>JAGIQG010000012.1:34973245-35488345 GCA_024679065.1 Sphyrna mokarran | reverse complement strand
ACTTCTGAAATGCAAGGTATGGTATTTGGTGCACTGTGGAAGGATCTTTATTTTGCATTTGTTCCTTTAGCTGATATTTGGTGTTGCAAGTAATGGAAATTTTCTATGCCCAGGTACCAAGTATAATTCTCACCTTAAGCACAATGTAAAAAAAAAATAACAATTTAGAACTAATTTCTGTTATGTGGTAACTAATGTGTGGAATAATGCTCTGCGTTTGAGACCAAAGACTGAATCTTTCAAATTTTAGTTTTTTTAGTCAGACAAAAGATCTTAACACTTTTTCAAGCAGCACTGTTTTTCAAAGGCTCTGTTTATATAGTAGTTCAATGAATTAAAAATCAGTATTTATCTAATTAAAGACATTAATTTTCTGTAAAGCACTTTGTTGTATTCTGAGAGGGCACTATGTTTTTCACTTTCCATGATGTATGTAAATAAGTGAGGGTTTTGTTTCTCTCTTGTCTGTGTTACAAATTAGCTCTGCTGCCTCACAGCGCCAGGAACCTGGGTTCAATTCCAGCCTGGGATGACTGTCTATGTGGAGTTTGCATGTTTTCCCCATGCCTGTATGCATTTCCTCTAGGTGCTCTTGTTTACTTCCACATTCCAAAGATATGCAGATTGGGTTGATTGGCCATGCTAAATTGCTGCTTAATGTCAGGGTAAAAATACATAGGGTATGGGGAGATAGGGCTGGGGAGAGATTGTTGCTTGTGCAGGCTCAGTGGGCCAAATAGCCTCCCATGCACTGTAGGGATTCTATGATTGACATCATTAATAATTCTAAGTATACATGTAGAATTCTTCTCATTAATGACATACTTGAGAAAATCAACTTGAACTGAAAAGATGGTTATTTGGATCAGACTTGTAGGGCAATGTACTATTACTCTGCTTTCTGTGTCTCAGATAATTTTGTATTTGTGCTGCTGAATCTACTTTGTCTCATGGGCTAACAAGTCTGTTTTATGTGGTACTTTGTCAAATAGCTCTTCATGGTCAATACATGCAACACTTAATTTGGCTCGTCCTTTTACTACCCATTTTTTTTTTAGAGCAACACAGCACGGGAAACAGGCCCTTCGGCCCAACGAGCCCACGCCGCCGTCATAACTGTATAGTACCAATTCCATTATCCTATTCTAATTTTAGGTTATTCCTAATATGGAAGAATCTCAATGTAGGGACAATTTGTTTCCCAATCAGCCTAAGAGCGAATTTTTGGGTTGTGGGAGGAAACCGGAGCGCCCGGAGAAAACCCACGCAACCACGGGGAGAACGCGCAAACTCCCGCAGACACCAGCCCAATTCCAAGGGTCTGCACAGCTACAGCAATAGTCACTGAGCTGTCATGGTGCCCTTCAGATGGTCCAGATAAAGCACTCATTTACAACATGAAGCACCAGGCAACCCATGAATAAATATCCAACAGCTGTCCTCGCACCACCTGCCGAATGCATGCTCCTTGTTGGTCAAGATAGACCGAATTACCTGTGGAAAAAAGCCATAGTTAAACAGTCCTACTATATCCCTCTATCTGCATACCGCTCATGTGGCTGTCCAAGAGACCCTTAAACAGCCCTAGCGTGCCTGCTCCCACCACCTTACTCAGCAGTGCATTCCACACCCCCACTACCCTTTGTTATTATTAATTAATTATTTATTATTAATGTATTTATAAAACATTTTTTAATCTTATTTTACCAACTAATCTATTGTGCATTCTTTTATTTTCTTATTATCATCCCTATTTTCATTTTCAATTCTGTTATGTACTTTACTATTCATGTTTCCAATTATATCAAGTATAGAATTATGCATAGTAAATCAATGTTAGTGCACTATGTATGGCTTTTCCTTGCGTCTTCTAAGCAAAACCCTCCAATTTGGTGTACGAAAAAAGTTGATTTGCTGGTTAAAAGGAAAAAGGAGGCTTATGTCAGGGTGAGGATTGAAGGCTCGGTTAGTGCAATGGATAGCTATAGATTAGCCAGGAGGGAGCTAAAGAATGAATTGAGGAGAGCTAAGAGAGGACACGAGAAGACTTTGCTGATAGGATTAAGGAGAATCATAAAGCTTCTTTAGATATGTAAGAATAGAAGATGTTAAGACAAAATTAGGGCCAGTCATAGACAGCAGTGGGAAGTTGTGCGTGGAGCCTGAAGAGATTGGAGAGGCACTGAATAAATATTTCTCTTCGGTATTCACTCAGGGTGATGTAAATGTAGTTATGGAGAACACTGAGGTACAGGGTAGCAAACAGGAAGGTATCGAAGTAGATAGGGAGGATGTGCTAGATATTCTCGAGGGTTTGAAGTTGGATAAGTCCCCTGGGCCTGACGGGATTTACCCTAGGACTCTCATGGAGGCACATAGAGTAAGATTGCAGAGCCTGGATCTGATCTTCAGTCGTCGTTGGTTACGGGTGTGTTCCGGAGGACTGGAGGATAGCGAATGTGGTCCCGTGTTCAAGAAGGGGAAGAAACCTTCCAGGGAATTATAGGCCAGTGAGTCTTACTTCTTTTGTGGGCAAGTATTGGAGAGAATAATAGGGATAGGATTTATAGTTAATTTATAGAGAAATGATTGATTGAGATAGTCAGCATGGTTTTGTGAAGGGTAGGTCGTGCTTAAACTAACCTCATTGATTTTTTTGAAAAAGTGACTAAGAGGTGGATGGGGGTAAGGCGGTGAGTGGTATATATGGACTTTAGTAAGGCGTCTGATAAGGTGGCCCATGGAAGACTTCTGCAGAAAAGCAGATGTATGGGATAGAGGGTGATTTAGCTAATTAGGTCAGGAATTGGCTAGCAGATAGAAGACAGAGGGTGGTGGTTGATGGAGATATCATCTTGGAGTTCGGTGACAAGTGGCATTCCTTCAGGGTCTGTTTTGCGGCCCTGCTGTTGTAATTTTTATAAATGATCTGGATGAGGGTATTGAAGGATGGATTAGAAATTTGCAGATGACACTAAAGTCGGTGGAGTGGTAGATAGTGAAGAGGGGTGTTATAGTTTGCAGAGGACTTGGACAAGTTGCAGAGCTGGGCCGAGAGGTGGCAAATGGAGTTTAATGTGGAAAAGTGTGAGGTAATGCACTATGGCAGAAATAATAAATGTGTAGAGTATAGGGCAAATGGTAGGATTCTTAGTAGTCTAGATGAACAGAGGGATCTTGGTGTGTATGTGCATAGATCCCTGAAAGTAGGCAGTCAGGTCGAGAAGGTTGTTAGGAAGGCATATGGAGTCTTGGCTTTTATTGGTAGAGGGATTGAATTTCGGAGCCGCAACTGTACAAAACTCTAGTGCCGGCCGCACTTGAGTATTGGTGCAGTTCTGGTCCCCAAATTATAAGAAAGATGTGGAGGCATTGGAGAGGGTACAGAGGAGTTTACCAGGATGTTGCCTGGTATGGAGGGCAGGTCTTATGAAGAGAAGGCTGAGGGATTTGAGGTTGTTTTCGTTAGAAAGGAGGCGGCTAAGAGGAGACCTAATCGAAAACATATAGATGAATTAGAGTATAGATAGGGTGGATAGTGATAGCCTTTTTCCTAGGATGGAAAGAGCTAGCACGAGGGGACACAGCTTTAAATTAAGGGTGATAGTTATAGGACGGATATCAGAGGTAGGTTCTTCACCAAGGTGGTTTGTGAGTGGAATGCCCTGCCTGCAGCAGTTTTTAGATGCGCCAAGTTTGGTGGCGTTTAAGAGGTTAATTGATAAGTATATGGAAGAGAAGGAATGGTTTAGTTTGGAGGGGCATTGCTTTTTATATTGGTCAGCGCAACATCGAAGGCTGAAGGGCCTGTTCTGTGCTGTAATGTTCTATGTTCTATGTTCTAATTTTTCCCAAATATGGCTGATTTCAGTGGGTTCTGTTGGTTTGCACATTTATCATCTTCAACCCACTAAATGTGAATTTATTTGAACAAGTAGAAATTAGTTGACCACAGCTCTTGAAGAATGAATTAAGGGATTTTTTTTTGGCCACTGAGTAGAGATGGGGTGCCTTGTCTCCAGGGGTTGCTGGTGACTGGTAGCAGATTGCTGAGAGGAAAGCTCAATGTGCATGCTGAGGTACATATTGGACATGTGCAAAATTTAGTGAATACAAGACAAGCATCTCAAATATCTGGGATAGTTGATCACCCTAAAGTAATGTAAAAAGTACAAAAAGCATAAATATATATTTTTACAATGGAAACAATGGTGGCACAGCGGTTAGCACTGCTTCCTGACAGTGTTAGAGATCTGGGTTCAGTTCTGGCCTTGGGTGACTGCCTGTGTGAATTTTGCATGTTCTCCCTATGTCTGTGTGGGTTTCCTCCAAATGCTTTGGTTTTCTTCCCACACTGCAAAGATGTGCAGGTTAGACAGATGGACCAGGCTAAATTGTCCCTTAATGTCCTAAGATGTGTGGGTTAGCAGGGTAAATACATGGGGTTGCAGGGATAGGATCTGGGTGGGATTGCTGTCGGTACAGACTTGATGGGCCAAATGTTCTCCTCGTGCATTATCTGATTCTATTCTATGAAAAAGGAGCAAGTGAGACATGTTGATAGGAAATTACTAAAGCCAGAGTGAGACACAAATAGCTTTGCATGTGTATGATGTGCCAATAAGAGGGAGAAAGAAAGCATAGAAGACAAGGCTAGGAGACAATTGAATTTGACAATTTACTTGGTCTCTTGCTGCCCATAATCAGTTTTGTTTATATGGAAAGAGATATGCCTTTTGTTAGCCTTGGAGTGTGTATTCCGAATAAGTAATTCAGCAGCAGCTTTTGTTAGTTTTAAACAAAGGAGCTTATTTCTGCATATTCCAAATTAATGCAAGGAAATGGTTTTATACATGGCTGCACACACATGCAAACAAATTTGATACGGATAAAAATAATGGACATTTACAGATTACAATTAATTCAGTCTCTAATCTCCCACAGGCCTGTAGTTTCCTGAATTGTTTTGATGATTTAAAGTTGAAGTGAGGGTCTTCTAAAACAAAGGATGCACAGCAGGTTGAGAAGTTTCCTGTAGTCACATATCTGAGATGCTGATTTTTCAGGTGAAAAATCTTGAATTGCCACAGATTTTTGGCAATCTGTGCCAAATTGATTGCCAAATTTGGCAATTTAGTACTCATTAAGTACTAAATAACTTGCATCCAATTTTCAAGTCAGGTTCTCAGACCAAACGAAAACAAATGTTCTAAAAGGCAAAGAAAATACAGCCTTTCTTTGAAGCTGTTGTCATGTCGGTTTTTCTACAGTGTGCCTTGGCCTCCCAGTCTTCAAGTAAAACCTGTTATCTCAAACCAGTTCCAATCACATGACCACTGCTGGCATTGCTGAACCTGAATGGTTTGAAAGTTTAAATGCGTCACTGTACAATGGGAGATAGCTGGTCATCTTTCACACTTAACTGGTGAATTCTGGTCTCATTAGCTTTATGTTGAATCCCAGAGACCTGGATTCTAGGATTCCATTGATTTCATGATACGTCCATTCAGGGGGAGGCCTGTCATACGGTTACAACTAGAGTGTTACAATTACAACCTTGCAGAAGTTTGATAGTTTGTGTTGAATAAGATTACTTGACCTGTTGGCTACTTTTATAACAGTTCACCTGTCCATTTTAAACAAAGCAAAGAAAGTTCCAGGCACTTGATGCATGCAGAGTCCATGCTCAGTGCCAAGTCCACATCTATGCCTCAACCAACTACTAATGATGGTGATCTAGTCTTTATTGCAGTTAGTCATCATGCAAGGTACCATTATTAGTAAGCATTCAGCAAACATGCTTTAATGCAAAAGAAATACAGTTTCTTTCTTGCTTGTTTGCATTACCGTTTTATGAAGTATCTGAGTTCGGTTTGGATTAATGATCAGTGTGACCATTAAGTGGTATGCGTATCAAGCCAGCAATCAGAAGTCAGCAATATTTAAAGTTTGATTGGGTTTACTCTAAGTCACACACACACTTTCTATTTTGAGTTCTTGTCAAATCCTATCTAGTTTAATTTGGTAAAATATTAGATGATCATTGATATAGTCCCATTGTTAGAAAAGGAAAATTTGACTTGAGCAATGTATACACAGCATTGTGGATGTTCCTATAAAACATGGACTGTGGCAATTCAAGAATGCACCACCATCTTGAGGGCAGTTAGGGATGGATAAAAAATGTTGGCCTAGCCAATAATGCCTACGTCCCATGAACAAATCTAATATACAGAAGATAGCATGAGAGGCCAAATGGATTGCAATTCTTTGTTGGTAGCCTAATACACAAGGTAGGTGTGCGTTAACTGGCATCTAACCTGGTATGATGTGTGATTTCTCTGTCATCCTACGCTTTATTAGATCCTTTGCCTGTGTAATAGGGTGTTTTGACGTTGTCAATAAAAATGATTCTACTTTTTCACAAATTTGCCTCCTACTTTGAAACTGTTTGAGGGTATCAGTTCCATAAAATCTAATCAATTAAGTTAATTAAGAAATGCCATCCCCTGCTGCAGAATCAGAATTCTAGCCTTCTAGAACTCAAACGACACCTCAGTATATTTCAGGCAAAACTATATTGCCAAAGTATGCTGACTATATGTTCTTGTGGTAGTAATGGTTCATTGAATGCAAGGAATCAGTTTTTGCAATTCATGAAAAGGTAAGGATTTAAAAGTTTTATCTGAAATAATAAGTATTCTGTCTACAATAACAATTTATATAGTTGTAAATGTTTTATTTTCCAGGAACTCCAGCCACGCCTGCAACACCAGCTAATGTAATGCAAAATTTACCTGATGCATGGGCCTCTATCTCTCAGCTGTCAAATACAGATACAATTGCTGCTGTTGCACAGCTTCTCCAGAGTCCCCAGGGTCAACAGGTATGATAGTATTTTTCAATTTTGCATTTACCTGAATTGATAATTGTTGATAAGAGTTGCAGATTTTGATGTTTCATTGGAGCCTGCTTCTTTAAGTGATTCATTTTACTTCTATGTTCCTAATGCTTGTACTAGTATAAACGTCTGTGGGTGTTTAGGTGGGTGGGGGCTAAGTCACGGAGGTGTTACAACTGCACCTATTTATATACTCCCAATACTGAAACTGCTGGGTATGTTTGAAAATTTGGCCAGGCGGAAGGATCCAAGCAACATACGATGCTGAATTTGCAGTTATTAATTGTAGGTCTATTTCAATAAACAGTTTATGCTGTTACTACTTGGAGAGAAGATTTTTGTGGGTATTTTGTTAAGATGGTTAAAATTCAAATAAAGTAAATGTTTAAATTCTTACATTCTTGAATCAAAGCTTGATTAACTATTTGAAAATGAAAAACAAGTTACTGCAGGCATTAGAAATCTTTGATTTTATTTATTATTGTCACATATATTGGGATACAGTGAAAAGTATTGTTTCTCGCATGCTACATAGACAAAACACACTGTTCATAGAATACATAGGGGAGAAGAAAAGGAGAGCGTGCAGAATACAGTGTGTGTCATAGCTAGGGTGTAGAGAAAGATCAGTTTAATATATGGTAGGTCCATTCAGAAGCAGAAAAGAAGCTGTACTGGAGTCGGCTAGTATGTGATCTCAGACTTTTGTTACTTTTCCCAATGGAAGAAGGTGGAAGAGAGAATGTATGGGGTGCATGGGTTCTTAATTATGCTGGCTGCTTTTCCGAGGCAGTGGGAAGTGTAGTCGGAGTTAGTGGACAGGAGGCTGGTTTGTGCGATGGACTGGGCATCGTTCTCAATCTTTTGTAATTTCTTGCGGTCTTGGTCATAGCAGGAGCCATACATCCAGAAAGCTTGCTTGCTATGGTGCATCAGTAAAAATCATTGAGAGTCATAGTGAATGTGCTGAATTTCCTAGCCTCCTGAAAAAGTAGAGGCATTGCTGGGCTTTCTTAACTATAGCGTCAGCGTGGAGGCCCCAGGACAGGTTGTTGGTGATTTGGATATCTAGAAACCTGAAGCGCTCAACCATTTCCGTTTCATCACCGTTGATGTAGACAGGGGCATGTCCTCTATTATGCTTCCTGCAGGAAAAGCTGAAAATGCAGATATCTGGCACAATCTGTGTAAGCCAACACATTGTGTGCATATGCTTCTTCAAAAATCACTATCTCTTGGATTTTTTTTATTTTTCACCTTTTCAATGCACTGAAAAAACAAAATATTGTGAGTGTTACCACATTTGCTATTTTTTTTATTTGCTGAGAGCTCATTGGATGTGAGTATTATGTTGTTGGAAAACTGTGTTTATACTCAGTATATTGTAAAAATGCCAAGTCTAATTATTGCAAATAAAAATTATGAAGGGTCCAAAATTTCAAATCCTGCACACTTATGTTAAATAATAGGACTTGATTATTTATTTTCCATACACATTGTCCCTTACTTGAGACGTACACAGATGTCCTGCTCCCAGATCTCTTCCAGTATTGCTTAATAAGAGCTGCTAGTGCACAGAATTAGTGACTTTTCCTTCAATATTATAGCCCTTGCTCTAGGAACAATATCTATACACTAACCAACTAAGATACAAGAATTCACAGCATGGAAAGCATTTGCTTGTGGTTGACAGGAGCGTATTAGTTCAAATTGATGTTATTGTTTTACCTTTTTCATTTTGTTTAAATCTATGAAACTGAAATTTTATTATGTCCCACATTTGATGCATTTTAAGGCAAAAACTTTCCCTCAATTTATTTGACTTTTTTCCCACTATCATATACATATGTGCAGATGTTACAGAAGATAAATTATTTATAGTGTGAACTCTATCCTATATATAAACAATTGCATTGTCATTTCCGCTTTGTCTCTAGCTCCAGCAGTTGGTTCAGAGTCTTCAAATGCAGCAGCAAAAACCTCAGCCTTCTCTGCTTCAGGCTCTTGATGCTGGGCTTGTGGTCCAACTACAGGCCCTGACAGCTCAGCTGACAGCAGCTGCAACAGCGAATACTCTCAATCCACTGGACCAGCGACTCAATTTTAATAAGGTACTCTGATGGATGCAATCATATTAGAAAGATAATTTAATAGAGTGCAAGACACAATGACTCTGTGATCATTAGACTACTGAAATAGTTCTAGATTTAAAAATGTCCAGTAAGTGAATTAAGTATAAACTGAAGCACTGTGATATTTCAGTGTTACCATAATAATGGGTTTAATGTTATTGTTACTTTGGCCATCATCTACACTACTTGCTAACCTACGTAATCACTCCAGCATTCAATTCTAAATCTGTCACCAATCAGTGTCCTGCTGAAGCAGGAGCAAAATGATCTACAGTGCAGATATGCAAAGCACTAGAAGTAGCAGTGAAAGTTAATAAAACAGTTGCAAATCACTGGGGTTAATTCCCCAGAGAGAAGTAATTAAAGAATGGAGATGTTCTGTAAAACTTGAATAAAATCAAGGTTGGACCGTACTTGGATACTGTGTGCAGTTCTCATCTCTACATTATATGAAAGTTCCTGGCATTGTTCTTGAATCGGCCCTGCAGTCAAGAGTTTCTGGATAGGCGAAAATTGTACTGCTACTCTGGAAAGGAGTTCTTCAGCTACTGACAGGAGGCAACTGAGGAAGATGCTTGCAGTGATATTTCCAATGGCAGACAGCAGAGAGATATCTGTTATTTCAGTGACTGGAGACTTGTCTCCCTTGTTGAATAGTTCCATGACAGCATTCCTAAGGTTGTCCCCGTCTTTTATTTGTCCTCCCAGAGGAGGGATATAAGATTGTGCATCTCTGCAATGGTTCACAACTTAGGCAGGTATTCCATCTGCTCCAACAGCCTCATTACTTCTGAGGATGAATGGATTTTTCAGCTTAGTTCCAGACTGGGTTAAGGCCAAGACTGAAACAAATGGGACATTGACGAATGGAGTTGAGGATGTCAGAGTCTCAGTTGAAGATATTCTTCAAATTAAACCACGTATATTATTGGTGTCTGCGAGTTATTGGGTCTCCCTCTTTCTGTCTACCATTTGTTCGTCATAGGTTTTATAACGTATCATTGCCTTCACATGTCTGTGGAATGTTGTTTTTCTCTTGTGGTATGAAGAAGTTTCCAGTCTGCAAAAGAATTGACTCTTCCACCCTGTCCATGCCTTTCATAATCTTGTAGATTCCTGTCAGGTTGCCCCTCAATCTCTGTTGTTCCAGTGAAAACAAACCAAGTTTCTCCAACTTCTTATAGTTAATACCTTCTATACTAGGAAACGTCTGGTAAATTTTTCTGTACCCTATCCAAAGCTTCCACATCCTTTGGTAGTATGGTGACCAGAATTGAACATTATATTCCAAGTGCGGCCTTACTAAGGTTCTATAAAGCTGCAACATGATTTGCCAATTTTTGCCAAACTCTGTGCCCCAGCCAATAAAGGAAGCATGCACATACCCACAAATTCCTGTATTTATTGGCTATTTTCAGCAAATTGTTCACAATGCTTTAGTTGGAGACAAAAGATCTCTTTGCAAGTAATTGTTTTGATGGACTTGGCTCAACCAGCCCTAGGGGCAGGGTGCTGACTTGGGGGAAGGCTAACTAACGGTCAGATTAGGCAGGAACTTAGGGAAACTGGTTGGGAACGGTTGTTTGAGGGTAAGTCCACACTAGGCATGAGGGACTCTTTCAAGGGAATACTGAAAATGTTGCAAGATAAGTATGTGCTGGCCAAGAAGCAAGATGGGAAAGGTAGGATTAGAGAGCCGTGGATTACTAGGGATATTGAGGACTTGGTTAGGAAGAAAAGAGAAGTGTATGATAGGTCAAAGCAGCTGGGAACCGAGACAGCATTGAAGGAATATAGAGAGAGTAGGAGGGAACACAAACAGGGAGTTAGAAGGGCAAAAAGAGGGCATGAAATGATTTTGGCGGATAGGATTAAGGAAAATCCAAAGGCTTTTTACTCCTATGTTAGGAATAAAAGGGTGGTTAGAGGGAAAATCGGACCTCTTAGGGACAGAGGAGGGGAACTGTGCGTAGAGCCCAAGGGAATGGCGGAGATCCTGAATGAATACTTTGCATCAGTATTCACGAAGGACAGGGGCTTGTTGACAGCTCCTGTCTCTGAGGGAGCTGTGGACCAGTTGAGGGAAATATCCATACCGAGGGAGGAAGTGTTAGAGCTTCTAGGTAGCATTAAAACTGATAAATCTCCGGGGCCTGATGGCATTTATCCCAGGCTGCTTAGGGAGGTACGAGGTGAAATTGCTGGGCCTCTGACGCAAATCTTTGTCTCTTCCTTGAACACAGGTGAGGTCCTAGAGGACTGGAGAATAGCTAATGTTGTACCGTTGTTTAAAAAGGATAGTAGGGATAACCCTGAAAATTATAGGCCGGTGAGTTTGACGTCAGTGGTAGGGAAGCTGTTGGAGGGGATTCTTAGAGATAGGATGTATAGACACTTAGAGCATTGCGATCTGATTAGGGATACGCAGCATGGCTTTGTTAAGGGAAGGTCATGCCTTACAAATCTGGTAGAATTTTTTGAGGAGGTGACAAAAACGGTGGACGAAGGACGAGCCGTTGATGTTGTCTATATGGATTTTAGTAAGGCGTTTGACAAAGTCCCTCATGGGAGGTTAGTTGAGAAGGTCAAGGCTCATGGGATACAAGGACAGGTAGCTAGATGGATAAGTAACTGGCTTGGTAATAGGAGACAGAGAATAATAGTGGAAGGGTGTTTTTCGAGCTGGAGGTCAGTCACTAGTGGTGTGCCGCAGGGCTCGGTACTGGGACCTCTTCTATTTGTAATATATATAAATGACTTGGAAGAGGGAGTAAGTGGAGTGAGTGATCAGCAAGTTTTCAGACGATACAAAGATGGCTGGACTTGCGGATAGTGAGGAGCATTGTCAGGCGATGCAGCAGGACATAGGCTGGTAGCTTGGGCAGACAGATGGCAGATGGAATTCAATCCTGATAAATGTGAAGTGATGCATTTCAGGAGAAAGAATGTAGAGGGGAGGTATATGATAAAGGGTAGACCTATTAAAAGTATGGAAACGCAGAGGGACTTGGGGGTGCAGGTGAACAAGTCTCTGAAGGTGACAGAGCAAGTGGAGTAGGTTGTGAAGAAAGCATATAGTATGCTAGCCATTATAGGAAGGGGTATAGAGTACAAGAGCTGGCCTTTAATGTTGCAGTTGTATAAAACGCTGGTTAGACCTCATTTGGAATACTGTGTCCAGTTCTGGTCGCTTTACTACCGGAAGGATGTGGAGACTCTGGAGAGAGTGCAGAGGAGGTTTACCAGGATGCTGCCTGTATGGAAGGTCTGAGTTACGAAGAGAGATTAGGCAAATTGGGACTGTTTTCCTTAGAAAGACATAGACTTAGAGGAGATCTGATAGAGGTGTACAAGTTTTGAAGGGGATGGATAGGGTTAAGCTTTTTCCTAGGATGGACTCAAATAGCACGAGGGGTCACGGCTTAGGGTGAGGGGTAAGGTATAATTTGGATGCTAGAAGGAGTTTTTCGCACAGAGGGTGGTGGGGGTATGGAATGCGCTGCCAAGTAAAGTGGTGGAGGCAGGTACTCTGGAGTTATTTAAGAAATACTTAGATGGGCACATGAACAGAATGGGAATGGAGGGGTATAGAAAACTGATTTAAAATAGGGATCATGAGCCTTGGGAGTCCCTGGGAAGTGTGTAAATAGATGATGATATTGATGTACTTGTTTTTATCCTACAGGTGCTTTGGTCCACCTTGTTGTCTAACGAGGGGCATACACGCGATGGGTCGTGAGAGGACTGCTCTTGGATCTTTTTCGAGAGTATCCTAGTGCTTCACGTCGTTAGTGTACACTTGACCTGGACCATTTGATGGGCAACACGACAGCTCAGTGACTATCGCTGTGCTGTGCAGATACATGGATTTGGGCCTGTGTCTGTGGGAGTTTGCGCATTCTCCCCGTGCTTGTGTGGGTTTTCTCCGGGAGCTCCGGTTTCCTCCCACATCCCAAAGATGTGCTCTTAGGCTAATTGGCAAAACAAATTCTCCCTAAATTGTCTCAAATTTGGTTTTTAATCCATAGATCTATAAACATGGACAGGGATCGCGGGTAGAGGTGGGAACATCGGGGTGGCGGTGTGGGCTCGTTGGGCCGAAGGGCCTGTTTCCCATGCTGTTTTGTTCTTATGGTAACACGCCTGATGGCTGGAGTTTGAGAGATTGGCAGAGAGGCACTGACTGAAAATGGCTGCCTTGGTGGGAACTTTGAGGTTCTTGCTGTTCATTTGTTTGAGGCAATGTCCAGGTCAAGTGTACACTAACGACGTGAAGCACTAGGATACTCTCGAAAAAGATCCAAGAGCAGTCCTCTCACGACCCATCGCGTGTATGCCCCTCGTTAGACAACAAGGTGGACCAAAGCACCTGTAGGATAAAAACAAATACATCAATATCATCATCTATTTATACACTTCCCAGGGACTCCCAAGGCTCATGATCCCTATTTTAAATCAGTTTTCTATACCCCTCCATTCCCATTCTGTTCATGTTCCCATTCTCCTCAGTATTTGGAGACCAGGCTGATAGAAATGGTAGATAAGGTGTTGATTGGTCCAGTAGGTACCTGTCATGGTGCAGGTGATGTGGATACATTGCTCAACCAATGATATACATGAGTGAATGCCTGTGTTTGGACTGTGGATGGTCCCATGTGGTCTTGTGCTTGTCACCGACGGAATAAGGGGTTGTTTACAGCAAAGTCAACATGCCCAGCTAATCGTTCAAAACGAGCTCCACTGGATAAGGAGTGTTGCTTGTACACCTGACATCAGACTCCTGAAGCAGCTGTTCTACTCAGACTCCCAAGAGAACAGTGGAAAAGTTTTGGGGATATCCTCAAAACACTCTGAAGAGATTAATTATCTCTGCTAACTCGTGAGAATCCAGGGCTTGTGATAGATCAAAATAGCGATGATTTACTTGGGAAGGCACCAAACATATTGAGGGACTATACCAGGAACACAAAGGCAAAGTTGAGATTTTCAGAGTGCATGATAAATCTCCAAACAGCTCATCTGCTGATTATTGAAGCAACACCTGCCTCAGGGCAGAGTCTGCAAATTGCGCAGAGGACTTATCAACCATCTTATAATCCATCAAAATGGAATGGAGACAAATTGTTCTCCTTCCAAAGAGACTGTCTAAGAAGGAGAAAAAGATTGTATAATGTGCTGGGGAAGATGCAAAACAAATACACAAGAATGATATCAGAACAGTAAGTTTATACTTATTAAGAAAGATTGGACAAGTAAAGAGACCTTTTTCTAGAAAAGAGAAGTAAGGAATAACTTTATAGATGTCTTCAAGATAATGAAATGGTATGATAGGGTCAAAGTGGAAAACGTGGCTATGCGGTGGGTGAAACAAAACCTACGGGATGTAAATATACAAGATAGTGACTCATGGATCAACTGTATTTAAAACAAAAAAAGAAAATTACAGCACAGGCCCTTCAGCACCCCCGAAAGCCTGCACTGACCATGCTGCCCAAATGAACTAAAACCCCCAACTCTTCCGGGGTCCATATCCTTTTATCCCCATCCTATCCTTGTATTTGTTAAGACACCCCTTAAAAGTCACCATTGTATCTGTTTCCATTACCACCTCTGACAGTACATCCCAGGCACCTGCCTCCCTCTGTTTTAAAAAAAAACTTGCCTCATACGTCTCCTTTAAATCTTGCCCTTCATACCTTAAAACTATTCCCCTAGGAATTGACACTTCCACTCTGTCCATGCCCTTCATAATCTTGTAGATTCCTATCAGGTTGCCCCTCAATTTCTGTTGTTTCAGTGAAAACAAACCAAGTTTCTCCATCTTCTTATAGTTAATGCCTTCTATACTAGGAAACATCTGGTAAATTTTTCTGTACCCTATCCAAAGCTTCCACATCCTTCTGATAGCATGGTGACCAGAATTGAACATTATATTCCAAGTGCGGCCTTACTAAGGTTCTATAAAGCTGCAATGTGATTTGCCAATTTTTGCCAAACTCAATGCCCCAGCCAATGAAGGAAGCATGCAGTAAGCCTTCTTGACTACCTTTCCCATCCGCGTTGACACTTCTAGTGATGTGTGTACCTGTACACCTAGATCCCTCAATTGTCTTAAGGGTTTTGCCATTTATTGGATGTTTCCCATCTGTATTAAACCTTTCAAAAACCTCTCATTTGTCCAGATTAAACTGCATCTGCCATCTCCTCACCCAAGTCTCCAACTGATCTATATTCTGCTGTATCCTCTGATGTCCTTCATGCTATTCACAATTCCACCAATCTTTGTATTGTTTACAAACTTACTAATCAATCCAGTTACATTTTCCTCCAAATATTTGTGTATATTACAAACAGCAAAGATTCCAGCACTAATTCCTAAGCGATGCCATTTGCCATATTCCTCCATTCAGGAACACATCTTTGCACTGATACCCTCTGTCTTCTGTGACCTGGCCAGTTCTGTATCCACCTTGCCAGCTCACCTCTGATCCCATGCAACTTCACCCTCTTACCAATCTGCCATGAGGATCCTTGTCAAAGGCCCTTTAGACAACATCCATTGCCCTACCCTCATCAATCATTTTCATTACTTCCTCAAAATTCGATCAAATCAGTGAGACACGACTCCCCTTCACAAAACCATGTTGCCTCTCACTAATACGCCCGCTTATTTCCAAGTGGGAGTAAATCCTGTCTCAAAGAATCGTCTCTGATAATTTCCCTACCGCTGATATAAGGCTCACTGGCCTGTAATTACCTGGATTATCCTTGCTACCTTTTTAACAGAGGAACAATATTGGTTATCCTCTAATCTTCTGGGATTTCCCTGTAGCCAGTGAGGATATAAAAATTTCTCTCAAGCCCCCAGCAATTTCCTCCCTTGCCTCTCTCAGTATTTTGGGGTATCCCATCATCAGGCCCTGGGGACTTGTCTACAGTGTTTCTCGAGAACCACAATACCACCTTTTTGATTTCAACATGACCCAAACTCATTCCATACACTCCTCCAGACTCATCATCCACAAGTCCTTCTGCATGGTGAATACTGATGCGAAGTATTCAGTTAGTAGCTCACCCATTTCCTCTGGCTCCGAGTGTAAATACCTGACCTTGACCTTGAGTGGGCCAACCATCTCCCTGGCTATTCCCTTGTTCTTTATATGTGTATAAAAAGCTTTGGGATTTTCCTTAATCCCAAGGCCTTTTCATGGCCCCATTTAACTCTCCTTAACTCCTTGCTTAAGTTTCTTTCTACTTTCCTTGTATTCCACACTTACTTCGTGTGTTCCCAGTGTCCTAGCCTTGACACATGCTTACTTTTTCTTTTTGATTTGGCTCAAAGCGTCTCTTGTTATTATGGATTCCTGAAACTTGCCATACTTATCCTTCATCCTTACAGGAATGTGCTGGTCCTGAATTCCTATCAACTTGCACTTGAAAAGCCTCCTGTGCCAGATGTTGGATTGCCTTCAAACATCTGCCCCCAATCTACATTCTTCAATTCCTATCTAATATTCTTGTAATTAGCCTTCCCCCAATTTAGCACTTTACTTGAGGGCTACACTCATCTTTATCAATCAATACCTTAAAGCTTACTGAATTGTAGTCATTGTTAATAAACTGCTCCCCTGCTGAAACATCGACCACCTGGCTAGGCTTATTCCTCAGTACCAGGTCCAGTACAGCCCCTTCCGTGATTGGACTATCTATATATTGTTTCAAGAAGCCTTTCTGGATGCTCCTTACAAACTCTGCCCCATCCATGCCCTGCTCTAGGTGAGTCTCTGTCAATGTAGGGGAAGTTAAGATCTTCCCCCACAACAACCCTGTAACTTTTGCACCTTGCCAATATCTGCCTACATATCTGTTCTTCTATCTCCCATGAGCTGTTGGGAGGCCTATAGTAAACTCACAATATTGTGGCTACACCTTTCCTATTCCTGAGCTCTATCCATATTTCGTACTATGTGAGCCCTCTGAGTATCCTCCTGTAATACAGCGGTGATATTCTCCTTAACTAGTAGTGCAACTCCCCTACCCCTTTTAAGTCTTCCACTATCTCTCCTGAAACATCTGCATCCTGAAATGTTAAGCTACCGATCCTGTCTTTCCCTTAACCAAATCCCTGTAATGGCAACAACATCATAGTGGGATACTTCTTCGCACAGAGTGGTTCAAATGCAGAGCTCACTTATAAGAAGTAGCTGACATAACCAGCATTGATGCAAATGAAAGGAAGCTATATAAACGTGTACAGAAGAGTGAAATAAGAGAGTACACCAATAGAGTTGGATGAAGAAAAGTGGAAGAAAGCTTAAGTTATCATAAAGATTTCCATGGACCTGTTGTGACTGTAACAATGGTAAACTTTCCTTTTCCCTCCTTGACCTGTTTACTGCCTGTGATACAGTCCTCCACTACCATCTAATTTTATCCAGAATATAATTTGCAATGGTTTCTCTCTCTGCACCTACACTGTTACTCTGGTGTCCCACAAGGATCTGTCACTGGCCTCCTCTTATTTCTCATCTACATGAGAAATTTTGTTCGTGACATCATCTGAAAGTATAGTATTAATTTGTACATATAAGCTGAAGGCACCGGTTATAATTTACCACTGCCTTTTTTCAGCTTCTCTGTTGCTCAATTTTCTGACATTTGGTACAGGCTGAGGAGAAATTTCCTCCTATTCAGGAAGAATGTTGGTATTGTTTTTAGTCCCTGCTGCAAGTGCCTACCTTTGTTTCGCAGCTATTAACTCAATCTTCCTGCCTCTCCGGGAAGAGGTGTGCATCCAAGGTATTTCGCGAATGCTGTGAGCATGGTTATATTCAAGAAGGGTGACAAGTCCTATTGCGGTAATTTTAGAACTTCTATTTCAGATTGCCAGCATCCACAATATGTTGCTTTTACATTAGTAATATTTAAGTGCTCAATTTCTACTAGTGGAAAGTACTGTGGTGATAAGACACCATCACGATATTGTCTGCCACAGGAAAGATCGTTGCAAGAATTCTCTTCAGTTGCCTCCTCCCACTAGCCAAGGAACTCTTTTCCAAAGTGTAATTATCACCCATCCGGAGGCACCACTGATATGATCTTCAATATGCGATAAGTCCAATAAAAATACAAAGAACAGCATGGATCACCATGCCTTCAATATAATTTGAAAGAAACAAGTTAATTTATTAGTCACAAGTAGGCTTACCTTAACGCTGCCATGAAATTACTATGAAAATCCTCGTTGATAAGCTGAAATGACCCCTTTTTAGTTCATGTCAATGAGTCAGATTGTTTTTTCTGTCTTTGTCACACATTTAGGTTTGTTTTGTGGAAGCTTAACTGCCAAATGTAAAATTTCAACGCATATTCCCAATATTAAATTACTTGTGCTAATCAGCCTGTCTTTTCGAATCTTCAAATCCACAAAGTTCCGGGAAGAAAGTTAACAATAATCATAAATAAGGCTTATTGACATGTTCCTGCTAAAAAACAGTTAATTAAATGTGCATGTCATCTGAAAGCTTCACATTGTTCAACCCAACGTTGTATTATTATTGAGGCGGACAATATTGTCATGGTAATAAACTAAAAGCAAAATACTGTGGATGTTAGAAATCTGAAAAACAGGAAATGTTGGGTAAACTCAGCAGGTTTGATAGACAAACAGAGCTAACATTTCAAATCCTATGATCATGCTGCAGAAATGAAGATGAATAGAAATGTGATGAATTATATAATTGGAAAGGGGAATGGTACTTTCTTCCACGATACCCCTGTTAGGAATTTAACATTGTATTCACTGACAGGAATTGAGCATTGCGAATCTGAAATAAAAACAGAAAATGCTCAGCGAATCTGTGGAGAGAGGAAATAAGTTAGACCCAGATTTCCGCCACGAAAGATAGGGTCGTCTTCATGGCAAAAGTCTTAGCATTGACTGAATTCTCTAAGTCATCGTTCCCCCCCTCAAAAACCCAGCATTTCCCATCTTCAAGGCATGGGACTATAGTTGCCATATAGTATATGGATTCATGTCTGCAGGAATTGTGGAGCCAGCTGGCCAATTAAATCACCAGCTGCGTCCACTGACTTGCTATTTTTCAACCTAAGCTGCATGAATCTTAGACTAATCATAATGCAGACATAACCAGGGAATAGGAACTCTGAATTTAATTCAGTCTTTGAATAGCCAAAGTACCTATTTGGAGACATTCAGCATCCTTTTCAGTAGGGTCCGAGAGGCACAACACCCTTTTGGATTGTTAGAATTAAATATGATCATGCACTTTTTAACGCACAAACTCATTGTCAAGGACCTGCTGAAGTGGCCCAGCTGCTGTCAAATGATACTAGATGAATTAGCATTGATGGGGTTATGTACAAATAATGTAGTGTGGGAGGTGTGGGTTGGCATGATATGTAGATAGTAGGTCATGGTTGGCTTTGGAGGTATGAGACGCCATGGGGGATGGATGGGGGCTTAGGTTGGCGTAAATGAGACACGAGCATGTATGGGTAATGACGGAGAGGATTGGAGGAGTGTTGCTTTTAGTTATTTAAACACAATGCTAGAGCACAGAGGCAGACCTGGCTTCCAGCCCATTTTTGCACTCTGCATTTATTCCACGGTTGCACATCAAGACTCAGCCCGCCCTTCCTGACCAAAATTTCTAACAATGAGTGAAAATATTTTAATGAGCTTTTCATAATATTGACTAATGTGGTGACCGGAGAGGAAGCTAGACTGTCAACGTAGTGGTCAAGGTTGTGGGAGGTGGGTCTCATGGACAAAAATGATCTCAGAAAGTCATGAGGGGAGCTTGGAGAGAAATTAGAAAAAGATATAAGTTCAGCATTAGGGCAGAAAGAACATGCGGAAGTTTGGCACAGTGGAATGAAGGAACAGGGCAGAGGCAACTGATCATATGGTCTTAATTTTAATGAAATCAGTCAGCACCTCAGTCATTGGAGGTGAGGGCAGAGGAGATCAGGTAAAGGGATATTTGCAGTAGAAATAAGAACCTGAATCTTATTTTTCCAGGCTGATCTTAAATATGAATAGTTTTGATAAGTGGGAGCTGGACCTATAGAACATCAAACATTACAGCGCAGTACAGGCCCTTCAGCCCTCGATGTTGCACCAACCAATGGAACCAATTTTATGGCCCTCTAACCTAAACTATTCCAATGCTATCCATATGCCTATCCACTGACCATTTGAACACCCTTAAACTTGGCAAGTCCACAACTGCTGCAGGCAGGGCATTCCACGCCCTTACTACCCTCTGAGTAAAGAACCCACCTCTTACATCCGTCCTATAACTACCACCTCTTAATTTAAAGTTATGTCCCCTCGTATTAGCCATCTCCATCCGAGGAAAAAGGCTCTTACTATCCACCCTATCTAACCCTCTGATCATCTTATATGTATCAATTAGGTCACCTCTTAGCCTTCTTCTCTCTAATGAAAATAACCTCAAGTCCCTTAGTCTTTCCTTATAAGACCTACCCAAGATACCAGGCAACATCCTGGTAGACTTCCTCTGCACTCTTTCCAATGCCTCCACATCTTGCTTATAATGTGGCGACCAAAACTGTACACAATACTCCAAGTGCGGCTGCACCAGAGTTTTATACAGTTGCAACATGACGTCTCGGCTCTGAAATTCAATCCCTCTACCAATAAATGCTAACACACGATACGCCTTCTTAACAATCTTATCAACTTGAGTACCAACTTTCAGGGATCTATGCACCTGTACACCAAGATCTCTCTGCTCATCTACACTACTATGAGTTCTACCATTAGCCCTATATTCTGCACGCATATTACTCTTACCAAAGTGAATCACCTCACACTTTTCCACATTAAACTCCATTTGCCACCTCTCAGCCCAGCTCTGCAACTTATCTATGTCCCTCTGCAAACTGTAACATCCATCCTCACTGTCTACAACTCATCTGACTTTGGTGTCATCAGCAAATTTACTAACCCAGCCCTCTGCACCCTCATCCAGGTCATTTATAAAATGATGGTGGTTTATGTGGTCCAGTCAGGCCTAGCAATGGATAACAAAACTAATTGTCAGCTTTCAAGTCAATGCCCCTTGGACCTCAGGGAAAAGAGATGAGGGCTGTACAGATTGGGCTGGTTAGGGTGAAAAAGTAATAGATTTATTGAGGACTAAGGCATCATAGGTAGAGGTGAGAGTGCAGTTCAGCACATTAGTGAATGTTGAAATACTGTGATGAATGCGAATTACAGACTAGACAGTTAAAATTTTGAAACTGAAAGCGAAATTGTAACTGAATTAAGTCATAGTTTTTTTTTCCAAGGGTGGATACAGAAGGAAGTGTTGGAGAATGGACAGGAGATCTGGTTGTGATACAAGGAAGCAATCAGATTTGGCCGCCTTTGTGATTGATATGATGGAACTAGCAAGACATTGCAAGGTGGAGCAAGTGTGGTTAGCACTACTGCTTTACAGGGATCTGAGTTCAATCTCAGCCTTGGATAA
Source organism: Sphyrna mokarran (assembly GCA_024679065.1). Lineage (NCBI taxonomy): Eukaryota > Metazoa > Chordata > Chondrichthyes > Carcharhiniformes > Carcharhinidae > Sphyrna > Sphyrna mokarran. Next base: position 35,466,791 of record JAGIQG010000012.1, on the reverse strand, counting down.
TTGTCTGTACAAGAGTTTGCACATTCTCCCCATGTCTGTATGAGTGGCCTCTGGTCTCCTCCCACAGTCCAAAAATGTATAGATGGATTAGCTATGGTAAATGTGTGGGGTTAGAGGGAGAGGAAGCGGGATGAGAGTGGATGTAGGCTGGGTGGAAAGACCTCTGCTGTACTGTAAAGATTTAATGAATATGGCTTAGAGAATTTACATGGAGTGAAAAAATATAGGGAAAATTTTTTTAGCACATCCTCCCACATGTGCACACTTCTTTTCCTTTGGGGAATAGTGGGAGGGTAGTGATGAACTCAGAAGAGAACACCATGGGTTGAAAGTTGAAATCATTGGAATTTGCTTGGCTCAGAGCCAGAGAGAAAAGTCATAAAGAAATATTGGTAAGGAAATTTTTATCATACTTAAAAAGGTAGTAGAAAATTATGATTTTGAATAAATTGAGAAGGGTTATGATGTTCAAAGGAGAAAAAAGGGCTAGAGGGGTGCGAATCATGCCAGTGTGAGTGGTTTGCTGGAAAATGTCGCACTGCCATTGTGACAGTCTTGAGGGACTGGTGGAAGATCCATCCAGCAGGGAAAGCTTCATTAAGGGAAAAAGTATCATCACCCCTCAGTCAGGTTTCTGTGAAGGACATGATGTCAGCACAATTATCCGCAAGAAGTTCATACATGGCAGATTTTTATTCTGGAGAAAGAGATGCTAAGAGGGATACACCGTGTAGACTCCATTGGGCCAGAAGAGGGAGCAGTGAGCTGGCCAGGAAGGAAGTTCACAAGATTAACTTAGGCTGGTGCATTGGATGAGAAAGTTGACGCAAGCACGAGATGAACAGTGCCAAGTGCCTCAATTAGCACTTCACAGGATGATGAGAGGGGCACGGAATCTCTTAATTAAAGCAAACCTTGGAAAACAGCAAACTGGAAAGTCTGGGAGTACTGAAGGGTTGGGAACTAGGAGAGCAGAGTTCCTGAAAATGGAAAAGTAAAAGAAGGATGATAATAGAAGAGAATGCCCATGGAGAACTAAACAGAAAAGTTAATTAAAAAGTGGAAGTATTACCTTATGTTTTTGTACTATGCTGACAACAACAAAGCAGATGAAAGCAACAAATTCTTAGTAGTTAGTGTCCACTTTTTTGTGTCCCTTTCATATTGCAGAACATGCCTTGGAAAAAAAAATGATCCTCCCAAAATCCAGCTAAGTTGAATCCATTTTATGATTCCATAGCACAAATACAATTGCAGTTGCTTAGAAGTTCCAGTTTAACTAGAAATCAATAAACTGCGTTTTAGAACCATAGAAAAGTTTGTGTAGGAAGAAGCCATTCAGCCCACCATGTCTGCACTAGCCAAAAAAGAAATCAGTTGCTCATTTTAATCCCAATTTCCAGCATCTGTTCCAAAGTTTTGCAGGTTACAGCACTTCAAGTGCAGATTCTTTTAAATGAATTGAATGTTTTGATCTCCGTCACCAATTCAGGCAATCAGTTCCAGGTGCCCACTCCCACTGTGGTGAAAACGTTTTTCTTGTGTCCCCTCTAACCCATCTAAGTCTTTGACCCCCTCAGTTGCAGGAAATAGATCTTTCCTGACCACCCTATAATTTTTTACACTTCATTTAGATTTTCTCTCAGCTCCTCTGTTCTGAGGAAAATGTCCGAATCAATGCAATCTTTTTCCTCGTAGCTACAGTTTCAAGCTCTGGCAACATTCTTGTAAATCTCCCCTCTCCTCAGAGAAATTATACCCTATCTATAATGTAACCAAAACTGTAAACAAAGTTTCAGCTGCGATCTAACTGGTGTTTTACACGGTTCCACTATTACATCCCTGCTTTTATATTCAGTACCACTCAAATAAAGGAAAGCATTCCAAATGTTTCCCTTATCACCTTCAGGGATAGAACATAGAACATTACAGCACAGAACAGGCCCTTCGGCCTTCGATGTTGCGCCGACCAAAATAAAAAGCAATGCCCCTCCAAACTAAACCATTCCCTTCTCTTCCATATACTTATCAACTAACCTCTTAAACGCCACCAAACTTGGCGCATCTACAACTGCTGCAGGCAGGGCATTCCACTCCCGAACCACCCTTTGGGTAAAGAACCTACCTCTGATATCCGTCCTATAACTATCACCCCTTAATTTAAAGCTGTGTACCCTCGTGCTAGCTTTTTCCATCCTAGGAAAAAGGCTATCACTGTCCACCCTATCTAAACCTCTAATCATCTTATATGTTTCGATCAGGTCCCCTCTTAGCCTCCTCCTTTCTAACGAAAACAACCTCAAATCCCTCAGCCTCTCCTCATAAGACCTGCCCTCCATACCAGGCAACATCCTGGTAAACCTCCTCTGTGAACATGCACTCTAAAATTTGACTTCCTCAACTGCTCTGAATATCCTCTTATTTATTGTGTATTTCCTTAATTTACTCTCCCCCCAAATGCATTAACTCATATTTTTCCTGATTGAATTCCATTTTCATACCCTTGCTTACTCAACTGAGCAATTGATATAATTCTGGAAACAGTAGCTATCCTATTCACTATTAAATGCATAGCCAGTTTTTGTCTTCTCCAGATTTCCTGATCATGTTTCCCATATTTAAGTCCAAATCATTAATATATACCATAAATAGCAAGAGCTCCAACACTAAGCCCTATCGAACGCCACTGGAAACTGTTTTCCATTCATAAAAGGTCTGCCAGACGTTACATTTTTTTTCTGGTCGCTGAGCCAATTTTGGATTCAACTTTTCATCTTGCCCTGCATCCTTTTGGTCCCTCACATTACAGACTCGTCTGCCATGTGGGACCTTGTCAAATGTCTTACTGAAATCCATGTGGACGACACGCACTGCATCACCCTCGTAAATCCTCCACTTCTTCAAGATTTCAAGTTCATAAGACTCGATCTTCCATTAACAAAGACTATTCCTGATCAGTGATTGACTTTTTAAGAGACAGTTTAACATGTTTCTCAGAATTGATTCAAATAATTTGTCCACCATCAAAGTCAGGCTGATAGGTCTATAATTTTCTGGCTTGCCCCTTGCACCTTTTAAAAATAATAATACAACATCCTCAAATCTCCTATCTTCATATATCTTGCCTGTATAGATTGGTAAATAATCCTCAGGTCATTCCCTGTTTCCTCCCTGATTCCTGTTAACACTCTGGGATTCATCCACCTTCAAGGATGCCAGTGCCTCCAGCACTTTTCTCTCATTATACTTATCGTAACTAATTTCACACTTCTCCCCTTCAATTAGAATATCTGCAATATCTCCCTCCCTCACAAAGAAAGAGAAAAAGTATTAATTGAGAACCTGTCCACATTTTCTTCAATGCTTAAGTTGCCATATACATCCTTGATATGCCCTTTCCTTAATTATTGCCTTGCTTTTACTATACTAATAAAATATTTATGTTTTTTTTTAATTGGAAGCCAATTTTTTTTCATATTATCACTTTACTTTCCTTAGTTTTTTTTAAACTACTTCTCTAGGCTTTCTACAGTATTAAGTTGTAACTGCCATAAGTTTTTCTTTCTGTTTTAACTTAACCCTGTATGCTTCTGGATAATATGTCTGTACTACCTGTCGATTTTTGCTTTTGAATCCCTCCGCTGATCTGACACTATTTTTCTCTCCGGTCTATGCTCACCAGTACACCTCTCAGCCTTGTAAAACTTGTCTTCCTAAAATTTAGAATTTTTACTCCTTTTCTATCTGTTTCCTTTTCCACAATAATGCTAAATCTAGTTGAATTATGGATACTATCTCAAATAGTTTTTGACTGTTACTTGCCTAGCTTCATTTTCTAAGACCCAAATCTAAAATTACACCCCTTTCTTGTTGGGTTGTGTGCTGGTTAAGAAAGTTCTCTTAAATGCAATTAAAATTTTTTGTCCTTATGCCCTTTACACTTTGGTATTCCAATTGATGTTAGAGTAGTTGAAGTCTCCAACTATTACTATCCTATTATTTTGGGTCTTCAGTACGCTCCAAGCAATGTGGCTGCCCCTTTTATATTTCTGAGCTCAGCCCATATGATCTCATTTGATGTTTCGTTTAGTATAATGTCCTTCCTCATAGCTATAATTGATTATTTAACCAGTAATCCTGCCTTTTTTATTCCCTCTCCTGTCCTGCCAGAAAACACTATATCCAGGAACGTTAAGCTGCCATTTTTGTCCCTCTTTAAACCAAATTTCCATTAAAGCGATGGTATCATGCTGCCATGTGTCTCTGTGTCTTCAGCTGATCAACTGCGTTTGGTGTACTCTGCATTTTCATATATACCTGTTAATGCTGCCAAATTCCTGTGCTGTAGTTTTCAGTTCTGTACTAAGAATAAAGAACAAAGAAAATTACAGCACAGGAACAGATCCTTCGGACCTCCAAGCCTGCATTGATCATGCTGCCCACCTTAACTAAAACGCCCTATGCTTCCAGAACCATATTCCTCTATTCCCATCTCATTCATGTACTTGTCAAGACACCTCGTAAAAGTCACTACCGTATCTACTTCCATTATTGGCAACGAGTTTCAGGCACCCTCCAGTCTCTATGTAAAAAGAAAATCTGCCTCATATGTCTCTTTTAAAATTTGCCTCGCACTTTAAACCTATGTCCACTAGTAATTGACTCTTCCACCTTGGGAAAAAGTTCCCTGACTATCCACTCTGTCCATGCCTCTCATAATCTTGTAAACTTCAATCATGTCTCCCTTCAACCTCTGTCATTCCAGTGAGAACAAACCAAGTTTCTCCAACCTCTTTTCATAACTAATGCCCTTACATCTGGTAAATCTTTTGTATCCTCTCAGAAGCCTCCACATCCTTCTGGTAGTGTGGCGAGCAGAATTGAACACTGTATTTCAAGTGCAGCCTCAGTAAGGTTTAATAAAGCTACAATATGACTGGCCAATTTTTAAATTTAATACCCCGGCCGATGAAGGCAAGCATGTCATAAGCCTTCTTGACTACCTTCTCCACCTATATTGTCACTAGTGTACTAGTACACTCTAGTACTAGTGTACTAGTGTGTACATTAGTACACACTAGTGTACTAGTACACTCTAGTACTAGTACACTCGGATCCCTTTGCCTATCAATATTCTAAGGATTCTGTCATTTACTGTATGTTCACTATCTATATTAGACTTTCCAAAGTGCATAACCTCACATTTGTCCGAATTAAACTCCATCTGCCATCTCTCCGCCCAAGTCTCCAATTGATCTATATCCTGCTCTATCCTCTGATAGTCCTCTTTGCGATCTGCAAATTCATCAATCTTTGTATCGTCCTCAAACTTACTAGTCAATTCAGTTATGTTTTCCTCCACATCATTTATATATTACAAACAGCAAAGGTCCCAGCACTGATCCCTGAGGAACACCACTTGTGATGTGGAGATGCTGGCATTGGACTGGGGTAAACACAGTAAGAAGTCTCAACACCGCTTGTCACAACCCTCCATTTGGAAACATATCCTTCCACTGCTACCCTCTGTCGTTTTTGACCAAGCCAATTTTGTATTCCCCTTGCCAGCTTACCTCTGATCCCATGCGATTTCATTTTCTGCACCAGTCTGCCACAAGGGAGCTTGTCAAAAGCTTTACTGAAGTCCATGTAGATAACATCCACTGCCCTACCTTCATCAATCATCTTTGTCACTTCCTCGAAAAACTCTATCAAGTTCGAGAGACACAACTAATATTTTTCAGAATCGCTCACTAATTTCCATCTCATTGCCTGCTCTGAATTTGCCCTTGGGTTCCCACCCCTACCAATCTAGTTTAAATCCCTCTCAACAGCACCAGTATATATCTCTATGAGGATATTTATTACAGCCCTGTGCCAGTATAGACATCCAACTTGTACAGATCCCACCTTCTCCAGAACCAGTTCTAATCCTCAGATGTTTGATGCCCCCCTCCTTCACCAGTTTTCCATTCCTGTATTTAATCACTCGATTTTCTTATTTCTGTACTCATTTGTAGATTGGACTAGGAGTAATCCTGAGATCACTGTTTTAGAGGCCCTGCTTTTTAATCTCCTCCCTAGCTCTCTCAAATTTCTGTGTCTGATCCCTTTTTCTATCCAAGTCATTGGTACCAATATGGACCACAGTCTGAGGGCTGAATACCTACAAAAGTATGACCTGCAGCGTCTCTGTGACATCCCTGATGCTGGAACCAGGAAGGCAACATACCATATTGCAGTCACATTTACGATCACTGAAAAACACAGTCTGCTCCCCGAGTTAACTATTGCTCTGTCAGAGTGGGAAAATGATTGATAAATAGGACATTGGGACTCCTATACTATCTGCCTAGTTCTCTTGGACTACCTGTCAGTCACCTATTCGCTTTCTGCCTCCATACTCTTAGGCTGCAGTGTGACCACTTCTTTGAATCTGCTATCCACATAAATTTCAGTCTTCTGCGTGTATCTCAGTGACTCTCGCAATCACTCAGCTCAGGTTCCTGTTTCTGATGACATGTCCTACACATGACCATCTAACACACTGGCAATGACCACAACTTTTCACATTTTACACGACATGTATTCCACACAAGAGCTGTGCTACCATGCCTTCAATTTACTTCCCTTGTGTGAACTTTAGTATAAGTAATCCAAAGTACAATACCTTATTTTACCTGAAAAGGACTTAATGTACTTTACTATTGCTTGTGTTTGTGTTTCTTAAATCTAAGTGGCTACTTTTAAAATGAATGCATCTTTCTAATTTTCGTCTACTTAAAGACCCTCTGTAATAGCAGAATCTCGCAAACCAATTAATTTATCTTTCTCCTGTGATGCCCCCTTGGATTTTTTTCAAACTCAGCTCTCCCATGCAGATTTTCAACTCCTGATATGCTGGGGGCAAACTCTAATTCCACGTTCTGTCATCTTGTCTAAAATTCGGTGACGAGTGGTGTGCCTCAGGGGTCTGTTTTGGGGCCCCTGCTGTTTGTAATTTTTATAAATGATCTGGATGAGGGTATTGAGGGATGGATCAGTAAATTTGCAGATGACACTAAAGTTGGTGGATGGTAGATAGTGAAGAGGGGTGTTATAGTTTACAGAGTGACTTGGACAAGTTGCAGAGCTGGGCCGAGAGGTGGCAAATGGAGTTTAATGTGGAAAAGTGTGAGGTAATGCACTTTGGCAGGAACAATAAATGTGTAGAGTATAGGGCTAATGGTAGGGCTCTTAATAGTGTTGAGGAACAGAAGGATCTTGGTGTATGTGTCAATAGATCCCTGAAAGTAGGCAGTCAAGTGGATAAAGTTGTTAAGAAGGCATATGGAGTCTTAGCTTTTATTGGCAGGGGGATTGAATTTAGGAGCCGCAGCATCATGTTGCAACTGTACAAAACTCTAGTGCGGCCGCACTTGGAGTATTGTGTGCAGTTCTGGTCCCCACATTATAAGAAAGATGTGGAGGCATTGGAGAGGGTACAGAGGAGGTTTACCAGGATGTTGCCTGGTATGGAGGGCAGGTCCTATGAAGAGAGGTTGAAGGATTTGAGGTTGTTTTCGTTAGAAAGGAGGCGGCTAAGAGGGGATCTTATTGAAGCATATAAGATGATTAGAGGTTTAGATAGGGTGGACAGTGATAGCCTTTTTCCTAGGATGGAGAAAGCTAGCACGAGGGGACACAGCTTTAAATTAAGGGGTATGAGTTATAGGACGGATATCAGAGGTAGGTTCTTTACTCAAAGAGTGATTAGGGAGTGGAATGCCCTGCCTGCAGCTGTTGTAGATGCGCCAAGTTTGGTGGCGTTTAAGAGGTTAATTGATAAGTATATGGAAGAGAAGGGAATGGTTTAGTTTGGAGGGGCATTGCTTTTTATTTTGGTCGGCACAACATCGAAGGCCGAAGGGCCTGTTCTGTGCTGTAATGTTCTATGTTCTATATAAATATATATTATATAAAACTTCCTATAGTATTTACATTTGCAGTAGGCAGACAAGATGGTATTGGTGTTTCCAGACATGATCTATTTTAGATCTAAGAATCATTTGAAACAGCAGTTTTGATTAATTACAGCCTCCAGAGTGAGATTATTGTCAGCAAACTTTCAGGAGGCTCCACAAGAAACTAAATGTATTTCTGCTTTTGAAAAAATTTCTGATTTTGAATGAAGAAGCCATGGCAAATCAAAACCAGATCTACATAGGGCTGGGTTGGTTAACACTACTATTGAATCAACTGGCTATAAAATACTGAATTGGCTTTCTATGTTTTGCTGCAGAAACTCCTCGACAGATTTGAGTATGATGAAGAACATGATCGTTCAGATGAAACTAAGAAAGAAACATCTGCATCCCAGCTGTAAGAAATTATTTATGCATCTTCTCCACTCCCAGTTGCACAAGTGCTGTCTTACTTCTGTAATCTTTAAACAAAATATACCATTATTTTAGTTATAATATTGTTATAAAGCAGAGGTGGATCCCCTCTTTGAGAACTAACCACTCAGAGGAGTACCTCGCCTCATAATCTGTAAAAGTGAATGTGAAGTAGTAAGATCTGCTCTTCAACAACATTTAGTAGTTAAAATAACTGCCTGACATACACTCTAAAGTCAACAAAAAACAATTTATTTATCAAACTGGCAGTGAACAAGTTAGCAAAACTATTAACAAATGGAATAAAACAAGATTCTAAGAGAATGCTGTTCAGATAAATATAACTTTCACTTATTAACAAAAAAGTAGAATTTTAGTTCCTCTCTGAATTGCAACCAGATTTTGTCTCTTCTGGAATATTCTGAGCCTTCTCTGTTGATTCTTTTTTCTTCCTTGATACTTCGCTATCATGATGATGTTTTCTGTTAAGACACAAATGAAGTTAAGAGCTGTTACTCTGGCAGTTGGTGGGGTTGCTGTCTGCTTTTGTCCCACTGCCTCCCTTCTTTTATACCTGTGATGGCATATCAATATCGCCTACAACAGAATTGGCCCTAAGCTGCCAAAACACCTATTTAAATTTAATAGGTTCTTGGTATCTAAGTGCCTGGTTCAAATTGATAGGCTGCATTCAAATAATTCAAATGCCTGAAAGTCTGTTGCCTTGGTAATCCTCCTGCTTGGCCTTGCACTACAATTGTTTCATTTTGAGCACACCGTATGTTCTTGCACTATTTTAAACTTTGTAAGCACAAAAAAGCACCACTTTTTAAAGGGACTATGCAATGCTTTTTCCCTAGCATTTTACAAACATCAATCTACAATTACTGTCCTCAACTTAGCAACAATATCATAAGAGTTGTTATGATGCAGAAGGAGGCCAATCAGATTATTGAGTTCAGGCCGTTTTTCTGTTGAGCAATCTGATCAATCCCATTCCCTCACTCCACCCTCTTAGGCAACAACTTCCTGTCCATTACTCATTGCTATGTAAAGATACAAGTTCCTCCTCACCTTCCCCCTGCATCTTTTGCCCAAAACCTTTTAAGTGTCCCCTAATCATTGTACTATAAACTAATGGGAACAACCTTTTATCTGCCTTATCTAAATTGATAATTTTGTACAGAGTTATCAAATCTCCCCACAATTTCCTTTGCTGCAAGGAGGAGAGCCTCATCTTTTCCAGCCTACTCTTTTAGTTAAAATTCCCCTGGCACCACTCTGATAAGTCTCCTCTGTATTTTCTTAAGGAAATTATATCCTTCCTAACGTGTGGTGACTAGGACTGGATGCAATACTGTAGTTGGCCTAATCAGAGTTTTATAAACACTTAGCATAACATTTCTGCTTTTGCACTTGATGCCTCCATTTTTAAGCATAAGGTCCGATATGCTTTGCTAAATACTCTGTCCCTGTTACCTCAAAAATCTATGCATATGTAATTCCAGGTCCCTCTGTCCCCACACACACTTCAGAACTGTTGTTTTGTCTGTATTGCATCTCTCTTCTTCCAAAATTCATCACCTCTTAGTTTAATTAAATTCTGTGCTCATTCTACTCTTCTATCTATGCTCTGTTGCAGTTAACCATATGAACATTAATTTGTTATCCTTCAATTTGCAGAGCAACCTTTTACCGTGACTTGCAGTTTTCTGTTTTAAAGTCAATATTCTATCTAAACTGATACTAACACTTCTATCCAATGAGTTTCAATTTTGTTAACTAGCCTTCTTCATGGTCAATAGAAATAAATATGCTGGAGATAATATTCATAATGTGCACCATACTGTCATTGGAAAATGTAACATTTCCATCAAAATGCAATTGAAAATTAAAGTTCTTATTGCATTTTCCACAACTTGACTCCCATAGGTTCCTGGATATCATTCTGTGTATTCTCATTTCTTTACAATTCCATTATCATTAGGGAGGTTTACTGGGTGTAAACAAGGAGGTGGGTAAGGATTATGGCTATATCTTAGAATCTTGAGAGCAACTCTTAATATATTAATAAACTTTGATTAAAACAAAAGTTTTCTTATTTCATTTGGATGTTTAATAATTCTGTCACTTGAGAATGTGACACTGATTTGTATAAGAAATTGTTATTTGAAACAAAGATGAAATGCAATTTTTGTCAATATAAGATCCAAGGCAAACATGTATTTTGTGAACTATGTTTTGGAAAGCTTTGATTATACAATTAAAGATTTAAAGTTTAACTCAATAAAATGATCTTTGGGATCTTGTTTGTCTCTCTTGTGGGAATCATGAATTAGATTCAATTTGAATTGGCTTTTGGAGCAAGCAAGAACATAACATAAGAAATAGGAGCAGGAGTAGGCCACACAGCCCCTCGAGCCTGCCCCGCCATTCAGTAAGATCATGGCTGATCTGTAGTGGTTCAGTACCACTTTCCCTCTTTCTCCCTGTAACCCTTAATTCCCTTGTCAGTTAAAAACCTATCCAGTCTTGACTTGAACATATTCAGTGAGGAAGCCTCCACCACCTCATCAGGCAGAGAATTCCAAAGATTCACCACCCTTTGCGTGAAGAAACCCCTCCACATGTCTGATTTGAACTGCTCCCCCTTAATCTTGAGGCTGTGCCCTCTAATCCTGCTATCTTCGCTAAGCAGGAAGAGTCTCTCAACCTCTACCCTATCCATCCCCTTCATTATCTTATACATCTCTATAAGACAATCAAGGACTTGCCCTGTTAGCTCTGCATATTGGCTTTGCGACTTTAAGAATGGAATAAAAATAAACAGCTTTCACCAAAATATCTTAGTTTTTGTCTTCAAAACCAGGCTTGGAAATTCCACTGAAAACAGACTAGTAGTGCTTTATTGATAGAGTGCTCCGGTGCTGTTTGAGCATCAGGTGAGCATCATTATGGTTAATCTGATGTAAGCACCTTTAGTTAATAGTGGAGAATAATCAGTAATGGCATGGCATGGTTGATTGATTGTTTCTCCCTTTCACCAATTGTAATGAACTTACACCCCAATTTGATATCAGCACAGAGCTCGATTTTATTGGTTTATATTACTTGATTTGACACAATATGTTACATTTACAAAGCAGTCAGAGGAATGTTGCAAGCTATGAACGTGATCCCCATTTCAGCAGCATTTTTTTCAGCCTCTTATAGAAGTATTGTTCTTTGCACGAGTGGTAAATGGTTACCTCTTTGATTTACAGACCTCTTGTAACTGAGACCATGAACACATCACTTTTTCAGCAGCTGGCCGAGCAATTCCAACAGCAAAACTTTGAGCAACTACGCCAGCAGCTAATGGAGCAACAGCAGACACAGCAGGTACAGCCAGAAGTATGAAAGATAATTGTTAATATAATTAGCACAAATTATAGTAGTAATGCAATTCGCACCCAAAACTGAAAGGAAAAGACATGCATTTGCAGTGATGGCAATGCAGTTCTCTGTGAAGATATGCCTTGAAACAATTTATCTCTATCTGTATTTTCATTTAGTAAGTTGTTTATATTTAGTCTTGGCAACACAAAATATATTGATCAAATTAAGCATTTTACAATGACTACACATCATAAAATTTGTTTCAACACTTTGCAAATCATCATTCCTGCAAATTCATTCTTTGCTCTCAAATCATTTCTCATAATTTATGAAGCAGCAAAACACACCTCTCTTCATTTCTGTTATCAGCACACAATTCTTTTGCTTGTTTCCAATACTTATTTTACTTTGGAGTTTATTTGCAGGCAGATTTACTTTGGAGGCAGATTTGCAGCAATTTAGCTACAAAGGCTGTAATAAAAAGTCTATGAACTTTGTAACACATTTGTTGAGAATACGTAGCTGTAGAAGTAATTCAAGATTCAATATTTTATATTCTTTGCATTGTATCGAGGTAGATTTATCTTACAGCCCATAAATAATATATTTCTAAGTTGCAACATTCATAGTAATTTGCTACAAATTGCAGTTTTTATAGAACGTAGTTAATGATTTGCACTTCTGACAATAGAACATAGAACATTACAGCGCAGAACAGGCCCTTCGGCCTTCGATGTTGCGCCGACCAATTAAGAAAAAGCAATGACCCTCTAACCTAAACCATTCCCTTTTCATCCATAAGCTTATCTACTAACCTCTTAAACGCCACCAAACTTGGCGCATCTACAACTGCAGCAGGCAGGGCATTCCATACCCTTACCACCCTCTGGGTAAAGAACCTACCTCTGACATCCATCCTATAACTACCACCCCTTAATTTAAAGCTATGTCCCCTCGTGCTAACCAAAGTACGGTTAGATACTTTGTTTCTAGTTTAAAAATCTGTATGTGCTGTATTTTGATAACCAGAATGGTACTTCGGAACACATGGGCCATAGAGACTGAACCTTGGTGTACAGATTTGTATTTATGAAATACTTTATTTTGCAGACTACAACTTTGGACAATCAGGAAGTAACTTTTGGATCTGAGCAGTCAGTGACCCCTTCCCAGAGCAGCACTCACCATCAGCAACAGGAGCAGGAGATCAGAGTGGAGGATCCTCTTGAGCAACAGCAACAGGTAGAGAGACAATTTTGTGAAGTTACAAAATACATTGAATATGATAGTCAGCCTCTGTTTTGGCATGCACATTATTGAAAAAACATTTGACTTTTTTGTTGAATCTGTGCTGCTTTTGTTCTGTTAAAAGGGCGCCTCTGTTTACGTCACTCCATGGAGTGGTTTTTATCACATTTGCTAATTATTCAAGATCTCCTAGGATCAACTGGATAGGACATCTTGATTTCGACGATTATCTTGATAAGTGTGGAATAAGAGAACTGGAAATTAACTCTAATTGCCCCATCATTGTATATGTTATTTAAAAATTGCCATACATACAGTTGAATTCTGACATTAATTTTATCTCTGCTAGAATTACTCTGCTGAAGGAGACTGTTTGCCCTGTCATCAATGTCAAGTCTTAGCTAGAACAATCAAAACTTAATCTACTCTTCTCTCTAATTATTTTACTGCCTTTTCCTATTCTGTATCAAATTAAAGAGAGGAAATGATGTAGATCAAGGTTTTCCAACCACGAAATCGCTCTTGACTTCTCGAGCTTCAGGGAACCTCTTAACATGTTAACGATACATTTTAGCCCACTGACATCCCTTGCCCCCAGAATCTCTTCCCAAAGCCCCCTCATGAATCCCTTTGGCTATTTATCATTCTCTGCTTCAAATGTTCTTCAAAAGATGCATTAATCTTTGTTTTAACTACTCCTTTTGACAAAACATTCCATTCTTCAAAAGAATCTTTGCATAAAGGAGTTGGTTTGACTCAAGGCATTTCGTTGAACTGTAGAAAAATCACAGCAGAGAAGGGGATCATTCAGCCTCTCTTGTCCCTAAATGCAGTACCTTCTCTGTTACAGTGGAATTAGTCCTACGAGCTCAAGTACATTTGACAGTATTTGGACAATATCACCTCATCGTCTCATTAATTTATTGCCTGATAATTAATGTTGGTATTGAGTAAAGTTTATTTTTACTACCATTTATCATTTTCTATTATTTTGGAGAGAGAATTAGCATAGAGCAGCATTTCCCAAACCATTTTAGCATGGAAACCATTGCGACCTCCCTAGAACATTAGAGAATCTCCAAACTTTTTCATCACGTCACTGACAAGTTTAAGCACTGTCACGTGATTGACCTCTTAAATCTCTCTCCCCCCCCCCCCCCCCCCCCCCCCCGTGATGCCCCAAAGCCCCCCTTATTGTAGCATTATGTTTATTTTTCAGTATTTACATTTTTGTATTGTCAGGATGTAGTTGACACTACCAAAGTAATAATTTTTCTTACTGAATAAGAGTACTCTGCCTTCACCACAGAGGCTGCTTTGCTTGCTTAGCTGCTTTTCTGCCCAACAGTAGAAAAACAAATCAAATTGGCCAGGACCCTGCCGAGTCCTGACTACTGATAGGCTCATGAATCAGCTTATCAGATGCCAGTGCTCTGCTTGGTTAATTTGATTTTTTGTTCTTTGATTTGTAATTATCATTTGTGCACTTTTTTTTTTACAAAAAGCCTGTCCTTTTGTCACTAGCTGCTAGAACTATGAATCTCTGGAGGCATCTCATGGAACAATGGGGTTCCACGGATCCCACTTTGGGAACCCATGGTATAGAGAAAGGTTTTGCAGATTCATTAAGTAATATTATTGTGAGGCAGCATTTAATGGGAGCAATTATTTTTGCATTAATACTTGGAAAATGTGGTAATAGTATATATATCCATTCATAAGTGTTTGGAACTAGAAAGTGCAGTTATACCTGGCATACTCTGCCTATATTTGATGCCCTTCAGTGTAATTTTTAAAGCAGTTGATATTCAGTACTTGGCCCAGCATTAGAAAAATTTTAACATGTCTGCACTTTGTTGATCCTTGAATTAATTGCTGCCTTTGTTTTTAATGATACCTTGGGTTATTAAGGATATGGATATTGATGCACCTGATAGTCAGGACCTTATTGAAGAGGAAATCTTTCAACATGAAGAAAAGAAGCCTTTAGTACGTTCAAGATCTCTGACACACTCAAGATCTCGTTCAAGGTGCGGTATTTATGACTCATGTTTGAGGCAGTTTATTTAGAATATTAATTAAAATATTTTTGTAGATAATCTGCAAATTATAAGGTATTAAATGTAATATCTGAAATTTTTGTTAATTTTTATGTAATTTTTGATTAGGTCACCACGTAAGAAAAGGTCCAGGTCCCGATCAGGATCTCGGAAACGCAAGCATCGTAAACGTTCTCGTTCAAGGTCAAAAGAGAGAAAAAGGAAATCATCTCGATCTTACTCTAGTGAAAGACGTGCAAGGGAACGTGAAAAGGAACGCCAGAAAAAGGGTTTACCACCAATCAGGTCTAAAACACTTAGCGGTATGTAATTATGAAAAGATTTCTTGTGTAGCAAAGGTTTGCTTTTTTATTCAATACAGGACAGAAAATGCTTACAATACAGTTGGTTGCACATGTAGCACGTTGTTCTGAGTGTTCTGCACAAGGGTTTTTTTTTGGAGATACTGAAATAAATTGTGTTTCCCTATTTATGTTTATAGTTCACTGCACTTCCAAAGTTTCCCAATTCAATAAATCAGCCTATTGCAGTAGTTCATATGATGCAATAGACAATTGTTTGTATCAGATACCGTTGCATCAATTAATCCATTATTTTAACAAATCTGTGCCTCACAATAAAATATAGCATTGCAGCCTCAGTGTCAGGAACCTGGGTTCGGTTTCAGCTTTGGCTGACTATCTGTGTCGAGTTTGCATGTTCTCCCCATGTCTTTGTGGGTTCCCTCTGAGTGCCTTGGTTTCCTAAAGATGTGCAGATTACGTGGCCAGGCCATGCTATATTGCCCCATGATGTACAAAGACGTGTGGGTTTGGTGGATTAGCCATGGTAAATGTGTGGGGTTATGGGAATAGGATGGAGCAGTGGGTTTTTTCAGAGTCGGTGCAGACTCGATGGGCCAAGTGGCCTATTTGCACTGCAGGGGTTTTTTAAGAAGTTATTTTAAAACCCTCTTACATTTTTACAGAGTTAAAAAGAGGCAGGAATGCAAAGGTGTAAATATGATCATTCTATGTAGTTTATTAAAACTATGTAAATTAACATGTATTGATTAAAACATCCTAACTACTGTAAATTGATGAACTAATACATTATATGAGAGATTGATAATTCAAAATTGAAAGCTTTCCTGGTCTTAGCTTGCCACCTAAGGACAGTCAACGTGATATGGCACTTGTATGCCAATGTTGTTCAACATCTCATCAGTTAAATACTTGGCTAATTGCAAATCAAAATATGTTTAATTGCATTTCTAGTTAGTAATTGAAATTATCATTGGGCATGCAATCAGTACTTAGAATTTCAATGGCATTTGCACATCTATTTTTATTCATTTGTTGCTAAAATGGTAACGTAGAAAGCAAGGGCCAGTGTTTTTTTGATCATAATGACTGTTTTACTTTCTTGATTACTGAATGATAGTAGTTGTTAAGTAAATATGAGTGAAGCATGTTTACCTGCATCGTTCTAGTGTATGTTGGATATTTTCTACAAAAATATATATGATTGAAATGTTGCTTATTAGCCAACATTGACAAATTGTACTGGTCAATATTGCATATCTTTTAGTAAACCAGCTGAAGAAAAGTCAGTGGCTTAGAATAAGGAATGATGTATTTTGTTGAGTGGATGTTAGATAAAAATAAATTCATTCCATATTTTATATCAATTCTTTATGTCATTAGAGGTGATTAGTTGCAATTTTGCAGTTATGTAGAACAGATCTAAAACATAAATGGACTGTTCAAATTCAGGATTTTTACCAGTACTTGCTATTGTATTGACTGGGCAGCAATTTCCTGAAGCAGAATCAATTGTGAATGAAAGACTGAAATTCATTTAGTGCCATTTACAGCCACAGCAAGTTCTAAAATGTTTTACAGCAAATTAAGTATTTTGGAAGTGTAAACATTGTCATTGTTGTAATATTGAAAACTGAACAATCACTTTGCTCGTAGCAAGTTCTCACAAAAGCAAACACAAGTTTGTGATCTTGACTGAAGGAAAATATTGACCAATGCACTGGAGAGAACTCTCCTCTTCTTCAAATTAGTGCCATGGGATCTTTTCGGTCCACCTGAGAGAGCAGGTGGGCTACTGTTTAAATCTCATCTGCTAGGGACAGCTCTCATAATGCAAAATTCTCTCATTGCTGCACTAAAGTGTCAACCTTGATTTCTGTGGTTTAGTCCTGAAGCAGACTTGAACACACAACTTTCTGACTTGGAGAAGAGACTGAAGCATGTTTGATGTAAAATTGACCATGAATCAAAATTTTTTTTTCACTGCCACATATGAATTAAGATGGCTTAAGGATTCTTTTCTCACCTCACTGGATCATATGTGAGGTGCACTCAAATGCGCACCAGAGATGAAAAAATAAAACATTACCTGAAACGTAGACAGGCATAAGCTATTTGCTCAAGTTTATTTACAGTTGAAAGATAATGTAAAAACAGGCATCTTTAATATCAGTTGGATAGAAAAGGTGGGAAGTGGGAATCCTGCAATTTGTATAAGACTGCTTTTCAAACCCGGTATGTAAAAAGTCCAAGGGAAGATTCACTATTGGAATCAATACATGGTAACACATAGATAATAGAAGAACGTATAAGAGAGAATATGAGGAGAGAAGTCAAAAGAACAGTTTGGAAAGCAAAGAGAAGCTATGAAACTAAATTATCAAGGAACACAAAATAAATATTTTATAGGCATAAAAAATAAACGGACACTGTGATAGAGGTTAATATCACAAGTAACAGTGGAAAGCTGGCAGAAAGATTAAATAATTATTTCTGTTTGATATTTGTTGGGAAGTAATACAGGTGGACGTGGCATCCAATTATGAGATGACTTTTAAAACAGTGTGGTGGTAAGGAGGGAATATATTGAATAAACAAACTCAGATGATAAAGCCCTTGTTCAGGTAGATTGTATCCTCACATTTTTAAAAAATCTAGGCAAGAGATAGTCATGGCATTACTGCTTGCATTTAAATTGGTAGACCAAAGGTCCAGTACTAGAAGACTGGCAGAAGTTAACATAATAACTTATATATGGGGACAAAACATGCCCTGGGGTTATAGGAAGTAGGTGTAATTTATCTGGATTTTTAAAAGATATATTGCCCCCAAAGCAGATTAATAAGTTGAAACCTTACAGAATTAGGGAACAAAGCAGAATGTTTCAAGACAGAAAGCCAAGAGAGAGTAGTTATTCAGAATGGCAGAAGCTAGAAAATGGGGTTCTACAAGTATCAATACAGGGACAATTTACATAAACAATTTGTACATTTAAAACAATTTATTCATAATTTACATAAACAATTTGTACTTCAGAATCAAAAACACAACTTTTGGTTGTGGAGGAGAGGCAATACTAGGAAGGAATGCAACAAATTATAAAACATTGTTATGAAGAATAGGATTGTCACTTATTTGGAAGTTATAAGTCTGCATGAGATAAAGGAACAAAGATTTGAATGAAATTGCTCTAATCACCAAAGGTTGTGCCGCAGACCTTTTATTTGAAAAGCAAGTACTAGGCTTAATTACGAAAGAGCTAGAATTGGGAAGTTACCCTAAACTTGTTTTGAACTTTGCAGTTCTGGGTGGAATAATATCAATAGCATATAAAGGCACTGGAGAATGATGAGAATGCAAGGCTTGCTATCATAGGCCTGTTGAGATTTTCCAGCATTTTCTGTTTGTTCCCGATTCCAGCATCCACAGTATTTTGCTTTAATATTTGCTACTGCAGGAATTGGTTGAAATGAATAGTATGTTTGCATTTTAGGAAAAGTTAGACAGGAGTAGGAGGAGGAAATTGAGAGTTACAATGATGATTTGCATTTGGAAAGATGGGAGGAAGCTGAAGTAGAACGTAAATGCCAATAAGTATGGTTGGACTGATAGCCTGATTCTGTGCCATATATTCTATGTAATCCTGTTAAAATGACAGCAACATACTAAAATACTACTAGAACTAGGATTCAAGCAGAATGTTTAATATTTCCTTTTCAGAGTTGCTTTGTAGTCTGGACATTGACAGTTTTAATTAACAGATATGTAGACTAGACCTTTTAAGTTTAGATTATCCATGACATGGTGACACAGTGGTTAGCTCCACTGCCTTACAACTTCAGGCATCCAGTTCGATTCCTGGCTTAGGTGACTGTGGACTCTGCATATTCTTCGTGTGTCTGCATTGATTCCCTCCGGGTGCTCTGGTTTCCTTTCTCAGTCCAAAAGACACACATTGGCCATGATAAATTCTTCCTCGGTATACTCAAATAGGTGCCAGAGTGCGCTGACTAGGGGATTTTCACAGTAACTTTATTGCAGTGTTAATGTAAACCTATTTGTATAAAGAAAGTAAATAAAAAACTAAATAATGTTTGTGGACTTAAGTCCTCCCATAATTTGTTTCTGTAACTCTAGAACTATAAATTAGCAACCAGAACTCTGATATTATGCCACAGGACTTCTTTTGTGTGATATTTGTTGCATTTAAAGCATGAAAACATAACTTATCAAACCACTTAATCATCATCATCATCTTCTGGGACTGGTCTTCACATGTGGTTATAATTCCATCTGCCCAATGTTCCATCTCCATCTTGTCATATATTTGAAATAAACTGTTTTAGCCATCAAAACAACAGCAACTTCAAACTGAAAGTGACATATCCCACGGGCCACTACTGAGTACATAGTAACTCTGCTACCTGTCTCCTAATTTGCACCAAGTCCTGTTCACCTATCCCTTTTGTACAAATTCACGTAAAGTCCAGTAAAATTGAAGGAGACTACCTGGAAGATTGGTGACTTGGTAGCTTCAGGCTGAACTTCATGTTCCTGCTGCTTTTTCTTTGCGGTTTTACTGCTTTTGGCATTGAGGTGGCTTAAAGCTGTAGACAAACAATTTTTTTTCTGAAGACAGTGCCTTGGTAAGTTTTTTTTTAAAATATGTGCAATACCTGGATAAATAAAACCAGGAGACAGGATTCAAAACTTACACACTAGGTAGAGAAAGAGGAAGAGACCCATTCAGTCTTGTTGCTTCAGAGTCTCAATTGCTTATTCTGTTCTGCAAGAAAAGCAGGTGCATAAATACACACAAAATGGGTTGGTTGTCATCTGACCTCTTCCCAATTGCCCTAGTAATGACTTGTGTATTCCAGTTATCTTTAGTTCATGACTGGGAATTCTCTCAGCATTGTCCAGTTGATTATGTCAAATATTTTGTCTCTACCCCGTTAACTACCCAGCTGGTAGCTGATTGAAAGAAAGCTTTTTTTTACATAATTTGATGTATTTGCTTTTTTCTCTTCTGTGGTCTCCTCTATCTACTTACTCTGCATTTAATTTCCATTTATTTGACACCAATATTTTCTTTTTCCATCACTACTCTCTCAACTTTTTTTTTGACATATCAGTACCCCCATCCACTGACAAGTTGTTCTGTGACCACTCCCTGTTTTCTCCCGATGTTCTCTCTAAAACCCCCAGGTAAGACTGTACGGCCTTATAATCCCAACCCAGACATTGAAAATTTTGATTTCAGCTTAAGCAGAATCCATTAACTGCATTCCTGAAAGATGAGAGAAATTTGATGATAATGTAAGCCATTACATACGCTTCCAGCATCACATTGACATCATTGCTATTTGTGGGCACAGTGTCACCTGTAAACACCTCATGAGATCTGATTGCTAAATCTTATTCCTTGAGAGATATTGAACCTTACTGAATATTCATTGCAGACAGCCGCTCCTTTGCCGCCATCAGTCTCTCCCTTGCACTTGACATCCGCCTGACTCTTCCAGTCCAACCACCCACCCCTTCGCTCTCTCATTCTGCTATTTTTTTCATTGCTCCGGTTCTCAGATATCATCTGAGCACAGTAACCTCTTCCCACTGCTTGTTGCTCCTCTAATCACAGACTATTTCTCTTCTGTGTTTGCTAATGATAGACTCACTGTTGTATCTATCACTTCCACTTGTGTTCATATGTTTTCAACATTGGTTGGCAGAACAAATGGAAACATTTGATGGACTGGACTCTGGTCCACAGACCAAATGTTTTTCAAGTTTTTCTGAAACAAATCAATGAAAAATGCATGATATTGGATGCGGAATAATGATGCCAAATGCATTTTACTTTTGAATAACAATATTATTTACCTAGTCTCTCTCTTTCATGGAATTAAAACCAAACATTTAAAAATTAAAGTTATTAGGCCAAGGCAAGAGTATTATGCAGCTTTGGACATTGTGTTTTGAAAGGATGTAAAAATTATTGCAAGCCTACAGCATAGATTTCCTAGGTAAATGCGAGTGACAGCTTTCAAGTGCCAGCGTTGGCTCATTAGTATTTCTCTTTTTATATATATTTGGCAGTTCAAATCTCGCTCCACAGACTTGCGTACAATTCAGTGCAATGTTGATCAAATATAGTACTGCTGTACAGTTGGAAGTGCTGTCCTTCAGATAAGACATTAAGTTGAAACCCTAAAGGCCTCAAGTGATTGTAAAAGATCCTATTGCATTGTTTTGAATAAAACAGGGAAGCTTTACTCTTTTGATTTGTGCAATATTTATCCTTCAACGTTTTCAACAGTAGTAAAATAATTGATCTGGTAATTTTCAGATTGCTGTTTGTAGAGTCTTTGCATCCACATTTTCTGCACTATAACTATAACAACATTTCGTACGCGCTTATTGGCTTTTAAGACTTTATGACTTCTTAGGGTCAATGAAAGTGTAATACAAGTTTGTATTTTTATCTGGTCATGTTCCAGCTTATTGCATAGAAATTTGTATTTCAGTGTCATGTCTGTTCCTATTATGGCAAGAAGTGAATGCTATGGGTCAATAGTAGCTTTTTATGTGCTTTTTTTTTAACTTTTCTCTCTTTATTTCACACTTGCACTTCAGTATGCAGCACCACATTATGGGTTGGTCAGGTTGACAAGAAGGCAACACAGCAAGATATAACAAATCTCTTTGAGGAATTCGGCCAGATTGAATCAATAAATGTGAGTATTGATTTTTATTTGTGGCAGTATATAAACACAAATAACATATGACAATTTGGTGAGGAAAAATTGAGCACTTTTTAACAGATTTCTCTTAAATGGCAGTGTAGAAACCATAAAATCATCATGCAGTCCATGCAATAAGTGTTCCATAGTACAGTGGTAATACTTTGGTATTACAGAGTCAGAAGATTTTGGGTTCAGACCAGGATCCCACAGCACATGATTCAAGGTGATATCCCCAGACAGTATTGAGGGACTGATGCAGTGACTTAGCAGGCATTTGTGCCAACCAGTGAAAAATAAGTTCTGACTGTGATTGACACGGGATGACTGACACTTAATGCCTGTTATAATTTTTCACACACATTTTCCCTGTTGCTCCTTGTATTGGCCAGAACTTGAAGGTGAGATATTTATAAATAATTTACACATGCTAGAATGTATAATGTAAAATTGATTTCACATTTAGTGATTCTTGGCATCAGGTTTGCACGTCTTCGATAGGATGATATTTATGAAAATTTCTCACTACCAGGCCTCCTCGCAAGTCTCTTCTGTAAATTTCAGTAACTGCAATTGTCCCAAAAAAGCGGGAATTCTATCAAATTTAATCAAATTGAGTTTCCTTGATTTTTCTGCTGCTAGGCTGAAAATGCAATTTCAAATCAATTTTAAGTTGATTTGGAAATGAAATGCAAGTGCCATGGATCTGATTTTAGTAATGATTGATAGAGCAATGAGTCAGCAGGAACTGAGTAAACTTGATTAATGAAGATAGAATAAACAATGACTGAAACAAAATAATACAGTTTTAGAAATGTGTGCGTGCAATATTTAAAAAAAAACTCCTTGATCTCTGGATTGTTACAGTATTATGCAAAATAATAGATCCTGGAGGTAAGAAGTAGGCAAAACTATTCTGGAGATGTATATATTCTTGAGTCCAAGCACTGAACACAAGTCGGTCAAGATAAAGTAGGAAAATCCATTCTTTGGGCAACATTCAGAAGCCTGTATTGCTTTGTGTAAATCATTGAATGGTACTACGTGGAAGCCCACAGTGGTTAAATCCCTAAAAATCCTATCCCAATTAATCCCACGTTGCTATATTTCCTCAAACACCGACAAGCTATTCAATTTCGAATACTTATCTAACTGCCTTTTGAAATTTATTAAATCTGTTTCCTCCAGCCTTATGGACAATGCATAGTCATCACAGCTCCTATTTAAAGGGGAAAAAAAAACCATATCTCATCTCTGGTTCTTTTGCCAATTATCTTAAATCTGAGTACACTGGTTACTGACTTTGTCACTGGAAATAGTTTCTCTCCTTACTTATTTTGTTAAAACACCCCTATTAAATCTCCAGTTTTCTATACTCACAAGAACATCAACCCCAGCTTCTCTAAATATTCCATGTAATCCTAGTACCATTCTAGCAAACTTCTGTGTTCATCCTAAGGTCTAGACACCCTTTCAAAAATATTGCACCTAAAATTGGACACTTCTAAGCAGTGATTTGAAAATACTTGTAGCTTCCTTGTACTGTATGGCTCCGTTTATAAAAATAAAAGTTGTCATATGCTTTTCTAATAGCTTTCTCAACTTTATCTTTCCACTTTAAGCATTTGAATACATACAAACCCAGATCCCACTGTTCCTATATTCCCTTCAGTGTTGCAGCATTAATTTAAATTGCCTGACTTCCTTTTCCCTACTGTATTAAAATACATTACTTCCTACTCCTGTGCATTAAATTTAATTTGTCATTTTTCTGCCCCTTCCATAGAATCCCTGCAGTGCAGAAAGAAGCCGTTTGGCCCATTGAATATGTATCAACCACAATCCCACCCAGACCTTATCCCGTAACTCCACATAATTGCCCTCCTAGTCCCCTGACAATATGGGGCAAATTTACCATGGCCAATCCACATAACCTGCACATCTTTGGATTCTATATCCACCTTAAATCTGTTACCATTCTGCTCATTGTTTATTGTATTTGAGTTTCTTGACTACTATAAAATTTTGAAATTATTCCTCATACACCTATGCCAAGTTGCAATATATATAATAATCAGTACTTCATATTCTTTTTAGATGATACCCCCTCGAGGATGTGCATATGTTTGCATGGTTCATCGACAAGATGCTTACCGTGCCCTTCAGAAACTAAGCACTGGATCCTTTAAAATGGGGTCCAAAATTATTAAGGTAAGTTTGAATTCTGAATGAACGAAAGCTAGTTCCATAAATGAGACTGACAAAAAGGAAAGACTTCTGTTTGTTTTTTGATAAGAGCAAAGAACAAAACAGCACGGGAAACAGGCACTTCGGCCCAACGAGCCCACGCCACCACCCCGATGTTCCCACCTCTACCCGTGATCCCTGTCTATGTTTATAGGTCTATGGATTGAAACCAAATTTGAGACAATTTAGGGAGAATTTGTTCTGCCAGTTAGCCTAAGAGCACATTTTTGGGATGTGGGAGGAAACCAGAGCACCCAGAGAAAACTCACGCAAGCACGGGGAGAATGCGCAAACTCCCACAGACACAGGCCCAAATCCACATATCTGCACAGCACAGTGGTAGTTATTGAGCTGTCGTGTTGCCCACCAAATGGTCCAGGTCAAGCGTACACTCACAATGTGAAGCACTAGGATACTCTCGAAAAATCGAAGAGCAGCCCTCTCACGACCCATCGCATGTACGCCCCTTGTTAGACAACAAGGTGCACCAAAGCACCTGTAGAATAAAAACAAGTACATCAATATCATCGTTTATTTACACACTTCCCAGGGGCTCCCAAGGCTCATGATCCCTATTTTAAATCAGTTTTCTATACCCCTCCATTCCCATTCTGTTCATGTGCCCATCTAAGTATTTCTTAAATAACTCCAGAGTACCTGCCTCCACCACTTTACTTGGCAGCGCATTCCATACCCCCACCACTCTGTGAAAAAACTCCCTCTAGCATCCAAATTATACCTTACCCCCCTCACCCTAAGCCTGTGACCCCTCGTGCTATTCGAGTCCATCCTAGGAAAAAGCTTAACCCTGTTTACTCTATCTATACCCCTCATAATCTTGTACACCTCTATTAAATCTCCTCTAAGTCTACGTCTTTCTAAGGAAAACAGTCCCAATTTGCCTAACCTCTCTTCATAACTCAGACCTTCCATACCAGGCAGCATCCTGGTAAACCTCCTCTGCACTCTCTCCAGAGTCTCCACGTCCTTCCGGTAGTAAGGTGACCAGAACTGGATGCAGTATTCCAAATGAGGTCTAACTAACATTTTATACAACTGCAACATTAAAGGCCAGCTCTTGTACTCTATACCCCTTCCTATAAAGGCAAACATACTATATGCTTTCTTCACAACCTTCTCCACTTGCTCTGCCACCTTCAGAGACTTGTTCACCTGCACCCCCAGGTCCCTCTGCGTTTCTATACTCTTAATAGGTCTACTCTTTATCATATACCTCCCCCCTACATTCTTTCTCCCGAAATGCATCACCTCACATTTATCAGGATTGAATTCCATCTGCCATCTGTCTGCCCAAGCTACCAGCCTATCTATGTCCTGCTGCATCGCCTGACAATTCTCCTCACTATCCGCAAGTCCAGCCATCTTTGTATCGTCTGCAAACTTGCTGATCACTCCACTTACTCCCTCTTCCAAGTCATTTATATATATTACAAATAGAAGAGGTCCTAGTACCAAGCCCTGCGGCACACCACTAGCGACCAACCTCCAACTAGAAAAACACCCTTCCACTATTACTCCCTGTCTGCTATTACTAAGCCAGTTACTCATCCATCTAGCTACCTGTCCTTGAATCCCATTAGCCTTGACCTTTTCAACTAACCTCCCATGAAGGACTTTGTCAAACACCTTACTGAAATCCATATAGATGACATCAATGGCTCGCCCTTCGTCGACCGTTTTCGTCACCACCTCAAAAAGTTCTACCGGATTTGTAAGGCACGACCTCAATTTACATGTATGAAAAGTATTTCACTGAATCCCATATTTGAGACATTTTTTGGTTTTAATTTCTTTTTAAAATATGCTTTTTCCTAATCATCAGTTCTGCTGAAGGGTTACACCTGAAATATCATGATATGTTTTATTCCCTGAACAGATATTGACTGATCTGTATACTTCAAAAAGGATCATTTGATTTCTAGCACACAACCCAATTTGCAGGTCATTCAGGATTTTGTGGCACTGGATAAGGGTCCAGTTGTGTGGGCAGTTTTTTGCATTTATGATTTGGATTGTCTGTACATTCAAATAAGGTAAAATCACAGAGCAAAGCTTCACGGAATACTGAGACAGGTACACAGTTAAGAAAAGCGGTGCTGTATCAGCTGAGCTTCGATGTAGATCTGTTGCACGTGATTTTATTTCAGAACAAAATTGTGTTTTCTTCTCTAGATGTAAGGTCACTATGGGGAGAGATTTTATTTGGTTGAAGGACAGAGTTTATTTTGAGAGTGGAGGCTCATGCCAGAATGGATTCCCAGGATGCATTCACGTGGCAAAACACTTCTTCACTAGCAGCATATGTTTTGTTCTCAGTCAGCAGGTTCTGAATAATTGCATATTGTTCATTAACCTTATTCATATCATTAAATAATGTTTTGTTTTGGAAGTTTGGGAGAGAATTTGAGTTTTTGTATTTCATAGGATCCTAGCATCTCTGGCAACGCCTGTACTTGTTGCTTTTCACCACTTGCACTTGGCAAGGTCGTGGTGAGCTGTCTTCTTGAACCACTATAGTTCATCTGGTGTAGATCCACCCGTGGTGCTATTAGGGTGGAAGTTCCAGACATTGACCAGTGACAGTAAAGGAATAGCGATATAGATTGTAACATAAACATACAAAGAACAACACAGCACGGGAAACAGGCTCTTCGGCCCAATGAGCCCGCGCCGCTGTCCTAACGTCTTAATGACGTATAGAGACCAATATAGGGGACAATTTGTTACCCAATTGAACTAGTGCTTCAGAAGTTTGACATCTTTCTGATCAAATATTTCCAAAAAATCCAGGCACCATAACTAAGCCAACCCTTAAATCACATTATCTGCCTAATTCTTAAAATAGCATAAGATTAATTGTTTGATTTGATTTATTATTTTCACATGTAATAGCATACAGTGAAAAGTATTGTTTCTTATGTGCTGTGCAGACAGAGCATACCATTCATAGAGAAGGAGATGCAGAATGTAGTATTATAGTCATAGAGATGTAGAGATAGATCAACTTAATGCAAGGTAGGTCCATTCAAAAGTCTGATGGCAGCAGGGAAGAAGCTGTTCTTGAATTGCCCCTCAGTGTCTTGAGATGCATAGGTTAGAGGAATTAGCAGGTAAATGTGTAAGGATATGAGGATAGAGCCTGGGTGGGATTGTGGTTAATGCAGACTCGATGGGCCAGATGGCCTCTTTCTGCACTGTAGAGTTTCGATGATTTGGTGTCGGTTGGTATATGACCTCAGACATTTGTGTGTTTTTCACAACAAAGAAGGTAGAAGAGAGAATGTCCAGGGTGCATGAGATCTTTAATTATGCTGGCTGATTTGCTGAGCAGCAGGTATTGTAGATGGAGTCAGTGGGTAGGAGACTGGTTTGCGTGATAGATTGGGTTACATTCACAATCTTCTGTAGTTTCTTGCAGTCTTGTCGAAGAAGAAATAAATCAGTGTTTATGATCCTGACTGAATATTTTATTAAATATAAAATAGTATAAATAGTATTAAATAGTAAAATGGTTTTAAATTGTAAAATAATATTAAATGTATGTATTTAACATAATTAAAGAAAGAGTACCAAAATGCAGAGGTGAACTTTGTATCTTTTGCTCTTCACTTGAATATCTTGGCATTACTGTTTAATCTGGTTTATCTTTTTTCCTTAGATTGCTTGGGCTTTAAACAAAGGAGTGAAACCAGAGTATAAGCAGTTCTGGGATGTGGATCTCGGAGTCACATATATTCCTTGGGAAAAATTGAAATTAGATGATTTGGAAGGCTTTTCAGAGGGAGGCATGATCGACCAGGAAACTGTTAATAGTGGTATGGGGTCATCATTGTACCTTAATGGGTTATCAAAGGTCTCTGATGCGTGTTTTATTTTTCCTGCATTTTTTCATTTCAGTAGATTGTCTGTTCTTTGGGTTTTCAACTGTATCTAGAATCTTATGTATAACCACTATTGGTGGTTTCTTTTTCTGTTGAGTCAAGTCTGTTGAACCTCTGTACGGTGAATTTATAGATAACTTCCAAGACAAGTTTTGTCTCCAATCTAGGTAATTGTTTCACTCATGCTTTACAACACGAACCTCCTAACTTTAGCTTTTAGACGTGACCTGTTTTTGATACCAGCCTACTGCCCAGGATGGATCAATTCGAACATCTGCAGCTCACCAGTTGAAAACTGGTTTGTGGCTATGAACAATATCTCACCTGTGAACTACTGCCCCAAAACTAGCCTACTACCCCAATCCAAGAAAAATGAGCACAAGTAATCTAAACTTGGCAATGAGAAACAGAACATATAAACATAGACAAAAAATATTAATACAGAAGAAGAACAAATAAAACAAAATAACTTGAGAGAAAATGAAAAATCATACAATTTTACAAAATGAAAGTAGTAGGCAAACAAATCCTCCAACTCATCTTCAGCATTCCCTGGAAGATTTCATATACAAAATAGATATTACAATCTTCATTGTAAATTATAGTATAAAATACAAAAGTTGTATTTTTATATATTCTATATACATTCACACATCAGCATTTATATTTAAAACTACATTCAAATAGTTTTCTCCTATTTGAATCCTCTTCTATGAAAATAGGTTGGAACATTTTTGTTATCCTGCCCATCCAAACATTGGAACTAAATTTTTATCTAACTACCATGTCTTTAGCATTTGAGACGGATAATTCAGCGTGTTTAAAATTTTGTCAAAGTAAAGCGGCATTGGAAATTGCTCAACTGCATAGTTCAAAGTGCATGACCATAAGGAGGAACATTCCAGATCTTTAATAGCTTTGTTGTCAGAAACAGGTTGTTAATGGAGTTAAACAACTCAATTTGCTTCCGGGGATGAAGGGATTGACATTTGAGGAGAGATTATACAGTTTGGGCTTGTACTTGCTGGAATTTTGAAGGATGAGAGGAGATCTAATCGAGGTATAAAAATTTTAAAAGAGATTTATTAAGTAAATGCAGACAAAATGTTTCCTCCTATGGGCAATCTAGAACAATAAATCTCAGGCACAGTTTGCAAGGTAGTAGATTTAAAACTGAGATGAGGAAGAACTACTTTGAGAGGGTAGTGAATTTCTGTGTCTCGCTGACTTTTGGCGCTGTGGAGTCTGACTCATTGACCGGTTTCAAGAGGAGAAATAGGTGGACATATTTCTAATAAAAAAGGAAAAGAGGGATTTGGGGAACCGGACAGGAGATGGATTTGAGACCAGGAAAAGATCAGCCATGAACAGGCTCAAAGGGCTCAACTTGCCTACTGCTGCTCCTAATTCCTATGTTCCGAAATGTACTTAATAGCAGGATCCGTTGATCAAGTTTAAGGGGACAATACTGTTACTTGTACCATTGTGCAAAGTAAAGATATTAATACGACGAAGTGTAGACTATTTGGCCCTTCAAGCCTGATTTGCAGTTCAGCTAGATCATAGCTGTAATCCATCTTCCTGCACTGTCCTCACATCCCTGAATGACCTTAGTATTTAATAAACTATCAACCTCTGTCCTGAACTTACTCCCACCTGCGTACGTAAAATTTTCTGAATTCAGGAATTCTGGAGATTCACAGCCTTTGAGCAAAGAAATTTCTCCTTA
The DNA here is from genome assembly GCA_024679065.1 of Sphyrna mokarran. NCBI lineage: Eukaryota > Metazoa > Chordata > Chondrichthyes > Carcharhiniformes > Carcharhinidae > Sphyrna > Sphyrna mokarran. The sequence continues at coordinate 35,436,804 of JAGIQG010000012.1, read as the reverse complement.
CCCCAGCCTTAAATACTTGACCCATCATTCTGAGATTGAATCCTTGTGTTCTAGGTTCCTTCGACAAGAGAAATGTTTTCTCAGCATCTGTTGAGTCCCTTCAGAATTTGACTCAGATCATCCTGTTTTAAAAAGCCCAAGGAAATGTAGGCCTAGTCCACTCTTACCTGTCATCGAAGACATTCCTCTCATCGTGGGTACCAATCTAGTGAACTTTAGTTGCAATCTCTCTAGTGGGGGAAAAGTATGTTCTCTCAAGAGTAAGGGAACCAAAATTAGAAGCTATCACAAGTTTGTCTTCACTAATGCCTTTTTAAAATTGTAGCAAGATTTCTTTACTCCAATCCCTTTGAAATAGAAGCTAACATACCTAAAATAATATTGCTAATTGTTTGCTGTGTCTGCGTGTAAACATTCTATGATTCATATACGAGAACACTCTGGCTCCTCTGATTGTAAACATTTTCCAGTCTTATCACCACCATTCAAAAAATGTTTTGCTTTTTTTATCCTTACTAAAGTGGATAATTTCATACTTGCTGTGCTCTATTCCACCTCCCCTGTTCTTGCCTGTTTGTCCAACCTATGCATATTCCTCAGTGGCTTTTTGACTTCCCATCTAATTCTATATTGTCAGTGAAATTGGATATATTACACAATGCTCTCATCTGACTCATTAATGTTGATTGTCAATAGTTATGGGTCAAGATCTAGCTACAGTCTGCCAACCTTGAAGGTTTTCTGTTCTCAGATTTCCATCCATATGGTATCCCCAGGACTCCTAATTTTGTGTAGTAGTCTCTGTGGCATTTAATGAAATGCTTTCTGAAAATCCAAATGCACTGCATCCTACCTGTTATCGTTCTCAAAAAGCTTTAGGGGAGTGATCAATAATTGCCTGCTGATGGGCAAGACAAGCAGTGAGATTGCAAAAGCACCAAGAAATTAGGCTTGCGCCCAATTTGTCACCTCTTGCGATCTTATCAGCAATGGATATCCAGCATGATCAGCTACACACCCATTATTGGCTCAAGGCTGAATAAATTATTTAAATCGAATTTGTGTAAATTTAAATAGAATTCATGAGCCTGGGACTATCATCAAGGCCACTTGCCTCTGTGTCCTCATCAGGGGAAGTTCTCTACGACAATCACAGCTGATGAACTAGACAAGATGACCTTGCTGGTAGAACCAGAAGTCATTGAGGCCCTTGGGAAAGTTGGGGGCAAGAGGGAGTTTCCCTTTGGAAGTGATAGCCTGGCAATACCAAGAGGGTGGGGCCAGACCAGGGACAGGGCAATTGGTGATAGGAGGGGAATACTGTGCACTCTGTAGTGTGATCATTGAGAGGCGGAGGGAGCCTACAGCCAATCTGCAACACGATCGGTGGTGGGAGGGGGAAAAGGGGGGGATGATAATTGCCGCAGCTGGGGAGGAAAGGCCCACTTTAGGCATAGGGAGCAGCAGAGGCTGAGTGAGAAGAAAGATCTTTGCTCGCACAATAGCATCCTCTGCTGCTTTTCAGTCAGCTTTCTGTCGATTTAAGCCTCTCCCCCAAGAAACGAGAAACAGGTTTCAAGGAGTCTTTTTTGTTCTCAGTGCATAACGTCGTAGATTTGACACATCCAACAAACAGATCACAAGCTTTCCTATTTTTAAACTCATTTTGGACTTAGAATCTTTTTTATAAGGTAGTCCCCTAAATTTTCTAAACACATCGTTTCAGAAACCCATATTGACTCTGCTTAGTCATGGTATAATTTTCTCAGTATGCTGTTACGACATCCTAGATTCCAGTATTTTGCCTACTACTGACATTAGGCTAACTAGTTTAAATTTCACCATTTTCTCTCCCTTTCTTAAATAATGGGGTTATGTTTTCTACCTGGTAATCCTTGGGAATTGTTCTATTATACAAGAATTTTGAAACTTCAAATCAATGTATCTTTTATCTCTGCATGTTGATTGTTAGGTCCAGGGAATTTATAATAAGTAAAGTTTATACCATAAGTCAGGAAAACATCATAATTTACTGAAATGTATTTAAACTTCTAAAACATTTTTCTTGATTTTATTCATCTTTTAGCTGATCCTAGCTTTCACTTTGACAACTTATAAAACAAAAATTGGTTTGCAACCAGCAACAAAATATTTCAGTCTCAAGTGCCACAGTTGTGTGCTATCTGACTAAGCTTTGCTGAGTAAAAATATGTCAGTCATATAAATTGTCAAATCATTCTAACATCATTAGTTCTTGCAAACAATGCACAAACATGTGAACCTCAGCTATAACACTGTAAAGTTAATCTTTTTCCTTTGAGCTATTTACTCCTCAGCTTTTATTGCTGCGACCACAAATCCTAGAATGTAATCAGGCAATGCCACTTCATCTGTTAATGTTCTACTGCATCTTCTTCAGGAAGAATGTAGTCTCCAATATCTTTTTTACCTCAGTTCCTAATAACCTACTTAAGATACCTAGTACATAAGATGGAGATATATAGCTCATATTTATTTTGAATTGCTTTTTGTCTACTTATTGAAATATCTTCATAGTCACCCATGCAGTTTTTGATCAGAGTGATATGTGTTAACTCACTTGGGAGTGATACTGTTAACATTTTGACATTTCTATTGTTCATCACATTACTTGTAACTTGTTTGAAATTATTTTCTTTTTAATTTCTTGGCATAATAAATGGTAATCGGCAACAAAATATTTTAAACAAAAAAAGTGGAATTTAAAAAAGATATAAACTTTTTTTTTAATTTGTGCACTTTAAATTGCAGTGAGACTGTTCTGTAATTTTTCTGTAATGTGTTGCCAAAAGGAACATTCTAACATTATATTTCAGAGTGGGAGTCGAGGAACTCAGAAGCAGTAAAGGAGACTGTAACCCAACCTGTAACTACTGAAAGCACTCAACCAACATCACAAGCAGAGACATTCACTCAAGCTGTCACTATGCTTCCTGTCCAGGTACCAGTGTTGTTTAATGTTATGAAATTACACTATGGTTTTTTTATTGTTCACTTTGTAAAATGTGCTATTTTGGCTACTCAGCAAATAGAGAATACAAGTTTCTTTCATGAGTAAGAAGAACCTCATAACTTTGATTCATTAAACTTGGAAACTAAATTCTACTGTTTGTGACATTGATGATGGAGGTGTATGGAAAGTGGATTCCCTTGACCGTAAAGTCAATGTCATTTATAAATATAATTTCTTTACCCTAGAAGTATTATTGGTAATACTCATTTTACCTCCTGTATATCTGTCATTTCAAGTTTCCTCTTGTACCTGGGAGTAACAAACTACTGAAAATGATAGTGCAAATCTGAAAGGGATATGTGTTAAGAAAACCTATTACAGGCTAAATATGGACAATAATTACCTCATCTTGGGGACAATAAAATAGCATTTGAGCTGTCCAAACAATTAATCTCTTGATTTGCTTGCAAAGGCACATACATAATTCTTTGAGGAGGAAAGAAAGACTTCCTTATATATGGTATCTTCCATAATCTTGAGGCAATCCAGAAAGCTTTACACACAATGTGCTGTTTTAAGGATAGTCATTGTTATGATGTTGAAACAAAGCAACTAAGGTTCTATAAACAGCGTTGTGATCAGTAACAGATGGCTATTTTAATTATGAAGGTTGAGCAATAAATATTACTCAGGACACTGGGGGAGAACATCCTTACTGTTGTTCAAAATGGTGTTATGGGATGTTTGACATTCACAGGGCCTGTACTTTGATATATTTTGTGTTTCTGCAGAATGTTTAAAATATAGATTTTCAAAGACACTCAGTATATATGGCAAGAATACAGCTCAGATGCTGGAAAAGCAGGATATTTATTCATTTTAGCCATGTAATGTTTACTTAGGAGGAGGCTTATGGACTCCTATTTACAAAAGATTTCTCCTAAGTTTTAATTAAAGGAATCAAAGGTAGGTTTAGGTATACAGAGTCTTGTGCTAAAGTGGTTAATAGTGGGGATGTAGCAGAGAGAACCTATGTTCTGTTCAGTTTTGTGGCTGAGATTGTTTAAAGATGGAAGTCTCCAAACTGGTCTCTCTCAAAGTCTCTCTAACAGCTTCAAGACTTTCTACATTAATATACCTGGGTTTTCTAGCTGTATTTAAAATGGCATTTGAATTTAAGAGGGCTATTGCTTATTTAGAACTGAAATAGTGCTAAATTAGATGTTTACTTTTGTTTTTCCACTGTTGTTCAACTGTTAAAAGTTAAGATGCTTCACTTTGTTGGAATTGTATTTAAACTGTTATGAATAAAGCTTGTTTTGATATTTTACAAATCCCTAATTTGTCAATAGAATTATTCTTGGAGTAAAACATTCTATTCTTACAGTTATGCCAACATTTTGAAAAATTGTTGGGGTCTAGTCTGGCTTCATAATGTACCTTGGGATCTGATCCATGACTATAACAACCGGTATGCAACATTCCCTCAGTAGTATATTGGAGTGTCAATTTAAATTATGTACTAAAGTTTCTGGAGTGGAATCTGAAAACAAAAATAAGAGTGCTGCCACTGAAATACAGCTGAAAGTTATTGAATAATTCTGTATAAATGGTGATTTGAAACATTAGCACTGCATGGAAGCCAAAAATGGGACACTTGATGGATTGGAAGCAGCTACACAGAGAGAGTTTTGAAATTATGTAAACATGAAGTACTTTGGACAGCATATCATTTTTAAAGTTTTTAATGAGTAGTGACTTTTTAGTTCATACCTTGTGTTTTGGAATACTATATAGAACAAAGAACAAAACAGCACAGGAAACAGGCCCAACAAGCCCGCGCCACTACCCTGATGTTCCCACCTCTACCTGTGACCCCTGTCTATGTTTATAGATCTATGGATTAAATAACCAAATTTGAGACAATTTAGGGAGAATTTGTTTTGTCAATTAGCCTAAGAGCGTATCTTTGGGATGTGGGAGGAAACCAGAGCACCCGGAGAAAACCCACGCAAGCACGGGGAGAATGCGCAAACTCCCACAGACACAGGCTCAAATCCATGCATCTACACTGCACAGCGATAGTCACTGAGCTGTCGTGTTGCCCATTAAATGGTCCAGGTCAAGCGTACACTAACGACGTGAAGCACTAGGATACTCTCGAAAAAAATCCAAGAGCAGCCCCCTCACGACCCATCGCGTGTGTGCCCCTCGTTAGACAACAAGGTGGACCAAAGTACCTGTAGGATAAAAACAAGTACATCAATATCATCATCTATTTACACACTTCCCAGGGACTCCCGAGGCTCATGATCCCTATTTTAAATCAGTTTTCTATACCCCTCCATTCCCATTCTGTTCATGTGCCCATCTAAGTATACATCCATATTTCCAGCACAACCAACACATTGCTGCTGGAGTACATTCTGAACTGTCAAACTAAACTGCAAGCTAAATGTTGGGACCTAATTTCAATCAGTTTGCCTCCTTATATAATTAAAGTAATACATAAATCAAAGTACAATTTACCTGAGTGTACATTGTGTAAATTCAAAAATTCTTAACTTGTCCCACACTGACCTCATAAAGTTAGAATCCTATTATTTCATATGTGAGAACCTGTGTTTGTCACAGTAAGAGTTTAAATACATCAGGTTGTAAAAAAAATTTGATACTGTAACTATAAATGGTGAAGGCACTTCAAAGGAAAAATATATTCTGAGGTTAATGTGTGCCTAGCCATTTTTTTTTCAAAATCCAAGTTTCAGTGATCTTTAAATTTGTGAATCTCAAGTTTTTTTTCAAATTAGTTACACAATATAACATCAGAACATTTATTCTTTGCACAATTAATCATAATTTGTTTTCAGATCCCAGTGACTCCAACTGTTTCAGCAATTGGTATGGTGCAGCCACCAGCCTTTCCTGTATCAATGTCGATACCTCCTCCAGGCTTCAACCCGGCCATTCCACCACCTCCATTCTTACGGCATAGCTTTAATCCTTCACAGCCACCTCCAGGTACAGAATGGTTTGTTTTTTAGCTATTTCGTGTGCAGTATTGATCCCCCATATTAAACTTGTACAAATTCAGTTGTAATCTACTTGGCTTGGTTTCCCACCATTTTAATTGTTTTAGCCACATTAACAAAATATCAGTAATTAGCGTGCAGCGCTATAGCAACGTGGTTGAAATTGATAATTCAGCATTTAGAAGTAAATTACCACCCTTCATTGCTTGTATTTGGTGTTCAAAGTCCAAATTTCCTTGCCACTTTACTAATAGATTTTAATAATGATTTGTTTGTAATAATCTTTGAGGTTCCTTTTTCCATCAATAGCTTCAATAAGTAGTTGCTGGTGTTATATTTGATAATACTTGATAATGTATATAAACCAAAAATTTTGCAAAGTATTTGATTACCACATTGATGTCGTGGCCCTTACAAATGTTAAAATTTCTTTTAATTTTGATGCCAACAAATTGGCAATTTTGTCAGTGGGTTATAATTGTTCTTCCAAAACTTGTTTGTAGCGTGACTCCATTTTAATGGCTCATACTTGTGACGCCAGGGTGAAAATTTGAACAGAAGAGTTGTTGCGTGACTTGGTGGGATGGGCGAAAAGTTGCGTATGCTCCATTCCTTCTTCAACTACTGTGCCCATCCCCTCACCCCACCAATGCCTAAGTGTTTTTATAAATGATCTGGATGAGGGTATTGAGGGATGGATCAGTAAATTTGCAGATGATACTAAAGTTGGTGGTGTGGTAGATAGTGAAGAGGGGTGTTTTAGGTTACAGAGTGACTTGGACAAGTTGCAGAGCTGGGCCGAGAGGTGGCAAATGGAGTTAATGTGGAAAAGTGTGAGGTAATGCACTTTGGCAGGAACAATAAATGTGTAGAGTATAGGGCTAATGGTAGGGCTCTTAATAGTGTTGAGGAACAGAAGGATCTTGGTGTATGTGTAATAGATCCCTGAAAGTAGGCAGTCAAGTGGATAAAGTTGTTAAGAAGGCTTATGGAGTCTTAGCTTTTATTGGTAGGGGGATTGAATTTAGGAGCCGCAGCATCATGTTGCAGCTGTACAAAACTCTAGTGCGGCCGCAATTGGAGTATTGTGTGCAGTTCTGGTCGCCACATTATAAGAAAGATGTGGAGGCATTGGAGAGGGTACAGAGGAGGTTTACTAGGATGTTGCCTGGTATGGAGGGCAGGTCCTATGCAGAGAGGTTGAAGGATTTGAGGTTGTTTTCGTTAGAAAGGAGGCGGCTAAGAGGGGATCTTATTGAAGCATATAAGATGATTAGAGGTTTAGATAGGGTGGACAGTGATAGCCTTTTTCCTAGGATGGAGAAAGCTAGCACGAGGGACACAGCTTTAAATTAAGGGGTATGAGTTATAGGACGGATATCAGAGGTAGGTTCTTTACTCAAAGAGTGATTAGGGAGTGGAATGCCCTGCCTGCAGCTGTTGTAGATGCGCCAAGTTTGGTGGCGTTTAAGAGGTTAGTTGCTAAGTATATGGATGAGAAGGGAATGGTTTAGTTAGGAGGGGCATTGCTTTTTATTTTGGTCGGCACAACATCGAAGGCCGAAGGGCCTGTTCTGTGCTGTATTGTTCTATGTTCTATGTTCATCCATTCACATTACTCGGTGATTATTGCAAAAAAATTGTATCTTATGCATTAAAGTAAAGGAAATTATTTGTCAACTAGCAAATGGAATGATCCCACAGACACTGGAAATTGAAAGAAACTTAGAAGATATCAAAATGTGTAATTTGTTGGTCAGCACTTCTATAAACAAAAGACTCGTTACACGTTTTGGGTATATAGGCTTTTTTTTTAAGAATGGAAAACTAAATGGAAGTGTGTGCGGAAATAAATGGATGTGCCAATCCAGAAATGAAGTTTATTAACATGCAGACTGCCAAGTGAAAAATTATTAGCTGACATAAAATATAAGTGAAGCAAAAATAATGAGTAAAAAGGCAAAATAATGCAAATATTTGCAGAAGAAAATACACAGGCAAGTCCCAAACAGAAAGATGTGGAAATGGGGATGAATAGAGTGTGGGAGAGAGTGTGAAGATGAGCTGTAAATGCAACAGATGAGAAGTTAAAAATAGAAAATAATAGGAAATACAGTTGATCAGCTAGCACTGAGAAGAGAAAGCCATTAACATTTGGGCCTCAGTCTTGGTAGGGTTGAAGTTTATGTTATTGATCGTTTTATTTGTTCAAGGGTTTGCACGCGAAAGATCATGATCATAACTGATTCTGAGTACAGATAGTGATTGCCCTGCAATATTTCCTGTTCTATTTTAGTTGTCTATTGTCCTTCATCTCCCAAGTTGTCGCAGTAAAATTTAGGTGATTAATTTATCATAGTAGGTGCAATCAGACTTGAAGAATCATGGATTATAAATTGATTGTAAAAATCTGTTTTCTTATTTGTCACTGCTGTTGTACAAAATCTATATGGTGCTGATGGTTCCAGAAACTCTTCAGTTTTATTGCATGATTCAAATCATAAAACACCTCTTTAAGTTGAACAACTCTCAAATGAGGGAAAGAGAATTAAAGACTTATTCCTTTTGTATATAGAAATATTTATTTCAGTACAATTTTAATAACTGAAAAAGTAGATTACATAACTAGGAATGATGGTGCAGTAGTTAGCCATTGTCTCAATTCAAAAAATTATGCAGTATGTAATAATTGGAAAGTGCAACAAATGTTATGTAATTTGGTTATGCCTATCTTGACTATTTGAAAATTTTGTACTATTCAGTACAAATATAAAATGATTTATTACAGTCAGTTGAAAAGATTGAGCCCTTTACTATGTAATATTAGTTTGAACTGAGTTCTTATTATGAATATTAGTTGAGTTGAACTAATGCAAGATATATCTTATTATGATTTAGGTAAAACAAAATAAATCATAATTTGCAAAACTGAAGGGCTACTTTTAATTCCAAATGCAGGTTACTTACCACCACCCCCAGTTGTTCCACCTCCAGTTGTTGGACCTTCGATTCCTCCAGTACAAACCTGTGAGTATCATTAAATTCTTTGGGGGTGTTTTATATACATGTCCTTTTTTTTAATAGGTATTGTTTTGTAAGATTATGTAAAGTTGATTAAAGGTAAACTTGAAAGACCAGGTAGTTTTCAGTTCTTTTTATGTAAACATTTTATTTGCTAAGAAGAAAATGCACCAGTGATTGAGAATTTTTTGTCATTTGGCGGATTTCTGAATAACAGAATTCCATCCTTTTAATTATTTTTGAGTTCCATCTTTCACACAGCTAAAGCTGGGAGGAGAGAGTGTCAAAGTTTGGGACTCTCTGCCAGCAGCAATGCCAGGAGCAGGCTTAGGAGAGCTATGAGAAGGGTGCAATCTGTTGCTGGCTGTTTGTTGGAGCCATGCGATTTGCCAGCAGAAGGGATCACAGCCCAAGTGTTAATGGGTTTCAGCATACTGGTGGGAGAGCAGAACAAAAGCCTTGACTCTTAGTGGAGTTTGGTAAGCCAAGGGCTGATGGGATGCAGCAGAGCCTGAATCTCAACAAAATTTAGCAGCCCAGAGGAGTTGGGATAGGAGGATGATGAATGAATAGGGAGAGGAGAATTAGAGAGCACAGCTGCTGAATGAGCGAAGGGAGGAGGTTGAAGAGAGGAGTTTCTGCGTGTGGGATAATAAGATTGATTTACACTGTATATGTTTAGAGGAGGGCAGATTAGGATGTCAGTGAATCTTCTCTCACCAGGGAATTGGAAAGCTTGCTTGAAACCTACACGTTATGAAAAATAATGATTTTTCATTATTATAATGAGTAAAGTACTTGAAAAGCAGATTTCATTTTTTTTACAATATATTGGATCAATAAAATGGGCACTTTAATTATATTTTGAATGTTAAAATGCTGCTTTATTGCTGTTTCGTTTTGCTGACATCTAAAATCATGTTAATTTTCAATTTTTTTAAATATATATTTCACGGGATTTGAGATTGCTGGCAAGGACAACATTTGTTGCCCAACCTAATTGCCCTTGAGAAAGTGATAATAGGGTCATGTTGAAGAATACTATGTGAAGGCACTGCTGTAGTCCTTTGCTTCGCTTCATATGTACATGATCCAACAAGGTCTTGTTCTGTTGTCAGTATAAACTTCATCCTGTATTACACGCGCAAACTGTATTAAATGCGGAACTGGTGATTTGATACAAATTCATTGGTCCACATTCTTAATGATAATAGAAGGTAAACAAAATAAAACTAACATTCCTATCCTATTGAAGTCTAATAATCTTATCCATTTGAGGTGTCCTGGAAGTATTTGCATTCACGACAGATCATAAAAATCATTGTAATTATGTGATTCCTTGTCACAGAAGTTTAGATTTTATTGGCTGCTATTTTTCAGACCTTGTGTCTTACATCTGCTGTCATCCTTGAATGCTTACTTTCTGGACTGTAGATATGAAATAGATTGTTCTGGATTTTGGTTGAACATTATTCTTAAGTTTGTTGTTTAAAATTAACAATAGTGCAAAAAAATTATTTTGCAGCTCTAGTTTGCCCGCCTCTTTCCAACACCCAAGACAGTACAAAGGATTCCCCGTTTGGGAACCTACTTTCACATATAGGCTCTGGGCACAGCAGTCTCCCAACTCCTAGTATTCCACCAGGGGGTATGTTTAATCCAATTGGCACACAGCCTCTCTCAACTGGTCCAGTTGGATCAAATGATTTGGGGGCATCACGCACAGGCAATCAAACGTCGTCATCAGAAACAACATCTACATCTGGACCAGGTATGTACATTCAGTTCACATTATTATGCACTATTTTAATAACAGTAGCAACTTTATCTCCATTTACATTTAATATTTTCAGTATTTTCCTTCACTGCAATGATAATTGTTATTTTAGTGAAGTTTGCATGCTGTAATGGTTAGATGTACAAGTAAAGTCTAAAACTGATTTGGATTGAAGGAAACTATTCTTGTTGCAAACTTTTATTTTTTCATCTTGAAATGGGAAATGTTTGTTTTTCTTGCATGTAGCATTGGATACCTTTTTCCATCATAATTGCATGCAGTCGCTGACCCTTTATGCACAATGTGTTGCCTAATTATGGTATTAATGTTTAGAAGTTGGTAATTTATGACAAAATATATAATGTATTAACTTGACATTTGGTTGAAATAATGAGACATTGATCTTTTTTGACTTTTTGTACTTTAATGCACTGTCATTTTGTGGGTAATTTGCAAATATGCCGATCTAAAGTATTGTATTAAACTACTTGGGACAAAGGTTAAAAGATTTTTTAACTCACTTGTATAATAGGAGGAGTCCACAGCTTAATATTCTCAGTATTGCCCATCCAAAGCTGTAAATTTGATATGAAAATACTGTAGTAGTCTTTTTTAGTTCTTCATTTCATTTGGGGTTAGTCGGAACATCTCACACATATGTTTCAACAGATTGCAGGATTAGTAATTGATTTATGTATAAATAGTCTCTCGAGAATATTTGATTCTCAGTTCAGTGATCCTACTTCAGTGACAGAGTTATAACTGTTACTAGCTATCTAATACATTGATTTTGTGATCTTTAAATGTGGATGGCAAATGATGTGTCATTTGTTCATTAGTGCATTATATCATAGTATGATATGATATGATACTAGTTCTTCAGTCGCAAGTTAAGCAGTCTCAAGCAATTCTAAAATAGCAACTTGAGCTCTCCATGTTGAAGAGAAATGTGAAGACTATGTCCACGTGCATTGCAGGCAAGAGGCTTACTGCAAATTGACACTAATGATGTTTGAACACAGGTTATTTGTCTCAACAAGTGAGTGATGAATAATAAGAGGGAAGTTGAATAGAAACCTCCCCATCCCCAACCATGGAAACAGACTTTGTTAAAGTAGATTATAATTTCTTGACTCATTAATATTTCTGCAGCTAAACTGAAATAGTCTTGATAGATTTCTCTGTGGAATATTTATTCACTTAAAACAAAATATGTGGATTACCAATTTAATACTTTAGTGCCCATGTAATGAAATTTCATATACTCTGTCATGGGAATGGTGATATGATTGTGTTAACCTGGCTAATAAGCATAAAATTTATTGTGAATTCTTGCTGTTGCAGGAACTCCAAGTACAGTATCCAGTGGGACTGTTCTGGGGATGCAACCATCAACACCTGCACCCGGATTGCCAAATTTGCCTCCACCAAGTATAGTTGGGCCAAGGATGCCTGGAGTCCTTCCACTGGACGTACGTCCAGGAATGATGCCTCCCTCACCAGGCCAACGGTTCCCATTGCTGATGCCACCTCAGCCAAACATGCCCCCTTCATTATCAATTGATGGACCTCTTCACCCGGGATCCAGACCTCCCTTTCCACCAGGAAGTTCTTTCAATAGGCTTGAAGGAGCATTTACAAGACCTGCAGTCCCCAGTGCTGACAGCAGTACTAATACAAGCCAAGCTACAGGAGATGAAAGAAGATCTGCTGGAAATGATAATTCCTTTCAGCGAGACAACATGCAACAAGAAGGTGACCGAGATTATCGTTTCCCGCCAGTGGATAACAACGACAGTCTTGGAAGACGGGATCAATTTGGATTTGGTTCAGACCAAAGATGGGGCTCAAGAGATTTTGATGAACGTGAGCGTCGTGCTGTGCCCTTTGGTGGTCCTAAAAGTTTTCATGAGGATCATGAAAGATTTGGTGGAAGAAATTTCAGGTTTGATGGTAGAAGTGGTCCGATGTGGAACCGAGGTTTTGATCAGGAAGCACATAGGGATCTTGATGATCGCAGCAGGCCTTGGGAACGTCAGAGAGATCGTGATGACCGAGATTTTGGCTTTCGCCGAGATGTAAATGGCAGCCGTTTTGGAAGAGACAGAGAGCAAGATCACTGGGTTCCTCCTCGGCATAGGTTTGACTATTTTCAAGGGACCACTGATCACCAGAAACCGGACGATAGGCCTCGGGTAAATGGTGATTTCTCAGAAACAAACAGCCAGCCGCCAAACAAGGAGCTTGCAAACAATGACCCAGAAGTGTCTGTTAGCCTTGCATCTCCATCAGATGAAAGTGTGGAGAAGGATGATTTAGAAAATCAACCTGTAACCGAAAACACAGATACCGAGGGGACATAATCGTCAAACAGTATGACGGTATTTTGTATAGGTGGTCATCTGCAGTGGACAAAATGGTTGACTGGAACTTGAGAAAAGTCACTGTTGTCTGCGAGACAATTTAATCCGATGTACATCTTTCACTCTAATAACTGAAGTTAATGTGTACAACTGACCTGTACAGACTGTTGTTCTTTAGTTGAACACGGTAGGTAACGACATTTTTTTTTCATGCTTAGAGGCCAGAACTCCCACATTTCTTTTAATTTGAGGAAGATTATAATAGATTTGCCAAAAAAAATTTTAATTGACCTTCCTATGGAAGAAAGGTAAACATGTAGCTGTTACGGCTGGGATGGAATAAAAGTGGTTACAGTAATACTTGAAAAAAGGGCATAATCTGAATTTCGCCATCCCCTGAAGCTGCTACAGTATTTAAATTTAATGCTTTGATGAAAATGAGTTATTGTTTTATGTTTTATCCTGTTGACAGCAATCGCCTAGCCCATTCACAGTGAGCAGTGCAGTACTGAGGTGTAGGAAAAAAAATTGTAATACTTCTCTGTTTTGTAAAAAAAAAGACATTTTAAATCCTCTTATAGTCTGGTCTCTGTTAATCCCCAGAATAAATGTTTGTGATTTGTCCCTCGTACTGCAGTGAGTAACGGCTGAAAAAAAATCATTTGAATGTTGGGTGCATTCTGTTTTTAGATGCTAATAAAACGTTTGTTTGATAATGTTGTGATCTTCAGTTCATCTGGTTTTTTTTTGCAAAGGAAAGTTGCCATAAAAAGAGCTTTAATTTGGCATCAGGAAATACATATAGGAAGTGCCAGGTAGGAATAGTGGGGAGATGGATTCAGAGTAATTAAATATTGTAGGAGCTAAGATTTTTCTCTTGAGATTTGCCTTTTATCTAGCTATCCCTTGTTTTCTGCTTTGCAACTTTGAGTAAGAGTATGGGACAAGCTGGGTTCAGACAATGCCATTTGCTCTGTTCCGTTCTATGGTGATTCAGCAAGAAGGCAGAGGTAAATGTTCAGGTTTACTTTTCATTAAGGTGAGACATTTGCTTCCAAAAAGAACTCCATCTGGTGATCCAATTGGTGCAAAATGAGTTTGAATGAAAGAGATTTGAACTTGCAGTTCAACCTTTTAGTTGGGAGAAATGTGCTGACCTAACCTGCACAACTATGACTTGTTAAAGCAAAAATCCCCATAATCATTTTGTCCTTTAAATATGATTGGTAAAGAACAAAAAAGATAAATTGTTAGACTGATATTTTTCAGGTGAATGCAAAAAGTAAATTGTGTTCTGGACAAAGTAACCACATGCCAATGCAACAGCATTTTTAGCATTCTGTGAAATTTGGTCAAGCCTGTTTCACATCTGCTTTAACTATCATAATTTTGTAGCAGTTAGTCAGCAGTGGTTAATGCTCTTGTTAATAGTAGGTGTGTGTGACTTAACCAGGATAAACAGCAAGATTGTGCAGGATTTCATAAAAATTTAAATGGCCAATCCATCAGTATATATTAATAACACTACTCTCAGAGCCAGATGTTATACTAGTTTCACCCTAAAAATGTAATTCTTATCAGGTTATTTGTGCTCACAGCATTGTGGGAACCAGGGCCTTCTGACTTACTGCTTTGAATATTGGATATACAAGTACTATCAATCAATCCTCTTTGTAACTTCTACATGGTTGTATTTTCCAATAAATAGAGTGTGCTTGAGATTTTCATTGTACAGCTAGTCAATGTATTGACAGTTAGTGTAGTGCTTTTCCAGTAAGTAAGCACTACTGAGAGTTCAAGTATTTTTTTAAAAGGTGGATCTGAAACATGTAGCTGATTTACCTAATCTGTACTTCATAAAAATATATCACGAATTGTTAGCATGTGCCCAACCTATAATTCTAACACAAATTTACAAACGTGGAAATCAGTGCTGTGGTTGAAACTTTGGCTCAAATGTAAATTGAGGATTATTAATATGACTTTACAAAAAGAAAATAAGATGACTTGCATTCAAAGCAGGTTTGGGGTTTTCACACTTTAGGAGAAATTTGCTAAGGAGAAATATTGAAGAATGAAGAGCTTGGGGTACTGTATTGAAATACCTGGAATAAAAAGGCATACTCAGCTGCCTGCATGTCAGGAAGTATTTTTACAGCAGCTGGGTAAAGAGCAATGGTGTTGGAACCTTGAAGCAGGGCATCCACTCAGAGACACCAGTAAAATATAGTAGTTTGCTCAACATCCTCAGAACAGAAACTATCTAATTCCATAATATATTTAGTGGTTTGCTGATGTTGTTAATTATTTACAGCATGAAGATTTATAAGTCTGTGTATCTAATTATTGTGGATATTAGAAACCTAATACAAATAAAAGGATAAAAATGATTGTGATTTGCAGATGAAGAAATAAAAATCTACAAATGCTAAAGCAGAAGGGCTAAAAAATGCACAGCAGATCTA
The DNA here is from genome assembly GCA_024679065.1 of Sphyrna mokarran. Lineage (NCBI taxonomy): Eukaryota > Metazoa > Chordata > Chondrichthyes > Carcharhiniformes > Carcharhinidae > Sphyrna > Sphyrna mokarran. The sequence goes on along the minus strand of JAGIQG010000012.1, from coordinate 35,421,154 downwards.
CAAGCACTTGAAGAAAAATTATATAATTTTGCTACCATTTGTATTTCCTTTTTTTTAAATATGTACATGATCATTACACCCATTATGCATTTCAGCATTTTCTGATTCTGATGTAGGACCTAAGTTATGGAGCTCCAAAACTGATATTGGAATTTGGGTAACAATTTTGGATGTGATCAAAATTGCGATCGAATTTTGGAAACTAGGAATGAAATGATATCAGAATAGAACAGGAAAGTGAAGTTAATGCAGAAATTTAGCCATTATCTTATTGGAGAGGAGAGCAGGTTTGTGGAGCCATATAGCCTTCTATTCCTGATGTTCTCGGGAGAATGCTAGAAAAAGGACTATACTGTTGAAAAAGGGTGTCAGTGAGCAGCAAAATTTGCCAAAAATACCATGCACAAAGTCAGATTGTGTACCGTACAGTGCTTATGCCATTGGTGACATTTTGCAGGGAATGCCATGAGCAAGATGTTACTTTTCATATTTCATTGCTTCTATTTCAGGTGATAGACTTGGTAGAATCACATTATTTCAAGTGATTTAAAATAATGCGATTCTACCAGTGATATCCAAAATTTAGTATAAATTGACATGGACCACAAAATTGGACTCCTTAATTTGTGCTGTGCTTGCCGTTTTGATAGCAAAATGACAACTGTGTTGTTTGCATACATTTCTACTGTGGCTTGTGCCAAACACCATCTTGGTGTGGGCATTTGGAGCACCAGATGTAGACAAGAGTAAACAATTGTGACATCTGTAATGCAAATTTGACACTAGTAATGCTATTTTCAAATTCATTATTCAACTAATGTCATCTTTTAAACATAGCTGAACATGGATTCAGCATGAATATAAACATCCAACCAGTACTTATAAAGTAATCATCAATTTGCCAATTAGTTGCTGATTAATCTCAGCTAACTCTGAGTTCATGGAAGTTCTTAGTGGTTGGAAGAATTAGTCAACAGGGATTTGCACTGCACATTTTGAAGACCTTGATTGTGCCTTAAAAGATTCTGGCCAGGCCATTTGCTCTTGGTCATGAGTACTAGAGTTGAAATTTCTTTTGAAATACAGCATTAAATGGAGCAGAGACAGCAAAGATGAGAATGTGCTGTTTCAGAGGGAGGAGGAAGAGGTAGTCACCCAAGTCAAGTCCAGTGTCTATGTCATCTGCACTTTACAAGCAGCACATTCATAGAACTCAGCCACTCTTACAACTGTACCAGGGCAGGGAAAAACATACTGCTATGATTGGCTATGAAGGTCCGGCCTTTCTTAGCATTTCAGTCCTCAGAATGGAACTGGCAACATATATATAACTTCCTAGGTTGCTATCCATTGTTGCATCAGAGAGGTGACAGATACTCTTTATACCAGGAAGGGGGAGTTAATTTTGCTCTCTGTTTAGGGAAAGCACAGAGCGTGCATGTGGCTTTTCCAGGATAGTGAGCTTCCTCATGATTCAGGGTGTTATCAACTGTACACACTTGGCTTTGTAGGCACCACTTTGCTGTAATGTAGCTCACCTACAAAGATTGTCACACATTGTGCAGTTGATGTGTGACCACAATAAACACCATGCTGGTGAATGCCCACTATCCTGATATTGGTCATGATGCTTTCATTCTGCGCTAGTATGCTATTCCCTCAGTCTTCCGATCGTTCATCAGATCAGAGGGTAGCTGCTGGTGACTAGTGCAACAAGGAAGATGTGAGTGTGGATGCTGCATTGCATCGTGGTTGAGTTCACTGATGTTCTCATAGATTTGGCCAGCACTTACATGCTGAAAAGGGATGGGGTTCCAAACTCTTTGCCAGGTTGGAATCGGACTCCTCGCTTTTTGACATCGACAGTAGACTTTCTGGCATGTCGGTTGGTCCATCAGTGAATATTTTCATCAGCATTTTTCTTCTTGATGCCTGAATCCCCTGAAGCAGAAGCAATGTGCATCCTCTCCCTCCAGGGAACTGTTTCCTGGAGCGAGCAGTTGCAAGTGTGAATTTGAACTATGTGTTTCCTTCTTTCTTTTGTTGTTCTTAGAATTCAGATTCAGCATCTGTTCTTGATTATCTAACAGTTCTTGAGCATCTCAAAAGATGAATGTTTCATAGTTGGGATTTGGGTGAGGGAAGATGGGGAAAAGCAAGGGCTGAATGCTTGCACACTTTGCAGCTTGTAAATCAGATAGAATAACAGAGGTGGGATATAAGGTGTATTAAGTAGGAGTATACTGCTATCCTTTGACATAGCTCCATCTCTGGCCATGGCCTTGGTTGTGGCTGCAAAATTGATTGCTACAAGTGTCCTCCTTAGATGTGAGAGCTTGTGTTTGTCCCCTGATTATTAGGTGCTACCACTTCCAGTTATGGGCAACATGACCCTGCATGCAAAAGAAGTGTGCCATTGATAGTGTGTGCAAACTGGGATATGAATGAGGATTATAGCAACAGTATTAAGTGTATGAGGGAAAGGTGAGGCTATGAATACTTGTTGAGACATTGTTAATTAAAATTATTGGTAGGTGACTGAAGTAATTGAAATTCTTACGGCACTGCATCCAGGTTCTCAGAGTTTATACCGCTGGCATTGATTGCTGATCATCCACCTCCATTCACCAGAAATACCCATGGACAAAATCAGATTGTGTACTCTGTGTTTATGCCACTAGTGACATCTTGCAAAGGGTGCCATAAGCATGACTAAGCTGTCCAGTATTGGTTTCAAACACTCTAAATTTAAAGCAGTTAGATGTTGCTTTATTGAATAAGTGTGACAATTTACTATTTCACAGTCTATCATCCTCTGCTCTGCATTTGAACCCATCCTGAGGTGAAAGGTCAGTACCTAAATTCAGTTTTCCATTGTTACATTTTCAGTTTTTAACTCTTTTTACTATTGGAAATATAGGACAGTGCAGGCCTAATTTGTATGAGTTGTCACACACCAGAAACCCGGGTTCAATTCTGGCCTCGGATTACTGTCTTTGTGGAGTTTATACATTGCCCGGGTCCTCCCACAGTCCAAAGGTTAGGTGGATTAGCCAAGCTAAATTGACCCTAGTGTCAGGGATTATCAGGGTTACGGGAAGAGAACCTAGGTGGGATTGTGGTTGGTGCAAACTCAATCGGCCAAACAGCCTCGTTCTGCACTATAGGGATTCTGTGGTCAGAATTTTCCATCTTACCCAGCACTGGAATTTTAGCGATTGGATTGCAGGGGATGTGAAACCCCGTTAATGGTCAGGCAGGAATTTCTGGCTTTTAGACCAGCAAGGCTGGAGAATTCCAGCTATGATTCTATAAAAATTGTTCCAACAAATGGAAAATCATATGGCTTGTTTTTATATAAGATAGTGTTTTCTCAGCATATTTATACAAAGGTACGTTGATTGTATAGTAGTCTAACAGCTTTAGGTCTAGGACCACAGCTGTGCAAAATAGTGGTCTGGTTACATATCAGTCCCTACGTCCGTTTACAGGGTCATGATGCTATCAGCATGGAGTTCAGAGCATTTGATATCTTTACAGTTTCAGATAGAAGTCATTCATCGCATGCTCTTTAGTGGCATACATTTCACAGTAGCTTAACAAAGAACAAAAACAACATGGGAAACGGGCCCTTTGGTCCAACAAGCCCACGCCGCCACCCTGATGTTCCCACCTCTAGGTGTGATCCCTGTCTATGTTTATAGATCTATGGATTGAAACCAAATTTGAGACAGTTTAGGGAGAATTTGTTCTGCCAGTTAGCCTAAGAGCACATTTTTGGGATGTGGGAGAAACCAGAGCACCCAGAGAAAACCCCCGCAAGCACGGAGAATGTGCAGACTCTCACAGACACAGGCCCAAATCCATGTATCTGCACAGCACAGCGATAGTCACTGAGCTGTCGTGTTGCCCATCAAATGGTCCAGGTCAAGCATACACTCACAACGTGAAGCTCTAGGCTACTCTCAAAATCCAAGAGCAGCCCTCTACGACCCATCGCGTGTATGCCCGTTGTTAGATAACAAGGCGGACCAAAGCACCTGTAGGATAAAAACAAGTACATCAATATCATTGTCTATTTACATACTTCCTAGGGACTCCCAAGGCACATGATCCTTATTTTGAATCAGTTTTCTATACCCCTCCATTCCCATTCTGTTCATGTGCCCATCTAAGTATCTCTTAAATAACTCCAGAGTGCCTGCTTCAACCATTTACTTGGTAGCGCATTCCATACCCCCACCACCCTCTGTGAAAAAACTCCCTCTAGCATCCAAATTATACCTTACCCCCTCACCCTAAGCCCGTGACCCCTCGTGCTATTTGAGTCCATCCTAGGAGAAAGCTTAAACCTGTTTACTCTACTCTATCTATACCCCTCATAATCTTGTACACCTTTATTAGATCTCCTCTAAGTCTACGTCTTTCTAAGGAAAACAGCCCCAATTTGCCTAACCTCTCCTCGTAACTCAGACCTTCCATACCAGGCAGCATCCTGGTAAACCTCCTCTGCACTCTCTCCGGAGTCTCCACATCCTTCCAGTAGTAAGGCGACCAGAACTGAACGCAGTATTCCAAATGGGGTCTAAGTAATGTTTTATACAACTGCAACATTAAAGGCCAGCTCTTGTACTCTATACCCCTTCCTATAAAGGCTAGCATACGATATGCTTTCTTCGCAACCTTCTCCACTTGCTCTGCCACCTTCAGAGACTTGTTCACCTGCACCCCCAGGTCCCTCTGCGTTTCTATACTCTTAATAGGTCTACCCTTTATCATAAACCTCCCCTCTACATTCTTTTTCCCAAAATGCATCACCTCGCATTTATCAGGATTGAATTCCATCTGCCATCTATCTGCCCAAGCTACCAGCCTATCTATGTCCGCTACATTGCCTGACAGTGCTCCTCACTATCTGCAAGTGCAGCCATCTTTGTGTCATCTGCAAACTTGCTGATCACTTCACTTACTCTCACTTCCAAGTCATTTTACAAATAGAAGAGGTCCCAGTACCGAGCCCTGCGGCACACCACTAGTGACCGATCTCCAACTAGAAAAACACCCTTCCACTATTACTCTCTGTCTTCTATTACTAAGCCAGTTACTTATCCATCTAGCTACCTGTCCTTGTATCCCATTAGCCTTGACCTCCTCAACTAACCTCCATGAGGGACTTTGTCAAACTCCTTACTGAAATCCATATAGACGACATCAACAGCTCGCCCTTCGTCGACCATTTTTGTCACCTCATCAAAAAATTCTACCAGATTCGTAAGGCACAATCTCCCCTTAACAAAGCCATGCTGCGTATCCCTAATCAGATCGCAATGCTCTAAGTGCCTATACATCTGTTTTTCTAATGGGAGCAGTAGCGTTTTCATCATAGATTGGGGAAGGTGCTGGAAAAACATATATTGCTAGCATTTTTCAACTGCAGAGCATGCTTCCTGTTACTGGGGTCAGGTTTTCAGAAGTGGGAAATTGATCTGCAGGAATGTCACTGTTGATTAAGTTCCACCATAGATTTAAGTTCCAAAATGGTTGGATTTGTGAGGCACAATTAGGAGTTTTGAGTTAATAACAGTTGTGTGATGGAGAAGAACAAAACTTTGTGAGATGTAATAGTGCTCTGCTTAGTTAAGGATGGGAAGAAGATTCGGAAGATCAGAGGATCTCTATAATGCAAAAGGATGCCATTTGGCCCATTGAGCCTGTGCTGACAACGATTCTTCCTAGTTCCCCTGATACTACGGGGCAGTTTAGAATGACCAGTCCTTCTAACCTGCACATCCATGGACAGTGGGAGGAAACAGGAGTACCCAGAGGAAGCTCTTGAATACACAGGGATAATGTGTTGACCCCACACAGACAGTGATCCAGAATTGAACCCAGACCCCTGGCACTATGAGGCAGCAATGCTAACTACTGTGCCTCTGTGCTGCCCTTCAAGATGAAGTGTCTAGTTTATTGGTATCAAAAATGTAAATATAAAATGGTTAATACTGAATACAGTACCTTTTCATTCTCACATCCGTATTTTGATCACTGACACAGATGGCACAATAAATTGCAATTACAGTACCAAGCAACTGTAGGATTGGCTGGGTCATTCCGGAAGCTACAAGGATTATTTTCCTGGCATAATATCTGCAGATGTAATAGAGCAATTCACATTAAGTCAAAGGAAGCAGCTTTTTATACTCACACACAGTGATGATGAAGAAGTCTTCAATTACAGCTGCTGAAAATTTGATAGGTGTGATCAATTTTTGATTCTTTGTTAAAGAGCCCCTCTCTATTTGCTAAAGATATCATAAAGATAGAATACAGTTTTAAAACTTCTTCTGAACATGAGGGATAGCAGAGCTGCCTGGAGTAGTTGAGCTTCAACTTGGATTTTCTGCAGAATCTTTGGGCTCCATGAATCATAGAGTATTGAATGGGAAGGGGTTTCCAGTGACAGAGACTAGTGATGAATGGCATTTTGAGTGCAAGAAGTGAACACACTAATTGGAAAGCAATGGAGAGATAATGAACAACAGAAAAAAATCTTGAGTTATGAGGTGAGAAAATGTGGCTCAAAGAACACAAGTGATACAAATGATGACAATTCATTAACCCAGACAGGTAAATTAGTATAAAATAACAAAGAATCCCAAAGAAATGGTATTAATAAAAGACCATAGCATTTGTCCAGAACACCTTTCCCTATTCTCTGATCTCAGACAGATTGGTACAGGACCTGGAGTCCACTTTTACATATACACCACATATATACTGATATAGAATGAAGTGGAGCAGACTGTGAGAGAGCGTTACTTGCATTAGTTTTAGTCTGTGGAAAATCCAAGTATGCTAGCCTCTGAGTGCCACTACAACGATAGGAGTACATAGTGGTCAGTTAAAGGTTTGACATGTCCCGTAACTTATAATTATTTCCTCAAAATTTAATGTTGGCAGAAGCACATCTGTTTTCAGATTCCCCTAACATCAATGTGCTTTCTGATCTTAAATCTTAAATTCCACCTTAGGCACTCAGTGATGCACAAACTTGTACTGTTTGATCCTGAGCTAACATTCTTCCTCAGTTGTTAAAACTTTTATCCAATCTCCACAGCTTGACTCAGCTTAGATTCTGTCTCCCATATATTGCTGCTGAAACACAAATCTATCCCCTTACCATCTTGAAGCTCTCCATTTTAACCCTTCACCAATTAGCTAACTGGATATAGCAGGGTCTGTGCCTTCACCAATGAAACTTGGCACCACCATCCTTAGGTTTCTGGTGCTTCAGTAATTGACTTAATGATCTGGATTTTTACTTTTAACTTATTCCATAGACTCATTCTAAACTGTCAGTGATCTCCAGACACGGATTTTCTCCATTTGCCCACCCCCTCCCCTATAAAAACACCTCATGCATCAAATTTGCATCTTGTCCTTCATTCTTGTTGTCACTATAATCTCCCAAGATATCTCTCTCTTGCCACCTTGTTTCATTTTTGCTGCCCTTTTGTTTCCTCCGCATTGACCTCCAATATCTAATTTAAAAATATTTATATCCATGTTCACTTGCCCTTTTTAGAGTCAGAGGTTTATGGCATAGAAACAGGCCCTTCGCCCCTCTTGTCCATGCCACCCAGTTTTTACCTTTAAGTTAGTCCCAATTATCTGCAGTAAACAAGATTGACAACTTACCTGTTGATAAATTGTCAAAGTTGGAAAGAGGCAGCTGCCTGATATGGTGTAAAAGAAGCAATGAGCTTTGGTGGTTTTTGTATTTTTGATCTATTTCACTGGATGAAAACTTCCATCCCATTGAGTGAGTTCAAATATTTTAATATATAAATGAGATGCAACCTTTAAGAGACTTTTAATTCATCATTAGATTAATTCCCCTCCAAAACAGACAAAAGGAAACTAATATAGTACATAAAAATTTCCCCCAGTAACTAAAATATTCTGCGATACTTTCACTAGGCCAGTCAGCTGACTGCTGGAGTTACTATTTCAGATTTCCTTTTCATTAAAAGGGACCCTTGACTAAGTACATATGAACAATGCAATAATCTTACACTGGGTTTCTGTCTTCCCACGTAATGCAGAGCTTTTGAAATTAATGTGCAGTTTGTTGCCCCCCCCCCCCAATCCCCACCTGAAGCACTAAACATCCAGTGGAATTTCTATACCACGAAAGATGTAGCTACTGCCCCTTTAGTTTATTGAGTGCTTTTGAAAATAAACACAGCTTTATCTCTACATTTACTGATTGCCATAAATATTCCCTGAAAAAGAGCTAATATAAAAATACTTTCATTAGATTTTCTTAGTAAATAGATGCTTAATATTCCTGCAGTCAGGCTGTTGATTTTATAGTGTAATGCTCCTGATTAATCAAACCTAAAACTACTAAATGTCCACTGAACTCTCACCCAATTTGTTCAGTGACAATGATGTAAAAATCTCCCACCTCACTCCACCCTGGGTTGAGTTAATTTGAGAATTGGACTTTTTCCCATCAGTGGAACAACGTCTTGCCCTCGATAGCTGCCAACCAGTCTGACTGGGACTGCAATTGGTCCCATGAAGATAGAAGGTGGATACCAGATCCAGGTAAGTCCTGGGATATTTGCATGATAAGGATTTGAAGATCAGGCATAGAAGCACAAACAGGGAAGGAGAATGATCTTTGGAATGAGTTTGACAGGGCAACCCGCCTCCCCAAATGATGTACTCCACCTTTCAGCTTTTTCACAAATTTCAGTTAAAAAGTAATCTCACTTTTCCACTACCCAATGTATTATGAGGTGAAAATGGATTTGGGACTTGAAGTGGGCAATAATAAGCTATGAGGTCTCAATAGGCCTGAAGACGGACAAACTAGGGGATGCCTCATCCACGCCCTCTATAATGATCATTGCTGGGCAGACTGAAGTGGGCTAGCCATCTGCATATTTTTTGATGCTTTTCCATCCATCAAAAACAAGCCTGGATAGAGACCATAAAATCCAATCTCATATATACATCAATACCGGACAGGAAAAGCCATTCAGCACCAGAATTCTGTCATTCAAGCTCTGTTTATCCTGAGCCCCTCACATTCTTGTCAAAAAATCTAATTCCAGACTATTTTGATTTGGCACCCATAGCCCTTTGTAGGTGAGACATTAATATTTCTTTCTGAAAAACTGCTTCCTGACTTCATTACTAACTGACTGAGGTATAAGATTGAGTCCAACCCCACTCACTTATGTTCTGGACTCCCTCATAAAAGGAAGTAGTATTTGTTGCCCTATTGCAGTCTTTATTTTAAAAACCTCAATTAGAACACTTTCCAACTCAAGAATTTATGCAACCTGCCATCATCATTTATCCATTTAAACTATGGGTATCATTTTGGTGAATCTGTCCTGTAAGTCCTTCAAACATATTTCTTGAAGTTTATTGCCCAAAATTGACTGCAGGATTCCATTCAAGGTCTAATCAATCTCCTTTAGATGAAGACCTGCATACCATTCATCTCCTGATTTTTTAAAGAGCAAGAGCAATTTAATTTTGAATAATTTATATACCTGGAGACCCAAGTTCCATTACTCTTCCTTCGCTGTTAGTCTCTCAGCATTCAAATGTCTTCTTCCCACCTAAAATAGGTGTCCTATTTTCAACACTAACTGCATTTGCACTACATTTATATAAGGGGAAGCATCCATAGGAGCATGACCAGACAGGAATTAGCACTTCAGGAAAGATGAACAAAACCTTAGTGTCTCGGTCAGATTTGAGGAAAGAGAGAGATGAAAATGAAGAGAATTAGAGCTTAATACTTAAAAAATGAAAGCATAAGAGGTCAGATTTAGAGAATCAGAGTTCTTGGAGGACAGTAGGGCTGGTGGAGATTATAAAAATAAGCCATGGATGGAATTACACTTGACAATAAGAATTTTTTAAAACGGAGAGGTTGGGGCACTGTGAACCAGTGTAGATACGCACGCATGGATAATACGTAAACTGAACTTGTTGCAAGTTAGGATACAGGCAGCATTGTTTTGGATGAGAATAATAATAAGGGTGGAAAATGTGGCTGTCCAAGAAAGCATTGAAATAGTTGAGTCTGGAAGTAATAAATGAATAAGTTCTTCAGCAGCAGATAGTTGGGAGAAAGGGAAGAATAGGGTGAGGTTATGGAGGGAGAAGTAGGTAATATAAGGTTAAAAGCTCAACTCAACATCCTAAAGGACACAGAAATTGTGAGCAGTCATTCTGACTGGCCAAAGTGAGGTGGAATCATTGGCTCTGGGATATATTCAATGGCAGGAGCTGCAAACAATGAGATTTGATCTTCCCATTGTTCATGAGCAAAGATTTTTCCTCATTCAGGGCTAGAATCAGGATAGATACTTTGAGAACACAGCCTGTCAAGCTATGTAAAAAGCACTTGAGGCCAGGCCAGCAAATCTGTTGTATTTTCAGATGATTTCTCTGAGGGGCATATATATGAGAAAGAAGAAAGAATCAAGGGTAAATTGGGGATTCCAGGTAACAGTGCAGGGCGGGCGGCCCAGCAGCACAGTGGCTAACACTGCTGCTTCACTGCGCTGGGAACTTGGATTCAATTCCCAGCTTGGATCATTGTCTGTGTGGAGGTTGCATGTTCTCCCCATGTTTGCATGAGTTTCCTGCTACATTCTGAAAGACGTGTTGGCTAGGTTCATTGACCCGAATAGGTGCCGGACAGTGAGAACTAGGGAAATTTCGCTGTAACTTCTTTGCATTGTTAATATAAACCTTACTTGTAACTAATAAATAAACTTTAAGAGAAGAAATTGTCCAGTTGTCTAGATAGGCAAGTGGAGTCAGGAGAGGAAAATCTCACTGACCAACAAAGCAGAAGAGGATGATGTAGTAAACTAAAGCTTCAGATGGGTTGAAAGGGTAAAATACCATGGTTACAGTCACAGACCATCAGTTGTAACTTTTCCACAAAGAACTCCACCTTACAGTTATTCCCACACACTTTATGTACATATTTTCATTCCTTCCCTAATTTTTCACCTGGTTCTTATTTTGTGTTCCATTAAATACTCCATACTTTTTATATCCCTTGTATATTTTCGAAATGATATTTCTATAAGCCACTTGTGCAGAAAAAATGTTTAACATAATAAATGAGGCAGAGGGATGGTGATTGTGAGAACAGATGGGTTTTACCACACCTCAGGCAATCTAATGTTAGCTGAAAGTTCTGTTAATTCACTCAGCTCATACTAACAATGTGAAGTGACCTGATGTAGAACATAGAACATTACAGCGCAGAACAGGCCCTTCGGCCTTTGATGTTGCGCCGACCAATTAGGAAAAAGCAATGACCCTCCAAACTAAACCATTCCCTTCTCTTCCATAAACTTATCTACTAACCTCTTAAACGCCACCAAACTTGGCACATCTACAACTGGAGTAGTATTGATTTTTTGTTGTGGCATGGTGTCACTGTGCTTTCTACAGTTTATGCAGTACACAGAGCCCCTCTGTGACAGAAGATTGATACTGCAACAGATAAAATAAACATTGTAATGCATATAACATTAAGAAATAACATTAAGAAGGATTATACTTGGAGAAGATTAGGTTTTGAGTAATAAAATCAAGATTATAGTTTACAGATTAGGTTTCCCTTACCCATTTCAGTGAAGAAAGTTATCTCTGATTGCAACAGGATCTTGATCAATTGGACCAGTGGGGTCACAAATGCAAATGGAGTTTAATTTAGATAAATGCAAGGTGATGCATTTTGGTAGATTGAACCAAGGCAGGACTTACTCAATTAATAGTAGGGCGCTGGGGAGAGTTACATAATAAAGAGATCTTAAGGGTACATGTTTATAGCTACTTGGAAGTGGAGCCACAGGTGGACAATGTGTGGTGAAGAAGGCTTTGGCATGCTTGGTTTCATCAGTCAGAACATTGACTACAGGAGTTGGGACATCTTGTTGAAATTGTACAAGACATTGGTAAGGCCATACTCGGAATACTGTGTACAATTCTAGTCACCCTATTATTAGAAAGGATATTATTGGAGTAGAAAGAGTGCAGAAAAGATTTACTAGGATGCCACTGGGACTTGATGGATTGAGTTATAAGGAGAGGTTGAATAGATTGGCACTTTTTTCTCTGGAGCATAGGAGGCTGAGGGGTGACCTTATAGAGATCTATAAAATAATGAGTGTCATAAACAAGGTAAATCTTTTCCCAAAGGTAGGGGAGTCTAAAACTAGAGGGCATAGATTTAAGGTGAGGTGGGAGAGATACAAAGTGACCAGACGAGCAATTTTTTCACACAGGGGGGTGAGTGCCTGGAACAAGCTGCCAGAAGTAGTAGTAGAGGCAGGTACAATTTTATCTCTTAAAAAGCATTTAAGTAGCTACATGGGTATAGAAGGATATGGGTCAAATGCAGACAATTTGAATTGGCTAGAGGCTTTTTGAAAAAAGGCTGCATGGACAAGTTGTGCCAAAGGACCTGATTCCACGCTGTAAACCTTTATGACTCTCACTCAGTTAACAGGACTGTGAAGTCAAATAGTAAAAAAAACTTTAAGAAAATACAATTATTTTTATGATTCCTCCACTACATTGTGAATGTTTTGTTCTTTAAAATAAATATTTACTGCCTACTTTCACAGCCCCTTCTCAAAACTTTCCCTGTTCTAGACCAATATGATAGAAATCACCATCATTTGTATCTTCGGTTAGCCTATTCTGTTGATGTAGAACGTAAAACTAATAGAAGTTGTACACTGAGCAGTCCATTCACACTTGCAATTATCTGTTCAGGGGGATGGTTAATATCTGGAATTCACTGTTTGCCATCCATCTTCATTGTTCAGAAGAATTAAGTCTAAGAGTTCAAGAATAATCCACAACTTTGGAAAATGTCTTTCTTAAGTAGACTGGGGTAATAGATTGTCTACTCCTATTTGCCATACGCAGCACACCTTGCTCAAACTGAATATTTTTCTCTTATCCCTTAATCTGCACCATTATCCGCTCTGTCACCTTTTTATTACAGCTTCCTTAAAACAGGAATGTCTACATGTGCATAATAACGTGCTTATCTGTCTGTAGCAAGACAGCTGCGCTCATTCTCTTTGTGGTACTGGGTTTCATCAGAAACATTGTATAAGTGATCAGCATTTTATAAATTTGTTTAGATCCACTTCAGACAAATCTTGCTGATATGGTGTCATAAAATTCTCATTTCAAGTAATCAATGTAACCAATGTTTTATCCTTCTCACTGTATCACAGAATCTGAGAGTGCAGAGGAGGTCCTTGGGTCAATCAGGTCTAATGACATGAGAAACACCTAACCTCCCACCTAATTCCATTTGCCAGCACTTGGCTTAAAGGCTTGAACGTTAGGCCATGCCAAGTGCTCATCCGTTAAAGGGTATGAGGCAGCCTGCCTCCATCACCCTCCCAAGCAGCACATTCCAGACCGTTTCCACCTTCTGGATAAAAAAGTTTTTGTCCTCCTCTCTTAAACTTTTATCCCTCACGTTGAACTTGTGTCCTCTCATAACTGACCCTTCACCTCGTAGGAATAAACCAAAATATATGCAGAATTCTTACAAATCAAATACATGGTATGTTTGATCAAACTTTCTTTTTTTCAGACCATGAATGTAGACCACAGCATTGTACAAACCAGTTTCAAGAAACTATTAACACGTGAATATATTTGTAAGCAGAGTTTAGATTCCTCACAAAATCCAACCTCCTGGCATTCTAATCTGTGGCTTACAACAACTTGTATTTATATAGTACCTTTAATTAATAAAATGCCCCAAGGTTCTTTATAGGAACGTCATAAAGCAGAATTTGGCTCTAAACTATTATGGTGATGTTAGGGCTTAAAGATAAGACGTAGGTGTTAAAACGTAGGTTCATTATAGTGCAGAAAACGGTCATCTGGTCCATTAAGTCTACAGCAACTCTGAAAGCGCATCGGATCCAGGCCCTTCCTTTTGCTCTATTTCCATAACCCTGCACATTTACTATGACTAATCCACCTAATCTTTGGAATGAGGAAACCCATGTAGACATGGGGAGAACGTACAACCTCCACACACACAGTCACCCAAGGCTGGTATTGAACCCTGGTCCCTGGCGCTGTGAGGCAGCAGTGTGAACCACTGAGCACCATGTTGCCCAATATGTCTTAAAGGAGAAAAGAGAGGTAAGGAAGCCTAGGAAATTGCCTGTGGCAGCTGAAGGCCTGGCTGCCAATGATGGAAAATTTATAAAATTGTGGATGCTCAAGAGGCCAGAGTTAAATAACTAATTTAGTTAAAGTACTAGGGCTGCAGAAAATAACAGGCAGTGAGTATTGAAGCTATAAAGGAATTTGAAAATCAGAGTAAAAATTAAAATTGAAAACATTGCTTGACAGAACGCAGATGTCAGTCTGTAATGGGTGAATGTGCAAGAATGTGAGCAGCAAAGTTTTGGCTGGCCTAAATTTTACATAGGCTGGAATACCTGAGGTTGCATACCGGGTATGTTGAAATTGAAATTCCAAGGTTATAACAACAAGAATGGTGAACAAAACTGAGCAGTGTTATAGAAGTGGAAATAGGAGATCTTCATTGTATGAATGTGTTGTTATCTCGGGGTTAAATATAAAACCATGATTGTGAACAGTCAGATTCAGATATCTGAATAGGGAGACATGATATGGAGATGCCGGCGCTGGACTAGGGTAAATACAGTAAGAAATCTCACAACACCAGGTTAAAGTCCAACAGGTTTATTTGGTAGTAAATGCCACTAGCCTTTGGGGTTTGCCCCTTCATCTGGTGAGTGGGAGTTCTGATCACAAACAGAATATAAAAAGGCACACAGTTTACAGAATACTGATCAGAATGCGAGTCTTTACGGGTAATAAAGTCTTTGGGTAAATGTTCTCCAAGGCGACAGCTCAGAATTGCTGAGCAGAAACCGATAGCCAAGTTCTGCACACAATGAGGACAGTCTCAACCAGGATCTTGGGTTCATGTCACGCTATTTGTAACTCCCATGACTTGCCTGGGATTGTAGCATCTCACTTACTTCCCATCTCTTTAACCTATGCTTAATGCTATCTCCACTCACATTGTCTGCACTTTTAAGACTTGATTAGCCATAAAGACTCGCATTCTCATCAGTATTCTGTAAACTGTGTGTGCCTATATATGCTTTGTTTGTGACCAGAACACCCACTCAACTGACAAAGGGGCAAACCACAAAAGCTAGTGGTGTTTACTACCAAATAAACCTATTGGACTTTAACCAGGTGGTGTGAAACTTGTTACTATTGTCAGAGAGAGACATGGAATAATCAGCAGCTAGGGAACTTAAGGTGCGAATTTTGCAAGACTGGATAATCCTGTCCACGTACATGTGACAACAAATGTTTTCATTTGATGTGATGCTCCTCAGTTATATTCATGAAAGATAGATGGGCCCAAGAGTGCATATGAATAGGATGGGCTCAAGGGTATAATTTTGGGGGACAGCAGAAGTAATGGTGTGGGAGTAGGAAGTGAAGCCATTGTAGACGATACTGTGCAACATATAGATAGAATGAAACCTCACCCAGATGGACAACAGTGGAGAAGCATTGGAGGGGGAGGATGGTTCAGTCAATGCTGTCAGACTGTAGATGAGTTGAGAAGAATGAGATATGGTAAGTTAGCTTTGTCACAGTCACTTGAGTATCATTTTTGACTTAAAAGTGGATTTTGTACTGTGACAGGTGAAAATCTGATTGAAGTGATTCAGCCATGGAGTGCCCAGAATAGATGGCACTGACTTTCGAGGTGACAACATATTCAAGAACTTTGGAGATGAAAGGGTGATTGAAGATTATAGGTTTTAAATAAATAGTGTAAACCAGTCAATTGGCACAACTGCACATAAACAAATGTCGAAATATGCAATAATATTACCAGAATAGTTCAGCAAATCAAAAAGGTTTGTAGAATATTATTCTTTATAACCTAACAAAAACTAAACTATAAAGGGAAGGAAATTGTGCCTTTGCAAAACCCCTGTAAAATGAAATGTAAACCCCTGCATCATTCTGGGTATTGCATCTGAAAGGCTTAAAGTTTGCCTTCCATAGCAAAGCTTACCACTGATAGCAAAGTAAGTCTTGCTAAGAGATCTTGTGATCTCTCCTGTGATAATTTCACATTGTCACCATGCAGTGGTTCTGCAACTGATCACAGTGTTTTATATGGGCACTTAGTTTGAAACACAGATAATGTCATCAGGCTGTGCTGAGCAACTTATCACATTAAGAATTTTCACATCTCAGAAAACCTGAAAATAAAATCACTTCTAAAAATGCTTTACATAGAACATTAAAGATTGGTGGTGTACCAATCAAGTAGACAGTAAACGTTCTGTTTGTTAATGATTTTAAAAAAGCTTTAACAATTTAGTTATTACTTAATACTTCATGAACATGAAACTATTTCAATTGGGCAAATTCTCTCTCATCAAACCTTGTTTGTCATATCATCATTAAAAACTCAGTTGCATCTGATTGCTTTTATCCTGCCTCACCTTGTTCAATCTGAAACCAAAAGAGAAGATGCTGAAAAATCTCAGCATGTCTGGCAGCATCTATAAAGAGAGAAAAAAGCTGACATTTCATGTCCAGATGACCCTTTGGGAAAGCTATTTTGGGGCAGAATTGTTGGAATTTTCACCTGAGTTCAGTGGTGACCAGATTTTGTGGTGGTAGGGGGGTGGTACTGTGAACATACAGCCTATAGTGGGACATGAGTGACAGATCACAGTTTCAATATTTCTGTGTTTGCCTGTGCATTCCCCACATCCTGAATGTACAGTTAGTTTCAGAGGGATAATAGAAAACATGGATAGTTTACTATCATCTATCCTCCCCTTTTCCCAATATAATGCCTTGGAAGGAGTACACAGTAAGAAGTCTCTCAATGCCAGGTTAAAGTCCAACATGTTCATTTGATAGCAAAAGCCACCAGCTTTCTTGGCATTGCCTCCTTATTAGGTGTGTGCGAGTTCTATTCACAAACAGGGCATATAAAGACACAAACTCATTTTACAAAATAATGATGGGAATGCAAGTCTTTACAGGTAATAAAGTTTTAAAGGTACAGACAGTGTCACTGGAGAGAGCATTAAGCACAGGTTAAAGAGATGTGTATTGTCTTCAGACAGTTAGTGATATTTTGCAAGCCAAGGCAAGTTGTGGGGGTTACAGATAGTATGACATGAACCCAAAATCCCGATTGAGGCCATCCTCGTGTACGGAACTTGGCTATCAGTCTTTGTTCAGTAACTCTGCGCTGTTGTGTGTCGTGAAGGCTGCCTTGGAGAAAGCTTACCTGAAGATCAGAGGCTGAAAACAAACCTCCTCAGAAAACAAACACGGTTCATCGTCCAGTACTTAACCCAGAGCAGAGAAGCTACAACATCTTCTCTGGATCCTTCAGCATGTCATTGATGAAGACGAACATCTCACCAAAGCCATCCTCACACCCCTATTTCTTGCCTTCAAACAGCTGCACAACTTCAAACTGACCATTGTCTGCACCAAACTACCCAGCCTTCAGGAGAATAGTGACCACGATACCACACAACCCTACCACAGCAATCCCTGTGAGACGTGCCAGATCATCAACACGGATGCCATCATCTCATGTGAGAACACCATCTACCAGGTACATGGTATATACTCTTGCAACTCGGTCACTATTGGCTACCTGATACGCTACAGGAAAGGATGTTTTGTGGCATGGTACATTAGGGAGACCATGCAGATGTTATGACAACAAATGAATGAACACCACTCGACAATCATCAGGCGAGAATGTTCTCTTCCTGTTGGGGAACATTTCAGCAGTCACGGGCATTCAACCTCTGATCTTCGGGGTAAGCGATCTCCAAGGTGATCTTCACAACACACAACAGCACAGAGTCGCTGAGCAGAGACTGATAGCCAAGTTCTGCACACATGAGAACAGCCTCAACCAGAATCTTGGATTCGTGTCACACCATCTGTAACCCCCACGACTTGCCTGGACTTGCAAAATTTCATGAACTGTCCTGTCTGGAGTCAGTATACATCTCTTTAACCTGTGCTTAATGCTCTCTCCACTTACCCGTGAAGACTCGCATTCCGATCATTATTTTGTAAATTGAGTGTGTGTCTTTATATGCTGTTTGAGAATGAAACTCCCATTCACCTGACGAAGGAGCAGCGCTCTGAAAGCTAGTGGCTTTTGGTACCAAATAACCATGTTGGATTTTAACCTGGTGTTTGAGACTTCTTATTGTGTTTACCCCAGTCCAACGCCAGCATCTCTACATCATGACTACCATTGGAAGGAGTACAGCATAGATTCACCAAAATGTTACCAGGGATCCAAGCATTAGATTTTGAGGAGAAGTGGCATAAAATAGGCTTGATTCAGAGCCAAATCATGCAGGAGAAATGCTTGGAAACTCTTCACATTAAGAACGGGTTTAAAAATGTCAAATTCTATTCTATAAAAAGCAGATTTTTGCTCACCAAGAATAAAAAAGGCATATGAAAGGAGTTAAGGTGAGATTGGCCATGATTCCATTAAAATACATAACAGGCCTAAAGATCTTGGCTATTTTTATACCAAGAACTGACATGTTCCTGGACTAACTAATTCCTTCTCTCTAACACTGTATCTTACCTACCATCCAGCCTGACCCCATACTATATGTTGCTTGTGCTAAATTGACAAAAGTACCTTACATTGCACGTATATAGCTGTGAATATAATTTAATATTATATAATTCAAAAGCGATAAAGTTTGTACCATCATTAACCTCCCCATTGGTTTAAACAGGCCAGCTCCAGGAATCAACTTAAGAAAGCAAAAATTACTTATAATGAATCAAGTGAATGAAATCATTGTGCAAAGTTAAAACGATAGGTTAAACTTTGCATTAATGACAACTTTACACATCTGGTTTAGTCACTTCTGGTCACTCCGATTTGTTGGTACAAGAACTTCAATTGTTGACTATTCTTCAATTTAAGGATGATACCTATTGGGATGCATATCTGTGCCATGGGTCTACATTGACTAAACAGGCCGATTTACAATCTACAGGACTTTGCACATGAGGGCTGAATTGGGCACAAAATCTCTTTGATTCTGCATACAAAAAACTCAATTTAGCCTTCAGTATTGCAAAAAGAAAACTCGTGTCAACCAAATATTTCACTTCCCATATATGTTGAAGGAGAGACTCTGGAGCATTTGAGCACTAACCATAATTGGCAGCCACCTCCAAATCTTATACTCCAGATCCTACTTTGGACCCAGAATGCAGGATTTGCTTCCTTTTCTTGCCTGATCATTGAGGCATTGTGACTCAAAGCGTCACCATTTTGAACGATTGTTAGCAAACTCTTCCCGATTTGTGTTTTCTCAAATGTTCCCAGAATTTGGTTTAATTGAGTTTTGTTAAAACAAGACCTGGTGGGGGATGGTTTTCAGCCATCTGGCCAATGTGCAGTCAAGCAAAGCTTATTTTGCAGGTGCTTTGTCTGAATGCTTATGGAACTGGCTTCAAGGAAAGAACAAGGGTTTGTTTGACATTCCTCTTGTTGAATGGGGAGGATGTACTGGAGGCTTTGCTGTTGGAATTCTTCTAGTGCTCTTATGTGTTGCTAATCACTGTCCAGAAGTCTGGTAATGACAACTATTCTGTATACTAGACTCATGAGGTCTTTATTGTCAAATACTTGCAGCCGTAGTTGGTAGAAGACAGCTGGCACAGCTGATCTGAGATTGGATCTCCTTGTCGATGATGGCCTTTTCAAAGAGATGTCTGTTTTTTTGGCAACATTGAAGTTTCTTGTTTGCAGAATTGAAGAGTTCAAGAGGCTTGCAAATCTTGTGAAGAATGGACTGCAAGACTGATGATCTACAGCAATGTTTCCAAAACTTTTTGAACCACGGAACCCCTAATGATCTCCCAAGAGCACTGGAGAACCTCAAATATTCTCAGTGTTGACACCAATTTTTTGCCATGAAATGGGTGCAAATACAGAAATCAAATGTAAGCAAGTTTTTTGCTAGCTATATCTATGCATATATTAGCAATAAAATATTAGGAACTGAAAGCTGACCTTCTTGTCATCTTCTGTGTGAAGAATGATGCTGCCTTCTTTGCTCACATATTCACTTGATGGAATCATAGAATCCCTACAGTGCAGAAAGAGGCCATTCGGCCCATTGAGAGTGCATGACAATAATATCAACCATGCCCCATCCCCGTAACACCACGTATTCATCCTACTAATCCTTTTGATACTGAGGGACAATTTAGCACAGGCAATCCACCTAACCCACACATCTTTGGACTGTGGGAGGAAACCCATGCAAGCACGAGGAGAACGTGCAAACTTCACACAGACAATCACCAGAGGCAGGAATTGAACCCTAGTCCCTGGTGCTATTGAGACAATAATGCTAACCGCTGTGCCACCCATGATGTCTGGGCTGATGTTGGAGAGCTAGTTTCGTGTTCCAAATTGGCATTCAATCTGGTCTTGGGTTTTGATTTTGTAGCTGAGTATCAAGAGAAACCACTTCCACACAAATAGTTGAGGCTAAAAGGAAGGGGCTTATGAACTACTCTCTTGCCACATTAGGATACTCACATATTTGCCTAGTGTGGACTTAAACCTAATGACTGAACCAGCATCCACAGCTGTTTGAGGAAAACAGTTCTAAATATTCACCGCTCTCTGCATGTAGAACTGTTTTCTAACATCTTTCCTGAGTGGCTCAGTCCTAATTTTTAGATTACGGCCCTTGGTTCTAGAGCCTTCAACTAATCCATCCTGCCCTGTAAATATCTTGTAGACTCCCATCAGATCACGCCCCCCGCCGCCCAACTTTCTGAATTCAAGGAAATAAAGGCCTACTTTAACTGTAATTTAACTGCTGAAATCCAGGTATCATTCTTGTTATAGAGTCAGAAATCATGTCAATCATATTCTTCATCGTTAACTGATAAGTCACTTGGCCTGGCTATTAGTGCAAATAGATTGTGAACCCACATATTGTGCTTATCTGACGGAGGGAAGTATTCCAACGAAGAGTGCAAGCTATGCAGATGCTGTGTGATCTCACTGAAAATATTCTTGTCAGATTGGATTTAACTTCAGTGAGAAAGCCTCTCACGAGATTGTTAGCCAAAGTGAAAGCCCATGGAATTGAAGATAGATTGCTGATATGGATAGGAAATTGATTGAGCCACAGGAAACAGCTGTAAGATTAGGAAGATGGAACTAATGGTGTCTCACAGAGATCTGTCTTGGGGCCTCAATTATTTAAAATATTCATTAACAACTTACATAATGACATTAAAAGTCAAATATCCAAATTTGCAGATGACACAAAATTAGGCAGCATTGTAGAAAGCATTGAGGACTGCATAAAGCTACAACAGGATATTGATAAATTGGGTGAATGGGCCAAGTCGTGACAAATGGTTTTTAATATAAATATACATAAGGTTATCCGTTTCAGATCAAAAAAGGATCAAGGTATTTTTTAGAAGGCAAAGTTAAATTCAGTGGATGTCCAACGAGACTTTGGGACTCAGATACATAGCTTCTTAAAATGCCATGAATAAGTGCAGATAATAGTTAAGAAGGCCAATGGAATGCTGGCCTTCATATCTGAAGGGCTGGAGTATAGGGATTCAGATGTCATGCTGCAATTGTACAAAACCCTAGTTAGATCTCACATAGAGTACCGTGAGTAGGTATGGGCACCACATCTTAGGAAGGATGTTTAAATCCTGAAGAGAGTTCAGTGCAGGCTAACAAGAATGATACCTGGATTTCAGGGGTTACATTACACGGAGAGATTAACAAAATAGGTCTTTATTCCTTTGAATTCAGAAAGTTGGGAGGGGGGCGCGTGATCTAATGGAAGTCTACAAGATATTTACGGGGCAGGATGGATTAAAGGTTCTGGAACCGAGGGCCATAATCTAGAAATTAGGACCAAGCCATTCAGGAAAGATGTTAGAAATCACTTCTACATGCAGAGAGTGGTGAATATTTGGAACTGTTTTCCTCAAACGACTGTGAATGCTGGTTCAGTTGTTAGGTTTAAGTCCATGGTAGGCAAATTTTTATTGAGTAGGGATATCAAGGGATATTGACCTAGGACAGGTACATGGAGTTAGGCCAGAGATAATCATAATCATATTAAATGGCAGAGTAGGCTTGAGGGGCAAAAGGCTTACTGTTGTTCTTGTATTCAACATGGGAAAGCATTGAAAGGTCTTCTTTTCTGCAATTGAAGTCCAAAAATAAGATTTCATCACTCTTAAAAAAAATTCTCTCTCTTTCAGTGAAGATGGTGATATCCTTGCCTTGGAGTGACAGATTCATTTCATTTAGTCTTGTAAAAATACCTGCAAGATATGCAGCTCTCATATGCAACTCGTTAGCAATTCTGAACATTGACATTTCTAATCCACACAAAACGCCAGAATTTCATGACAAAGTTCAAAATGTCTTACTAGCACTTTGCCTGTTGACATCCCCTCACCTCTATGTAGGGCAGTGCTGTATGTTCATTGCCTGTTTCATCACAGAATTTTAAACTGTCACGATTTCAGTGGAAGAGCTTTAATGCTAATGATAATTTGAACTGTTCCATCTAGTGCATTTTTTTTGAAGATGCAGGCAGCTTCCTGTCAGCGAATATATGTTTGTGGAGGACACAGAGACCACTCATGCAGCAAGATGCTACATATTCAATACATGCTAGAACAATTGCAGTTTTTCCAAATGTTGTCCTGGCACCTATCGGTGCACACATCAATATACTTGTCCCAACTAACCCCATTTGCATGAAGTGGTTTGATGCAGTGGAATATTTTGTTCATTAGTGATGTTGCCATGCAGAGGTTCACATAACAGTAAGTCCTCCTCAATGACATCAACAAAGGCATAACATACAAATACAAGCAACACTGCAAATCCTGACATCTAAGTGGACTTCTTTAGCTGCAATGAATATGCTTTGCAACATTTAAGGAGAGACTAACTGACTCTTGGTGTCATCAGCAAGATTATGAATCTGACGGGTGACAGTTGTTGAAGAGCTGGAGCCCCTCAATCTTTCTACCTGGTGCCTTGTCTAACACGCAAGCCTTTTGGCTAAGATCAAGTACAGTATTGACATGCTGTGCTTGGTTGAACTCAGGTTAAATTTCAACAATTTGAAGCAATTTTTAAAAGCGACACCTTGGCCTTTTGGTTGAGATGCAAATAAGATAGTCTTGGAGGAGGAGCTATGCCTGTTCCAGTCAGCTTGGATTATGTAGATCAAGTCCGAGACAGGAGGTGAAAGTTCTGTCTCATCAGCTTGGGATCAGGAATGTCTCAACTTGTTGAGACTGAGTTGGACTTGATTTGATTGAATTGGAATAAAACAAAAAAAATGACCATTATAATGGCTTTGTTACAAGGTTTTATTAAGTTTTTGCCAGTCATGGACTTCTCCTGTAAGTGCAATGCAGCAACTTACTCTGTAGGGTCTCAGTTGCCTCCTTGCTATCATCATGGATTTATTGCTCGTCAGTGTTTTCTAAAAAAAACTATGTCCTTGTTCTTATAATTAGCATGATTTGTTTCCAAATGTCTTTAGAGTTTAGCTGGTACCATTGAACTGTTGGATGATGTTTTGAAGCACACAATACTGTGCTTCAAGTGTATCTTAGTCTCTTGCGTGAATGAATCCCAGAGAGATTCATTGAACCTGTGCTTATTTCTTGCTGCTGCTCAGTTAATGTGGGCAATGAGCGGGACACCCATGATTGTTCACCAGTGATTGCCGGAAGTGGTCTGTCTTCATCACTTGCTTTCTGCTTCTTAAAGCTGACCTTTGGTCACTGATCCATTGCTGAGTAACACACCTAGATTAAATGTGCTGTGAAATTAGGAAGAGGCTCACCATTTCAATCACATTTGCCAGCTGCATCGACCTTCACATTAACAGCCCTAGCCAAGCTCCCTAGCAGTAATCCCCTCTGCACTGAAATAGTATTCAATTACACCACTCCTCTACTGATGTCACCAGTCCTCACCTCCTCCTCACTACTTCACCATCTCCTCACTGTCCAAAGGCCTTGCCAGCACCCAAGGTCCTCACTGCTGCTGCCACACCTTCACCTCTCTTTCACTTCTCAGAGCCTCTTTGCTTTTTGATAGCTTTAAATCATCCATGCTTCGCAAGATGCTGAGAATATTGACCTTAAAAGCGATTTGCTTCCTCCTAGGGGTCAACTTGACTTTATTTCATTCACGTTTTTTGTGAATCAACCGAAGGTGGAAACTGCTTCCCTTATGCGTGCATCAAGTTCTGCAAAGATCAGATTAATAAATAAGTCGACTTGCCATGGAAGCTCACTTAAGTCAGAAGAATTAGAACTGAAAAAGCCAAAACGAAACTACATCTAATAATTCAAATTGGTGTTAATGCAAGTATGCAAATCAATTGAATAAAAGGCTAAGTAGTACCATTTAATTCATCGTAGAATCCCTACAGTGAAGAAGAGGCTATTTGGCCATTGAATCTGCAGTAACTCTGACAGAGTATTTTACCCAGGCCCATTCCATCACCTACTCCCTGCAATCCCACACGTTTGTCATGGCTAATCCATCTAATCTATACATTTTGGGACACTAAGGGGCCGTTTAGCATGGCCAATCCACCTAACCTGCACATCTTTAGACTGTAGGAGAAAACAAGGGCACCCAGAGAAAACCCATGCAGGGAAAAATGTTATATTAACGTAGTTATGGTATCTGTGAACGTGGCGTTAAATTAGAAATTGAAAAAGCATGAATAAAAATATTTTTTAAAATAGTTAATTATAAAATGTAGTTCAAATGAGACATTTAACAACATTCCACTATTTTTGCAGGGTCAGCCCAAATTCAACATTAATTATTATTTAAATCGTCATTAAAAGCTCAATTTTACTTTTTTTAAATAAAGTTTCTAATAATGATAGTAAGATTAAAAAATGGGTAATTCGTGCCAAATCAATTGATCTCAATGATTGTTGTCAGAGGGAGAGTGAAAGTGAATCCAAAGCCTCTAGTGGAGCACTGTTTGACAGACTGCAAATTCAGGATGACCATGTTAATCTGCTTGTCCTGAAGTTGTGCTCATATTCAGAGGTGTCATCATGGAAAATGCTGACCAGTCACGATCAAAAGCCTCTGCTAATTCTCCTTCTTTGTTTTCTAAATACTGTCTTGCTCTAGATGTTGTACTCAAGCCAGTATAGCTTCTACATCAGTTCTCTTAGAGGGCTGAATAGGAGTTCCCTTTAGCTGCTCCATAATTTATATTGAAACTGATGTAAATATAGCATGAAGGTACTGACATGACAAGAGGTTATAAGGAGTAAATACTTAAGTTTTGTTTAATCCCAAATTAAGGATGGTGAACTGTTAAATATTTACTCCATGAGCAGATTTTGTACATAAGAACATGAGAAATAGGAGCGGGAATAGGCCATCTAGCTCTTCGAGCCTGTCCTGCCATTCAACAAGATCATGGCTGATCGGAAGTGGATCAGTTCCACTTTCCTGCTTTCTCCTCATAACCCTTAATACCCTTGTCGGTCAGAAACCTATCTACCCGTGACTTAAATATATTCAATGAGACAGCCTCCACCACTTCAATGGGCAGAGAATTCCAGAGACGCACCACCCTTTGAGTGAAGATGTTCCTCCTCAACTCCAATCTAAACTGCCCCCCCCCCACCTTATTTTGAGGCTGTGCCCTCTAGTTCTGCTATCCTTTCTGAGTGGGAAGAATCTCTCTACCACTACCCTATCTATCCCCTTCATTATCTTATATGTCTCTATAAGATCCCTCCTCAGCCTTCTAAACTCCAATGAGTACAGACTCAGTCTATTCAATCTCTTCTCATAGGCTAACCCCCTCATCTCCGATATCAGCCTAGTGAACCTTCTCTGCACTCCCTCCAAGGCCAATCCTTCTGCAAATGCGACTACCAAAACTGCACACAGTACTCCAATTGCGGCCTCACCAGTTGTTTGTATAGTTGCAGCAAGACCTCCCTGCTTTTATATTCTATCCCCCTCACTATAAAGGCCAACTTTCCATTCGCCTTCTTGATCACCTGCAGACTGGGTTTTTGCGATTCGTGCGCAAGGACCTCTGAACCATAGTATGCTGCAGCTTTTCGCCTTTTAAATAATAATCCCTCCTACTATTATTTTTACCAATGTAGATAATCTCACATTTGCTAACATTATGCTCCATCTGCCAGTAAATGGTCCTCGCCCATCCAGATTCCTATCCAGATTCTCTGCAGACTTGCCACACCTTCCACGCAATTTGCTTTTCCACTCATCTTCGTGTCATCAGCAAATTTCGTTACCAAATTTTGTACTTAAACACAGCTGCTCATTTAAGTTAACATGGTTAATTGCTTGAATACTAAATATGTTTTGTAGATTTTAGAACTCCCTTAATATTTTCAACTTGTCACCACTCTGGCTTTAATCATCTCCTGCAACAGTTCTCTGCCTCCCCTCCTCATTTACTTCTTCTCATCCTAGTCAAGGTCCACTGTCTACTCTGAGATGGTCCTTTCCACACGAGGAAAACTACAGCAATCGAAGTTATTGATATCAATCGTAAAAGTATATGGAATTTTAAAATATATTTAGTTGCATTTCACTGTTCCTGTAATATCGAGCATATCAGTTTTAAACAGTGACAGGTTGGCCCAAAAGCATTCATTGCTATGTTTCATATATTATTGTGATAAATCTAGGTTGATTGTCCATGCAAAATTGATCCTAGTGTCAGAGGGTTAGCAGGGTAAATGAGTGGGGTTGTGGGAATAGGGCCTGGGTGGGATTGTGGTCAGTACAGACTCAATGAACTGAATAGCCTCCTTCTGCACGATAAAGATTCTATGAAAATGGATACACACCTTTCTATTGTGTTCTTCCCAAGTTAGTTAAGAGATGGTTCAACATCACAATTTAATTAATGATGAAGATTAATCATTTTAATGAATTCATTCATAAAATCTCTACAATCCCAGTTCCCAGATGATCTAATTCTTTCCTGAATGCCCTCAAGCATAAATCACTAAAAAACTAATGGACAGCTGTAAAAACAATCAAAAGATTGCACAATATTATTATTTATCTGAAAACGGCCGAGATACCATGGGGTGGAAGTTATGCTACAGTTTTTTTTAAAGCCTTGGCCAGACCCATCAGGAATATTGCATTCATTCCCAGCTACTGGATATATTTGCCTTTGAGGGAATGCAATGCATATTCACCACAACAATATGAAGGGTAAAAAGTTTTAATTATGAGAACCAGTTTCATAGGCTAGACTTGAATTCCCATGAGAGTAGAAGATTGAGGGATGATAACATTGAGGTGTTTAATGATTAATAGATTTGATAGAGCAACTAGAAACTACTGGTGGAGGAATCTGGAAAATGGGACCATAAATTTACTATTAGAGCTAGGCTATTCAGAGATAATATCGTTCAGCATTTCCTCAAACAAATTTGGAACGAAGACCACTCCTTTCCAAGTATCTCTCTGATCTTTCATCACAGCTCAAATGCCTGACAAGTGAATGTTCTCCTGCTTGTCATAAGAACCAGGAGTAGGAGTAGGCAATTCAGACTCTTGAGCCTGCTACACCATTCAATATAATTATGGCTGATCTCATCTTTGCCTCATCTCTACCTTTCTACCAGATCCTTTCATTCCATTACTAATAAAAAAAACATATCTATCTCCTCCTTAGATTTGTTTAGTATTCCTACACCAATTCATTCTGGAGTAGGGAATTCCATAGATTTGCAAACCTTTGAATAATTTCTTCTCATTTCTGTTTTAAATGTTCCACTCTTTAGCCTAAAATGTCCAACAAGGGAAAACATTCACTCTTTGTCTACCCTGTCAATCCTCTTTAACAACTTATATACCTCATTTAGATCGCCTCTCATCCTTCTAAACTCTAGCAAATATAGGTGTGAACTGCTCAAATTCCTCATAAATGCTCAATCCCTTCATAAAACAAGTTCTTCATCTCTGGAATCAATCTAGTGAACTTTCTCTGAACTGTCTGCAATGTATTTATGTCCCTTCTCAAGTAAGGAGACCAAAACTGCTAGTATTCCAGATGCAGTCTTATCAATGCAA
Source organism: Sphyrna mokarran (assembly GCA_024679065.1). Taxonomy (NCBI): domain Eukaryota; kingdom Metazoa; phylum Chordata; class Chondrichthyes; order Carcharhiniformes; family Carcharhinidae; genus Sphyrna; species Sphyrna mokarran. The sequence goes on along the minus strand of JAGIQG010000012.1, from coordinate 35,392,833 downwards.
CAGTATATTTTTATACTCTCTTGCATTAGCAATGAATGCCAAAATTGCCTTCTTAATACCTGCTGCACCTGCAGATTAACTTTCTGCTTGCATAAGGACATTCAGGTCCCTCTGCACCAAAGCATTTTGAAATTTTTCTCCACCTAGATAATAAGTTGCCTTTTTATTCCTCTGACCCAAATGGATAACCTCAAATTATCCACATTAAATTCCATCTGCTAAATTTTGGCTCACTCACCTCACCTATCCATATCCATTTGTAATTTTCTGATTTCTTATTTCTTCACTGCAACTTGTTTTTCCACCTATTTTAGTGTCAGCTGTAAATTTGGCTATAGTATTTTCTATCCCTGCATCCAAGTCATCATTATAGCTTGTAAGTAATTTTGACCTGAAAACCAAACCCTGAGGCACATGTCTAGTTACTGTTTGTCAACCAGACTGCATCGCCACTCTGCTTTCTATTGGTTAGCCAATCCTCTCTACAAGCTAATTTATTATCCCCACTCCTTTAGGCTCTTACTTTGTGAATTAACCTTCTATGTGACACCTTCTCAAATGCCTTCTGGAAACACTACATCAACAGGACACTCATTATTCCCTTTGCACATTGCATCTTTGAAAAACTCTCAGAAATTAGTCAAAAATGATTAACCCTTCATAAAACAATGCTGGCTCTGATGGATTGGGTTTTGACTTTCCAAATGCTCTGTTACTATTTCCTTAATAATGGATTCCAACAGTTTCCCCAACAACGGACATTAAACTGGCCTATGGTATCCTACTTTTGAACACAGCCATTATATTAGCCTTTTTCCAATTCACTGGAATCTTTCCAGAATCCAAAAAACTTTGGAATATTATATCCAAATAATGCTGGTGCTTTAATGGATGAGCAACTGAACCTCTGCAGAATTCACCCCTTATCAATCAGTCTATTGAATCCTAATGGGACGACTGCAATATTTGAGTGTCTCTGCTATTTCTTAGTGGCCAGAACTAGACACACAACTCAAGTACTACTTAATCAAAACCAGGCACTGTACTGAAGGTGCCAACGGACTAGAGCTTTGTACAGTTTGATTGTAATTCCTTTCATTCCACACTGATTGAGCCTATTTAGGATCACAATGACTAAGGCCTGTTGGTCACTTTCTGAATCATTCTTGGGTGCTTCATGGAGTGTATGCCACCTTAATTTTCTGTGTAGTACTTTGTGCTATCCTACATTGTATCGGTTCTTCAGAAATCATCATACCTCTAATCCCTAAGTTATATTTTGCAAGTGAAAATGCTCCACACAGATCCAACTACTCACCATTGTATGATTAAATTCTAATTATGTACTCTTAGAAAAGATGTAATAAAGTGAAGTACACAGTGATATTTGTAAATTGACAAATCTATATGATATTGCTGTGCCCACTAGTTTAGCAAAAGTATTACTCAGTTCAAAATATAAATGCTTGGTGATAGAGAAGGTGAGTACAGATTTGCAGCTTCAGCATAGGTAGGGGTAGTAGTGGTTTGGAAATAGAGCTAGAAAATGAATTTTCAGCATTATCCTATGTTGCCACAAAGAGATATGAGGTGACCTTCAGCAGTTGTAGTGAAGTAGAGACTGCTGTACAAGTAAATGCTAGTTTCAGGGCAGGCAAAAAATAGAAGGGTGTCCTTATTATCTACAAATTTTGCCCATCTTTGATTCTCAGGATCCAATATTGGGCATCTGAAAATTAAACATGGTCAGAAGATGAAAACCAGAATTCAGTGTTAGTAAATTAACATTCACAGAGTTGTCACAGGATCTATTTAACATATTGCTGTCAACACAGATTAGGAAAAATCCCGCTTGTTCAATTAGCTTTTATGTTACACTACAGTATATTATAAATTGACCATCTCAAGTTACTTGTATCTCCACCAGTCACAAGTGTGTGACAAGGAGTACTTGGCACTGGCGATGTACAGTTCAAAATGCTCTTCCCATTTGTATAATAAAATGGACATTTTTCACCATACAAATGGACAAAATAATGCAAAGTCACATTTATTACAATTTACTGAAATCCTAATCACGGACTGCAATATTATATAAGCATATGTATTTGATTTTTCATTAATTAGAAATAATATTGTTAATGCTGATTTTTGTTCACAATACCTGCAGGAGTGTTCCATTCTCTGTAAAGCAAAGTGTATTACTATATTGGAGTATGTTAATAAAAGACTGCTTCATTCTATTTATTGTTTGCAGACACTTTTCTAATCCTGATCTAGCAACTTAAAAACAATTCATATTTGTCACTCAAAATTTGGGCACCATGACAACAGAAAATATAGGCCCTTACAGTGAAACAGTGGAGATTAAACAGAGAAACTAAAAAAATTAAAAATGAACATAGTTTGGCATTAAACAATCAATTGAGATTAGACTTCAATTTTATGATACAGTCAACGTGCGTGACAGTAGGGTATTGCCTGATACAGTCGGCGTGATTGACAGTGAGTTTAGCCTGATACGGTCAGCGTACCTGACAGTGGAGTTTAGCCTGATACAGGCAGCATGTGTGACAGTGGCGTTTAGCATGATACAGTCGGCTTGCAGGATGGTGGGGTTTAGTGTGATTGTCAGCATGCGTGGCAGTGGAGTTTAGCTTGATACAGTCAGCAGGGGTTTAGCTTGATACAATCAGCGTGTGTGACAGTGGACTTTAGTGTGATACAGTCAGTTTACGCGACAGTGGGGTTTAGTGTGATACGGTCAGTGTGCGTGGCAGTAGAATTGAGCGTGATACATTCAGCAGGGGTTTAGCCTTTTACAAACAGCGTGCATGACAGTGGGGTTTAGTCTGATAAAGTCAGCCTGTGTGACAGTGGAGGTTAGTATGATACAGCCAGCGTGCATGACAATGGAGTTTAGTGTGATACAGTCAGCATGCGTGACGGTGGAGTGTAGTGTGATACAGTCAGTATGCGTGACAGTGGAGTGTAGTGTGCATAACAGTGGAGTTTAATGTGATACGGTTGATGTTACGGTAGAGTTTAGTGTGACACAGTCAGTGTGCGCAACAGTGGAGTTTAGTCTGATACAGTCAGCGTGCATGACACTAGAGTTTTGTCTGATCATCATCAGCATGTATGACAGTGAAATTTAGTATGATACAGTCAGCATGTGTGACAATGGCATTTAGTATGATACAGTCAGCGTGCTTAACAGTGGAGTTTAACCTGATACAGTTGGCATGTGTGATAGTGGAGTTTATTCTGATACAGTCGGCATGTGTGACAGTGGAGTTTAGTCTGATACAGTCAGCGTGCGTGACAGTGGAATTTAGTCTGATATGGTCAGCGTGCGTGAAGGTGGAATTTAGTGTGATACAGTCAGCATGCATGACAGTGGAGTTTAGTCTTTTGCACTCACAGTCCCATTTTTATAGTCGTGTCTGAGTGTGACAGAGCTTTCTAATGCCTTTTGAAGGCTGCTGTATGCCCAAAAAAAGAGTTCAGCAATGGGAAGAGGTTGGAAACCACTTTCCTGAACTTGCATCCAGCCCTTCCACTATCTCATCCGTTTCACGGTCCATTACCTGGGCCCAGTGCTGCCACAATGTTTCTGGTCAGGGCTCTGGAGCTCTACCGATATTGTTCCTGGCTCTGATTGTCCAGCATAATTCCATACACCCTCCTCCCCACCACCACCACCACCACCACCACCACCACCACCACCACCTGGGCCTTAAATCCTCGGAAATATCTAACACTGATTGGCTATGTCCCTGACAGGCATTTAGTTCAGTCAGACCTCCCTCTTAAAAGTAAAAAGTTTCCAACCAGCTCTCCATCGGTGGTCTCAAGCCATGACATGGTCAAGATGTGTTACTCTGGAATTTAGTTTTACGCAGTCGCTACATGTGACAGTTTAGTTTTGGAGTCAGAATGTATGATCTATGAATTATTCTTTAATTACTTCATACAGTTGGACTTAAGCTTTATTAGTCAGTCTATTAACAATAAGTTTTGTTATATGCAAGGTGTCCAGGTTACTGTATATTGCAGCATTCTGCAGCCTCTCTCCATTTAAATAACATTCCACTTCTTCTTATCAGTGTGCAACTTCACATTTTTTCCCACATTGTACCCCATCTGCCAAATTTCTGTCCACTCAATTAATCTATCTATATTCCTTTTCAGGTTCTTTGTATCACAACTTGCTTTCATACAATCCCTACCGTGCGGATGGAGGTCATTTGGTCCAGTGAGCCTATACCAACAACAATCTCACACATGCCCCATCCCCACAACTCCATATATTTACCGAGTTGGTCCCCCCTGACACTAATGGATAATTTAGCATGGATAACATCCTAATCTGCACTATCTATAGACTGTGGGAGGAAATCAGACACCTAGAGAAACTCATGCAGACATGGAGAATGTGTAAACTCCACTGTCTCCCAAGGTTAGAATTGAACTGTGAGGCAGCAGCACTAACCACTTGCCACCTTGCTACACATTTGCATCAGCAAATGTGACCACAGTACAGTCAGCCTTTTCATCCAAATCATTAGTATGAAACATAAATAATTGAGGTCCCTGTACTCATCCCTGTGCAGTCTGTTGCTGCAGTTTGTAAAGCTGCAAATGATGAATTTATCCCTACACTCCAGTTTCTGTTTTGCTAACCAGTTGTCTATCCACATACATCACCCCCAACCAAATGAATTCTTATTTAGTAACATTTTATGTGATAGCTTATTGAATATCTATTGAAAATCCAAATACACTACTTCTACTGGTTCCCCTTTATCCACCCTGATTGTTAAGTCTTCAACAAACTAATAAATTCAACAAACTGCTCATTCACAAAACCATGTTCACTCTACCAGTTGTACTATAATTTTCTAAAAGCCCTGCAACTACACGTCCTTAATAATAAATTCAAGTATATTTCGAACGTCAGATTTTAACTAGCCTATATCCTGCACTCCAGCCCCTTCCTTTCTTGAATAGGATTATTACATTTGTGGTTTTCTAATTTGCTGGCGCCTTTTCAGAACGTAGGGAACTTTGAAATGTTATAACTAATGTATCCATGATGTCTCTGCAGTTACATCTTTTAAGACCTTAGGATGTAGGCTGACTGGTTCAGGAGATTTGTTAGTCTTCAGTCCAGTGCTTCCCAAACCTGCTTCTGCTGTGATCATATTTGAATGCTACTCTTGGTGGGCAAACGTACCATTTTGCATTTTTTTGGTGTCTGCCATCTGAATTAGTTTTCCCAATACTGGCTGCACAATCTTAAATTGAGATGAACATAAACACTCATATTCAAATAACTCATATTGGTCTCTATAATGGGTTATAAACTCAAAGTGCCAAGATTTGTGATATTCCAAGGTTGTCCAAGGAATAATCCCATAGTTTAAATGAATTCAAAACCAAAATCAGGACTCAAGTACCTCAAAAACATCACAGACTACAAATACACAAAGAAACTTAAATCAGGCCATGTCCCTCCACATTCAAGGTAGGACCACAAAAGATTAAATAACTCTTAGATCTGTGCACAGTCAGTCTCAAAGAGACTGAAATCTTTTAAAAGAAAGAAATGACAGATTTCTGTGGGTGGCATGGTAGCACATTGGTTAGCATTGCTGCTTCACAGCTCCAGGAACCTGCGTTTGATTCCTGGCTTGGGTCACTGTTTGTGTGAAGTTTGCGCATTGTCCTTATGTCTGCGTGGATTTCTTCTGGGTGCTCCGGTTTCCTCATACAGTCCGAAGATGTGCGGGTTAGGTTGATTGGCTGTGCTAAAATTGCCCTTAGTGTCCTGAGATGCATAGATTAGATGGATTAGTGGGTAAATATGTAAGAATATGAGGGGAGGGCCTGGGTAGTATTGTGGTCGATGCAGACTCAATGGACTGAATGGCGTGTTTCTGTGCTGCAGGAATTCTAAGTCACTCTAAAAATCCCAACAAAGCCAATACTAGAAAGAAAACTAATGAACAAGATTTCACTTTTTAAAACTTTAACTGTAACAAACCAACATGATTTAAAAATAATTAACTGGTGAAGAATATTTCAGTTAAAAATAAATTTAACTTGAAATAGTCAATGCAACAAAAATACCCTTTGCTTAGTTACTTCCTGTGCAATTGTGGAACCAGGTGCAATCTCTTGTCCTCCCCAACTTGGCTTCACTGTGTAGAATCACTCACTAATCATTTTTACCCAAGTGTCATTCGCTAGCAGTCTTTTTCCATCCAACAGCCCAGTACAAGGTTACCACTAATAAAGCAAATCTACAAACCCTTTCTCATTAGGGCCACGACAATCGTGATGGTGCAGAATCTCCAGTAATTCCCTCTTCCAATCCCTTTAAACAATGGTGAGCTCTGGTAACACTGAAACAATAGCAATGGGTCTTGTTCAATCCACATTCCTTTGCCTTTCCTGTTTTCAGTCCTCTGCTCTTTTCAATTGTACAGCACACAATAGCATTGTCTCCAATTCATACTCGAGCTGCTTCAAATCAAGATCTGTCGAAGACTGCCACACAGAAACCTGTTCCATTTGGGGAGAATACTGTTTGTTTCTTCTCTACATGAAGTCTCATTATATTTTGAGCTGCCAAACAGATAGAAACTGATCCAAACCCACTGTAATTAGCTTCCTATTTACCTATTGCTTCTTAGTTGTTCATTCTCGTAATTTCAGATCACATAGCTACTTCTTGGAACTTACTTATGTTGAGGAAACCAATTAACTTTCTTTCAGGATACTCCCCAGGGCACTTGGATCTTAAGGAGACACTGCATTAAGGAAATAAACACTTTTAGCACATGACATCAGAACATAATCAAAGGCCGAAGGGCCTGTTCTGTGCTGTAATGTTCTATGTTCTATAATAGAGGTGGTGTTGACAATCAAAACAATCCCAGATTTTCAAACAAATGAAATGCTGTAACATTTTATAAATTCAGAAATCTCCACAACTTCAGTCATTTTCATGCGCGCTGAAATTTCAAATCCTTTCATTCAGTAATTCTCATGTTTGATTTTACTCAGTGTAGGAGATGACACTGTTAACAGCTTCAACTTTTAAGTTTCTTTTTCATCTTTTGAACTGTTAACTGAGCAGCTCATTTTAGTTCTTTTGTTTTTCCTTCTTTCCTGCCTGGAGTTGGGTTAGCATAAAGCTTCAATCACCATGCCTGATTTCTAGTTGCTGATGTTCTTTCCCTCTCTCTATTTCATCTCGCTTATAGTTCTTAATCTTTAATCGCCATATTGTAAGGGCAACATAGTGTAACAGCTCCGTCTCTTTATAAATCTTCTCACTACACTCTCAATAAGTTATTTTTTTTTTCTGTTTTATTACTTCTTTCTATTCTATTTTTATTACAGCTGTACCTAATTTGGTCACTTTCCATATAGCCCCTAGTTATCCAGCCACTTTGGATTTGGTTCACATTAGAGGTGATCAGTCTTCCCTATACATTTTCCCTACAACAAACCCCATTTGCCATTATGATTATTAGGATTGAGATCTAAACAGTGCCTTCAAGTCTTAATTTTAACATTCTCGTCCCTTTTTTGTTTTACAAATTCCTCCATTGTTTTGCCGCTCCCTGTATCCATAATCCACTCCAATTGCTTAACTGTCTGAGATATCGGTGTTCCTCTAAACCTAGTCTCTTGTGCTTTCCCAATCATATTACTCCAACATCAGTTGCTGTTGCCTTAAGTTGCACACGCTCTGGAAACCCTTCCTCCATCTCCCTACCTCATTTTGCACCTTTAAGACACTTGCTAAAATCCACCTGATTTCAAACATGCATTGGTAAGCATAAGATTCATCCATGATTTTCCCATACTAAGTTCAGAACATTGGCACTTAATGTAATTATGTAGGAGTGCTGGATTCTGAGTCCCTCACTTTCAGTGCAGAGCTGGACACTGACCTGAAATAAATGATTAAAATAATATAGTGTCTTCCCACATGACAACTTCTTTTATATTTGTCAACTCATGAACAACCAGCATAATAGCATATATTTTTCTAATAAATTGATATTTCAGGATAGTGTTCAATTTAGCACAAAAATCAAGAAATGTGAATCTAATATCCAGCATTCCTAAATTTTCCTGCATTTTTAAATTATTTAGTGCACCCAGGATAGGAAGAGGAAATTAAGATGTGTGAAAAGATCTCATTGTATTAAAATTTAATGGTCCAGAACATCTGATCTCAGGGGTGGCTGAAGCCTGGAAGTCTCAACTTGAGTGCAATTGTCTAGGAAGTTTAAACTGCTGATGGACAATTGCTCTGCTGGGAATCATCCAGAACTGATTTAAATTAGACATTCAGATGATTCTGACTGTTAGCCAAATTGTCACTCAGAAAAAGGATTGAAACCACTTAACACCTGTGTAACTACTACTGACCACTGTCCCATCCCCTGGCCAGCACACAATCTCCCATCTCCCCAACTCTCCTCCCAAATCTAGCCTCTCCTATAACAAACATAGAAAATGCTGGAAAATCTGAGCAGGTCTGACAGCATCTGTCAGGAGAGAATAGAACCAACATTTTGAGTCTGGATAACCCTTTCTCAGAGTGAAGAACAAAGAAAATCAGAAAAGATTTGTACTATGGTGGGGAAGGCTGTAAATGAAGATGAATAAGGCTGAGAAAAGAGCAGACAAAGGTCTCCCACCCCTCTGATTATCACTCCCAACCCAACATCCAACCCTTCCACTTCTTCAGCTCCTTCCTGACCAATCCCTTCCACTCCTGTTACCCTCCTGACCCTCCAACTATACATCTGACCCCACCCTATGACCACCTGACACTGACTATTCCTCCCTAACTCCTCTACCCCTCACCCACCTAACTTACACAATTAATTTCTCCCTGGCTTCTCTCAAAGTGGCTGGAATTTTAAACATACCCACTTTACAGCAGCTAATACTATAAAAAGGAGGAAGTTGTTTTACTTTCCCTGAGCTGGAAGGAGTCTGGAGCAGCTGCAATGTGTATTTCTCACCAGCTCTGGAACAGATGACTGGGTGAGAAATGTGCAGCTAGCAACCTGAGACAATCTGACTGTGACTGCCACTACACAGAAGTTATATCCCAATGTATAAAGAATTCTTCACTATGGTGAGTTAAAAATCCATCAAATAATCAATTTTATGATGTAATTCACAGCTGGTTGACTGAGCATAGATTGCAGAATTATAGCATTTGAACCATTTTGCTTCTCTGTTGCAAAATTTGTTCTTGAACTGAGAAACAAAGAACAGGAAAGTGATTCTAACCTTTCAATCCTTCATCAACTCTCTACTTCAATTCTAGCATATTGCACATCCTTAATTCAGGACAGTTAGCATTAATTATGGGCGCTATTAAGGCCACATTCCCAAAACAAATATGGTGGGCCCATGTCGGAGTGGTGCAAAATGAATCATAGATGGGACTCCCCATCTGGAAGTACTCATCATGCTACAGCTGCTGTGCATTCCCTACAGACAGCTGGCTTTTTAAAAACTGAAAATACATTTACCTGGCCTCCCTCCCTCTTTCTCTATCTTCAGATCAGTAGCTCTGACCTCAACCTGTGGGGCTGATGATCTCTGTGCTGGAGGGCCTCACATTAGCCTTCCAGAGGTAGGAGCTTGCCCGCAACCCCTAATTGGATGGTGAGCTCATTGCCTGCCATTAATTGGCTTACCTCTTTACATTTCTGATGGTATTTCTGGAACACCGAAATGGAGTGCAACTAGAAAGTGAATCAATGGCACACAAAATTAAAAAGCCTGGCAAGTATTCCAATGTACCAATAATGCTGGTACGATATGTTTGGGATGCTTTACTATATTAGGGACACTTTCCATATACATAATGTTGTTCCTATTCCATTTGTCTTTAATTGAAATAAAACCCACTCCAAATGCTTTTTGAGACCACATCAACATCTTAACCCATGAGTTAGCTTGACAACATTTTACAAGAACAATGAGATTTTATACTGGTATTATATTAAAAAAGCAAAAGTTTCTTCAAATATATAAAACAAAAAAGAATGGCTAAAGTAAACAATGGTCCTTCAGAGGATGAGAAGTGGGATGTAATAACTGGAAATGAGGACCAAGATTGAGGCATTGAACAGGTATTTTGTGTCGGTCTTCACAGTGAAAGACATAATATACCAAAAATTGATGACAAGAAGGCTATGGCAGGTGAGGACCTAAAAACTATCATTATCATGAAAAAGGTATAGGCACACTAATGCGGCTAAAGGTAGACAAGTCTCCTGGGCCAGATGGAATGCATCTCAGAATACTAAAAGAGATGGCAGAGGAAATAGCAAATGCACTAGAGGTAATTTACCAAAATTCACTGGATTCTGGAGTGGCTCCCGCAGATTGGAAAACAGCAAATGTGACACCACTTTTTTAAAAAGGAGATAGACAAAAGGCGGGTAACTATAGGCCAGTTAGCTTAACTTCTGTAATAGAGAAAATGCATGAATCTATCATCAAGAAAGAAATACAAGACATCTGGATATAAATTGTCCCATTGGTAAGACACAGCATGGGTTCATAAAAGACAGATCATGTTTGACTAATTTAGTAGAATCCTTTGAGAACATTACATGTGCAGTGGAAGTGGGAAACCTGTGGATATTGCGTATCTGAATTTTCAGATGGAATTTGACAAGGTGCTGCACCAAAGACTGCTGCATTAGATTAAGATGCACAGGTAATACATTAGCATGGATAGAGAATTAGTTAACTAATAAAAAGCAGAGTGGGTGTAAATGGATGTTTTTCTGGTTGGCGATCAGTGCCTATGGTGTGCCTCAGGGATCAGTGTTGGGACCACAATTGTTTATGATTTACATAAATGATTTAGAGTTGAGGACCAAGTGTGGTGTGTCAAAATTTGCAGATGACACTACACTGAGTGGCAGAGCAAAGTGCAGAGGACGCTGCAAGTCTGCAAAAAGATATAGATAGTCTAAGTGCTGTGTGTTCATTGTTTACTGAACAAGAGATTAAAGTCCCCTGTCTTTGATGTGGGGCTATGAGTACAAATGTTTAGAATAAGGTAATTGAGGGAATTTAAATATATTGAATGGGCTTCAGCAGTGAGATTGCTTTTTATGTAGTGTAGTCTGGAATAGATATTGAGAACCCTATTTCATCTCAGCAAGGCTTCTGATGTATGCTGAGTAAGTTGACATGGAGAGTGTAAAGACAAATGGAACTGAATGGGTGGGCATTGGGGCTTTAAAAGTTCATGGGATTGAATGAAAAGTTATAAATTGGCGCTAATTTGGTATAGGAGCTATAAGTGGGCTTGGAAGTGGTGAAAGATCATGGGTTGGTATCAATGGTATGAAGGGCCATTGAGAATGGGTCTTAGGGTATGGGTTGGTATGGATGGAGCATGTGAGAGCTAAAGGGTCCAATATTGTAAAACACAGTGGGATGAAATCCCAGAAAACTGGGATGGTTCTTTTAATCGGTTCACCTCTATAGTCTGCACCCTGTTAAAATGCTTTCCTCTTTCTCAACAGAACATTCTGTAGCCTGTTCAACATAATCTTACATGAAGATTTATTTTCTGCATGACTTATACTTGAGATAGTTAGGCAAGGAATGATAGAAGTGGAACCCTTTATATATTTACACACTTATATTTCTTGAGATACACATTTCAACCATTCAACTCAAATCTGACCGGTATAGTTTGTCTGCTAACTCCAATCAGCTTGGATCATATAGATCAAGCCCTAACAGGGGGTGAGAGTCCTGCCTTGTCAGCTTAGATCAGGAATGTCTCAACTTGTTGAGACTCTGAATTGGACTTGATTGGATTGAATTGGAATAAAAACAAAACAAAAAGAGCTCAAGTGAATCATTATGGGTTAGTGCCCACCATCTGAATATAATTAAACAGCCAATTAATTCAGTGAGCGTGATTAGTTGTAAATGTTTTTTTGAGATAAAAGATTTGATTCTACTGTAAATATATTCATTTTCTTTGAGTATCCTCTATAATCTGCACTTGCCTGAGGAAGACACAAGAGTGTTGAAAGCTTGCTTTTTTACTATCAAATAAATCGGTTGGATTAATAATTGGTGTTGCTAAATTTTTACTGAGTTCTATCCTCTATAATGGCAGAATTTAATTATTATTTTTGAAATTTAAGCATTGATAGCAAAGTCAGTTGACACCTAGTTGCTCTTGAAAAAGTGATGCAGTGAGCTGGCGTTATCCATGTTCAAGGGGTTAACATTCACATAAAAGTGTGATAAAAATATGCATCATTGATCAGTTTATAATAGGTTGTCAACTTCAGATTAAAGGCAGACAATCAGGCAAGCAGAACTCTATTTCTGCGCAGCATTGTTTTGAGCATATTTGTTTTTTCTCGTGCAAAGATTTGTACCCACATACGCGGGAATTTAACCCTTTTGACAACAAAAGAGAAGTATAGTCAGAAACTGCTGTCTGATATGGCAGAAAATATTTCAAAATTCAAATGATTTTGCTACTAGTTTAATGCAAAGCATTACTCATTTATTTTACCTAGGTTAAGTGAACAGAAAGAGCAATGTCAGACAAGCATATTCGGTATTCATATATTATCATCATGAACATGAGCTTCTAGGTTCCTGTGTTTGACAATGTTGGAAATGTACAGCATATTAATCTGTGTCTACCTGAGGAGACAGCTGGCTAATGTTTGGTTTTGACAGATTGTCAGGACTAACTTTCAGTTATAATGACTTGTCCTTATCTTTTGAAGGTACTCAAAATGTAAATTATTTATTAAAAATAGTTAAATCTACATTAGCTCAGTTCAAAACCTCTTTTGCCTGAGCTATTAACTCAACAGCAGGTGGGCCTGTCACCCACGGGAAGCACCACATGTGGTTGGATTTTATGCTCCCCCGGTCAATAGCTTTTGAAGGTGATGAGCTCAAGATCTAGCAGGTGGTATTTCCACTGCCTCCCCACCAGTCTGTGATTTTAACAGGGGTGCTGTATAGAATTTTACAGGGGTGCCTTTGGGCTAATTAATAGCCACTACAAGGCTTCAATGTACCCTTTTACCCACAGCAGAGAGAGGCACATGCCATGGAGGAAATCAGCAGCCTTGGCTGTGAGACTGGTGTTGGGCAGTGGGGGTGAAGAAGACTCCTTTGGTGGTCACCTGGACCATTGGAAGCAATGCCCTCCCCCCTCCCCCCTCAAGGTCATACTTCCCACTTTATCCTTCTTGGGGCTTTGAGACTAGGCCTTTTACCCACTTGCTAGGTCCTGACTGCCAGTAGTCTCAGCTCTCAGCCATCTGGTTTTCCAGCAACTCTCTGGTACTTACTGCTGGGATAGAGGCAGAAGTTTTGTCTTAAAACAATTAACAATGCTCCAAATGTTAAATTGATGTGGGGAAATTGTCAGGATCATGAGCAGGCATGCTGTTAATTCCATACTGGAGTACTTTTGAAGGTACTCAGTGCCTGTTGATGGGATCCAGTATTGTAAAGTATTATGAACTCAAAGAAATACAGTATTCCTAGTGCAATGTCTAATGAAATGAGTGTAGAATAGCTCTCCTCAGCCTCTGTATCAGATGGCAGAGGGCACATGACTATGGCAAACCAGGTAGGACCTTTCTTACATGATTGCATTTCAAAACCTAAACATTCTGCCTTCCATAGTGCATGCAAGTTTGTCTTCTTCATTATCATGTGTAACAATGAGTTACCCAAGTTACTGTCTGAACCAAAACTATTCTCAAACCAACTTGTTGGTTATTTGAGTCAATTACTGCACTTGCATTGCATACACAGTTGTTAAATCATGCAGGTCTCTTAATGGTACATGTGCACACTGTCAGTGGTTGTTCATCTGGGCAACATTTTCTCTGGGGAATGTCATTTCTGTGATAATTGTTGATATTATTTCCATTGTTGGTGACTGTTGGGCTGCTGGGAATGATGATGGTTCTGTATGTACGCAACACAGATCTCATTTTTCAGATTGGCCTCCTGCAGTTGTTCGAATATATCAACGATTGCACCAGTTATTTAGTTGTATGATTTAGGTGATACCTGCTCCACACATGTCCGAAATTGACATGTGGGCTGATTCCTGTTATGAGCTCTGACTAACTCTCCAATGCTCAACTCTGGCAATGATTTGGCAGTCTTATCAAACTGAAATTTAGTGTCATTTTACCTTAATCTTTTCGCTCACATCTGTTACTATTAGTGAAGCAGTTTAGGCATGGCATGACATTAGTCTTTGGACTGCACTACTTTCCATACCTTCAGTTGGTTCTCCATTCAAGAATTGCCTTGTATACATCACGCAATGATCTTTTTTTGTCAGTATGTGATTTTTGTACTTCAGCCATTTTTGGTTGCATTTTTTTCTAGTTCAGATTCATTTGGCACTCTCTCTTACAGTCGTACTAGACTCTGATCATAACTATTGTTCTTCCATTGTATCTCCATATCCCATAGACTAATAGATATAAATGTTATGTGTGCATATGTGTATAGTGAAAGGTATCAGTATTCAAACTGATGTGAAAGCCATGGTTTTCCAATTATAATGCCAGTGACAAAACATTCATTGTAAGGGAATAATGAGCAAACTTACAATTAAAATATCTGTGTTATTTCACAATGAAGACCACAGGACTAGTTTTCTTCTAAGATTTAAAATATCTGTCGCGCTTGCAGTCAAAATGATGTTTGCCTTCAAAGGCTGAATTTTAAATGCAGAGTTTTAAGCAGAATTAACTGACTGTAAAAATGTTAAAATTTTCTGGGGTCCTGAAGTCCATATGACCATAAACCTCATGCCTTCAATGCTCATGTCGCCCTCAGTAATTAATAAATGCACCAACATTGCAAATTGAATGAGAATACAGTTTGTATATGCCCACTTTGGAATCAAAGCAAGTGAACATTGGGCTTAGGTGTAATGGTCCAAAGACCCAAATTAATGCTTTGAGAGCAAGGATTCGAAAACAATTTTAAATTCAATTACTAATCTGGAATTGAAAAGTTAGTTTCAATGATGGTAACCATGAAACAATTACTGAGTGTTGTAAAAGCCCAGCTGGTTCACTCATGTCCTTTTTAGGGAAGGAAATCTGCCATCCTTACCCGGTCTGGGCTACATGTAACTCCAGACCCACAGCAATGTGGTTGCGGAAAACCACACAGTTTAGGGCCAATTAGGGATGGACAACAAATGCTGGCCTCATCTAATGAACGAATAAATAACCCATATCCCATGACTTCCACCATAGTTCCAGTTTAACTTCTTGGCTTCACGTGTCAAAAATTTCATTTTTGTTTTTGAATAGTCAGATTTGCTGGAGCTTTGTTAGTTTTTTTTTGACCTTTTTAACATATCTTTAGTTTAACAGGTATGCCGAAAACATAAAGTGTGCTGTTTTGTAATTACAGTTACATTTTTTTTGTTCAGTTTGTGACGAACTCATAATGCAGGACTAAAATATTTTTGCCATAAAGTTATTGGGCCAAATTTTATAGTTCACAGCACTCATCATTTTTCTAATGCAAAATTTGGCTGCTAGTTTCTCTGGAAATTGGTAGAGAAGTGCAATTAAATCTGAAAGTCGCTGTCTAAGATGCACTGCTCCCCTGCAACTTATATGAAAAAGTCATCTCACCATGTAAAATTGTTTGAACGCCGTGAAGTTCCCTCTTTGATATCATCCATGGGGACTAGACTTAGCATGTAACTTTAGTAAAGAACAGATTCTCAAGGATTATAGTCTCTGGATTACTGGTTGAGTCCTAAAGGATATAACTGCGAGACAGGGTCTGCAGCAGGTGATGAAGGAATCAACAAGGGGAAATAACGTACTTGACCTCGTCCTTACAAATCTGCTGGCTGCAGATGTATTTGTTCATGACCATATTGTGACTGTCACACAGTGCTTGTGGAGACAAAGTCCCACCTTCACATTGAGACTAACCTCCATTGTGTTGTGTGGCACTGTTCCCGCGCTAAATGGGACAGACTCCAAACCAATCTAGCAACTCAAGACTAAGCATCTATGAGGTGCTGTGGGCCATGAACAACAGCAGAATTATACTCGAGCACAACCTGCAATCTCATGGCCCAGCATATCCCCCACTCAACCATTACCATCAAGCTAGGGGATCAACTCTGGTTCAATGGAGAGTGCAGGAGAGCAGCCAGGAGCAGCACCAGGCATACCTAAAAATGAGGTGTCAACCTGTGAAATTACCAAATAGATCTATTTGCATGCCAAATGGCAAAAACAGCCTTTTAGACTTAGCTAAATGATCCCACGTCTAATGGATCAGATCTAAGCTCTGCAGTCCTTCCTCATCAGTTGAGAATGGTGATGGACAATTAAACAACTCACTGGAGGAGGAAGTCCACAAATACTCCATCCTCAATGATGGAGGATCCCAGCACATCAAAAGATAAGGCTGAAGTATTCACAGCAATCTCCAACCAGAAGTGCCAAGTGGATGATCCATCTCAGCCTTCTCCAATAGTCCCCAGCATAGCAGTTGCCAGTGTCTTGCCTATTTGATGCACTCCATGTGATATTGAGAAACTGTTGGAGGCACTGGATGATGCAAAGACAGTAGGATAACATTCCAGCAATAGTACTGAAGACTCGTGCTGCAGAACTTGCCACTCCCTTAGCCACATTGTTGTACTACAGTTACAACATTGGCATCTACCCAATGTGGAAAATTGTCCAAGTATATGCTGTACTGCAAAAAACGGGATAGATCCAACCGGGTAATTACTGCCCAATTAGTCTACGCTCAGTCATCAGTAAAATGATGGAAGGGATCATCAACAGTACTATCAAGCAACACTTGTTCAGCAATAACCTGTTTAGTGACACGCAGTTTGGATTTCGCAGGGTCACTCAGTTCCTGACCTCATTACAGCCTCAGTTGAAACATGGACAAAAGAGCTGAATTCCAGAGGTCAGTTGGGAGTGACAACCCTTGACATCAAGGCTGCATTCGACTGAATCATAGAACCCTACCGTGCAGAAAGAGGCCCTTCGGCCCATCAAATCTGCATCAACCACAATCCCACCCAGGCCCTACCCCCATATCCCGACATATTATTACCCAGCCATTGATGTTGTCTATATGGATTTCAGTAAGGTGTTTGATAAAGTCTCTCCTGGGAGGTTAGTTGAAAAGGTCAAAGCTAATGGAATACAAGGACAGGTAGCTAGATGGATAAGTAACTGGCTTGGTAAAATGAGTTAGAGAGTAATAGTGGAAGGGTGTTTTTCTAGCTGGAGGTCAGTCACTAGTGGTGTGCCGCAGGACTCGTTAGTGGGACCTCTTCTATTTGTAATATATATAAATGACTTGGAAGAGGGAGTAAGTGGAGTGATCAGCAAGTTTGCAGACGATACAAAGATGGCTGGACTTGCGGATAGTGAGGAGCATTGTCAGGCGATGCAGCAGGACATAGATAGGCTGGTAGCTTGGGCAGACAGATGGCAGATGGAATTCAATCCTGATAAATGTGAGGTGATGCATTTCGGGAGAAAAAATGTAGGGGGGAGGTATATGATAAAGGGTAGACCTATTAAGAGTATAGAAACGCAGAGGGACCTGGGGGTGCAGGTGCACAAATCTCTGAAGATGGCAGAGCAAGTGGAGAAGGTTGTGAAGAAAGCATATAGTATGTTAGCCTTTATAGGAAGGGGTATAGAGTACAAGAGCTGGCCTTTAATGTTGCAGTTGTATAAAACTTTGGTTAGACCTCATTTGGAATACTGCGTCCAGTTCTGGTCGCCTTACTACCGGAAGGACGTGGAGCCTCTGGAGAGAGTGCAGAGGAGGTTTACCAGGATGCTGCCTGGTATGGAAGGTCTGAGTTACGAGGAGAGGTTAGGCAAATTGGGACTGTTTTCCTTAGAAAGACGTAGACTTAGAGGAAATCTAATAGAGGTGTACAAGATTATGAAGGGTATAGATAGAGTAAACAGGGTTAAGCTTTTTCCTAGGATGGACTCAAATAGCACGAGGGGTCACGGGCTTAGGGTGAGGGGGGTAAGGTATAATTTGGATGCTAGAGGGAGTTTTTTCACACAGAGGGTGGTGGAGGTATGGAACGCGCTGCCAAGTAAAGTGGTGGAGGCAGGCACTCTGGAGTTATTTAAGAGATACTTAGATGGGCACATGAACAGAATGGGAATGGAGGGGTATAGAAAACTGACTTAAAATAGGGATCATGAGCCTTGGAAGTTCCCTGGGAAGTGTGTAAATTGTCGATGATATTTGATGTATTTATTTTATCCTATAGGTACTTCAGTCCGCCTTGTCTAACAAGGGGCATACACGCAATGGGTCGTGAGATGGCTGCTCTTGGATTTTTCGAGAGAAGCCTAGTGCTTCACGTTGTTAGTGTACGCTTGACCTAGACCATTTGATGCGCAACACCACAGCTCACTGACTATTGTTGTGCTTGCAGATACATGGATTTGGGCCTGTGTCTGTGGGAGTTTGCGCATTCTCCCTGTGCTTGCGTGGGTTTTCTCCAGGTACTCTGGTTTCCTCCCACGTCCCAAAGATGTGCTCTTAGGCTGATTGGCAGAACAAATTCTCTCTAAATTGTCTCAAATTTGGTTCTAATGCATAGATCTATAAACATAGACAAGGATGACAGGGATCATGGGTAGAAGTGGGAACATCGAGGTGGCGGAGCGGGCTCATTGGGCCATGCTGTTTTGTTCTTTGTTCTTTGACACTAAGGGGCAATTTTAGCATGACCAATTAACCTAACCTGCACACCTTTGGACTGTGGAAGGAAACCAGAGCACCTGGAGGAAACCCATGCAGACATGAGAATGTGCCAACTCCACACAAACAGTGACCCAACTGGCAGTTGAACTCAGGTCCCTGGTGCTGTGAAGCAGCAGTGCTAACCACTGTGCTACTGTACTGAGTGTGGCATTAAGGAGCCTTAGCGAAACTGGAATCAATGGGTATTAGGGGGCAAACTCTCTGCTACTTGGAATCATACCTGGTACGTAGGAAGATTGTTGTCGTTGTGGAGGATCAGTCATCTCAGCACCGGGACATCTCTGCAGGAGTTCCTCAGGGTAGTGTCCTAAACCCAACAATGTTCAGCTGCTTCATCAATGACCTTCCCTCCATCATAAGGTCAGAAGTGGGGATGTTTGCCAATAATTACACCACTTGCAATTCCTCCAGATACTGAAGCAGTCCATATTCAAATGTAGCAAGATCTGGACAATATCCAGGCTTCGGCTGACAAGTGGCAAGCACTTGTCACAAAATGCGAAGCAACGACCATCACTAATAAGAGACATTCTAACCACTGCCCCTTGACATTCAATGGTGTAACCATCATTGAATCCTCCTTAGTCAACATCCTTGGGATTGCCATTGACCAGAAACTCAACTGGACTTATCACATAAACACGATGACTACAAAAGCAGGTTGGAGACTAGGAATATGTGGTGAGTAACTCGCCTCCTGATTCCCAAAAGCCTATCCAGCATCTAAAAGACACAAGTCAGGAGTGGGATGGAATACTCCCCACTTGCTTGGATGGGTGCAGCCCTAACAACATTCAAGAAGCTTGACATCATCCAGCACAAAACAGCCTGCTCGATTGGCGCCAAGTCTACAAACATTCAATCCCTCCACCACCAACACTCAGTAGCAGCAATGTGTACTATCTACAAGATGCAGTGCAGCAATTCACTAAAGATCCTGAGACAGCACCTCCCAAACTCATGACTACTTCCATCTTGAAGGGCAAGGACAGTAGATAAATGGGAACACTACAACCTGCAAGTTCCCCTCCGGGCCACTCACCATGCTGACCTGGAAATATATTGCCATTCCTTGACAGTCGTTGGATCAAAATTCTGGAATTCCCTCCCTAATGATATTGTGGGGCAACCCACAGCACATGGAATTGTAGCGATTCAAGAAAGCAGCTCATAATCACCACCTCAAGGGCAACTAGGGATGGGCAATAAATGCTGGCCAACCCATGAATGAATTAAAAAAAAACTAAAGCTACATGCAAATTCGTATAGGGATGAGACAATTAGGGAAGTAAGCAGATGACTAAAGGAGTGATGCAGGAAACAGGGTTCCATTTCATGGGGCACAGGCATCAGTATTGGAACAGAAGGTATCTATACTGTTGGGATGATCTTCACCTGAATCAATCTGCGATCAGTGTTCTAGTGGAAAGAATAAATACAGTGGTCACAAGGACTTTAAACAAGCAAATGGGTGGAAGGAATAGGTAAAATTACAGGAAGCATAATGGTTAATGGGAAGCAAACCTATTAGCATGTGGGGAGGAGAATTCGACTGCATGAAAGATTATGAAAAAATTTAAAAGGAAGGAAAACTCAGGAGATGATACTAATGGAAGTGTTAGGATTCAAAAAGAAATTATAAAAACTAGCATAAGGATACTTTGCCTTAATGCTCTTAGCATTCAAAACAAGGTAAATGAGTTGACGGCACAAATCATCACAAATGAGTCTGAATTAGTAGCTATTACAGAGAAATGATTGCAGTATGGTCATGACCAAGAGTTAAATATCCAGGGGTATCAGACTATTTGGAAGGATAGACAGGAAAGTATGGAGGTGATATAGCTCTGATATTTAAGGATGACATCATGGCAGTAGTGAGAGTTGATAGCGGTTCTATGGAGAAAAAGAGTGAATCCATTTGAGAGAAAATTAGAAATAGTAAGGGGAAAAAAGCCATTGATAGGCGGAATCTGTGGGCCATCAAATAATAATAGCATAATGAGGCAGACAATAAACAAAGAAATGATTGAATCATGTAAAAATGGTACATCAATT
The DNA here is from genome assembly GCA_024679065.1 of Sphyrna mokarran. NCBI lineage: Eukaryota > Metazoa > Chordata > Chondrichthyes > Carcharhiniformes > Carcharhinidae > Sphyrna > Sphyrna mokarran. Next base: position 35,371,887 of record JAGIQG010000012.1, on the reverse strand, counting down.
ATCATGTGGGATTTTAATCTATATGTCAATTAGTCAGACCTGGTCGGTCAAGGCAGCCTTGAGAACGAGTTAGTAGGATGTATCTGCGATGGTTTCCTTGAATAGTATATAATAGAACCTAATGCAAGCTGTCCTAGATCTGGTTCTCAGTAATGAGATAGGAATAATTAATGATATCATAATTAGGGATCTTCTCAGAAGAAGCGATCACAGTATGGTTGAATTTAAAATCCAGATGGAGAAGGTAAAATCCAATACCAGTGTTTTGTCGTCTTACAGAAAAGACTACAATGGGATGAGAGAGGAGTTGGCTAGGGTAGACTGGGAGCAAAAACTTTATAGTGGGATAATTGAGAAATAATGCTCAGCAAAAGTATATGCCAATGAAAAGGAAGGACTGTCGAAAAAGGATATCAAGAATGGATATCTAAGGAAATAAAGGAAGGTATCAAATTGAAAGAAAATGCAAACAAAGTAGCAAAGATTAGTGGGAAACTGGAAGGTTGGGAAATCTTTAAAGGTCAACAGAAAGTTATGAAAAGGGCTATAAAGGAAAGTAAAATAGATTATAAGAATAAACTGGCTCAGAATATAAAAACGGATAGCAAATGTTTCTAAATATATAAAACAGAAAAGGATGGTCAAGGTAAACATTGGTCCTTTAGAGATGAGAAGACGGATTTAGTGGGAAATAATGAAATGGCCAAGGCATTGAACAGCTATTTTATGTTAGTCTTCCCAGTGGGAGACACAAATAACATGCCAAAAATTGATTGCAAGGGGGCTTTGGCAGGTGAGCACCTAGAAACGATAATTATCACTACAGGCGAAGTTTTGGGTAAGATAATGGACTAAAGGTAAACAATTCTCTAGCCCTGATGGAATGCAGCCCAGGATACTGAAAGAGTATTGCAAATGCATTAATGGTAATTTAACAAAATTCGCTGGAATCTGGAGCACTTCTGAGAGATTGGAAAACAACAAGTCTCACATCACTGTTTAGAAAAGGAGATAGGCACAAGGTGGGTAACTGTACGCCGGTTAACTTAACTTCTGTAGTTGGTAAAATACTTGAATTCAATATAAAGGAAGAAATAGCGAGACATCTGGATATAAATTGTCCCATTGGGAAGATGCAGCATGAGTTCATGAAAGACTGGTCATTTTTAACTAACTTACTGGAATTCTTTGAGGACATTACAAGCGCAATGGACAATGGGGAACTGGTGGATGTGATGTATCTGGATTTCTAGAAAGCATTTAATAGGATGCTGCGCATAAGGCTGCTGTATGAGATAAAGGTGCATGGTTTATGGGTCATGTATTAGCATGGATAGAGAATTAGTTAACTAACAGAAACAAAGAGTGGGAATAAATGGTGTAATTCTGGTTGGTGATCAGTGTTGGGACTGCAGTTGTTTGCAATTTACATCAATGATTTAAAGTGTGATGCACTACACTTGATCACTAAGTTCACAGATGAAACTAAGATGAGTAAGAATTCTCACAACATCAAGTTAAAATCCAATAGATTTATATGGTAGCACGAGCTTTCAGAACACTGCTCGTTCATCAGGTGAATAATAACAAAGAACAACACAACACAGGAAACAAGCCCTTCAGCCCGTGCCGCCCATTTTAACACTTAGTGAGTGCCTCATTCCAATCTTCCTTCTACTTACGACTTTTGTCTACATCTAGTGGACTCCACAATAAACGGGTGCAAATTTAGGGAATTATAAGTGTGCTAGATTAAGGGCGATCCAATTTAGGGACAATTTATTAACACCAGTCAACCTAAAAGCACGTTTATGGGGTATGGGAGGAAACCGGAACACCCGGAGAAAATCCATGCAAGCACAGGGAGAAAGTACAAACTCCCACAGACACTGACCCAAGCCGGAGATCCGACCCGGTCCCTGTAACTGCACAGCGAACAGTGATAGTCACTGAGCTGACGTGTTGCCTGTCAATTGGTCCACTTTAAGCGTATACTAACAACACGAAGCACTAGGCAACTCTCAAAACAACATCCAAGAGCAGCCCTTGCATGACCCACTGCGTGTATGCCCCCTGTTGGCCAACAAGGCAGACTGAATTACCTGTGGATGTAAAAAAAAAGAGACATCAATAAACATACAACAGCCTATACAGACATTAATGGAAGATCCCCAATAGCTCCAACATAAGAGACAGGTGAGCCATAAAATTTGTTGGGTGGCCAATAGGAATCTATTAATTCCCAGGAACATCCTGAGGCTCTTGATCCTCAACTAGAACCGTCTTTTGTATTTCTCCATCTCTAGTCAGCTCATGTGTCTATCTAGGTAAGCCTTAAACAACCCTTGCATGTCTGCCTCCACCACCGTACTGAGCAGTGCATTCCAGGCCCCTGCAATCCTCTGTGTGAAAAACATCCCTCTAACATCTGAATTAGACCTCACCCCCCGACCTTGAGCCTGTGACCCCTTGTGATTTTCGCATCCATCCTGGGAAAAAGCTTCCCACCGTTCACCGTTCACACCCTTCATAATCTTAAACACCTCTATTAGGTCTTCCCTCATTCTCCTCATTTCCAGGGAGAACAACTCCAATTTGCTCAATCTCTCCTCATAGCTAAGACTCTCCATTACGAGGCAGCATTCTGGTAAACCTCCTCTGCACTGTCTCGAAGGCCTCCACGTCCTTCTGGTAGTGCGGCAACCAGAACTGGATGCGGCACTTCAAATGTGGTCTAACCAACGTTCTATACAACTGCAACATTAGACGCCAGCTTTTATACTCTATACTCCTTCCTATAAAGGCAAGCATACCATATGCCTTCTTCACCATCTTCCCCATTTGTGCTGCCACCTTCAAGGACTTGTGAACTTGCACACCTAGGTCCCTCTGTGTTTCTGTACTCTTAATGGCCCTACCATTTATTGTATAACTCCTCCCTACATTATTTCTTCCGAAATGCATCACCTCGCATTTATCTAGATTAAATTCCATCTTTCATTTCACCGCCCAATTTACCAGCCTGTCTGTATCCTGTTGTATTGTCCGACACTGTTCATCACTATCAGCAAGTCCAGCCATCTTCGTGTCATCCGCAAACTTGCTGATCACATCAGTTACTCCCTCTTCCAAATCTTTTATATATATATATAGCAGGGGTACAGGATGCCTCAGAGAGGGTAGGAAGTATATTAAAGGGCGAAGGGAACCAAACAGACGTGATCGTACATATAGATGAGAATGACTCCAAATAAACCTGTTGAACTTTAACCTGGTGCTGTGAGACTTCTTACTGTGCCCATCCCAGTCCAATGCCAGCATATCCACATCATGACTGAGATGAGTGATAAAACAGAGCACAGAGGACATTGGAAGTCTGCAGAGGGCTATAGATAGTTTAAGTATGTGGCCAGGTGGAGTACAATGCTGGTAAATGTGAGATCATCCATCTTTTTAGAAATAACAGTAAAACAGATTATTATTCAAATAGTAAAAACAATTGTAGCAGTCTGCTGTGCAGACGGACCTGTGTCCTTGTGCATGAATCACAAAAGGTTGGTTTGCAGGTAATTAAGAAGGTAAATGGAATTTTGTCCTTCCTTGCTAGAGGGATGAAGTTTAAAAATAGCGAGGTTATGTTGCTGTTGTATAAGGTGCTGGTGAGGCCACACCTGGAATACTGTGCAAACTTTTGATCTCCTTACTTGAGAAAGAATATACTGGCACTGGAAGGGATGCAGAGGAGATTTGCTAGGTTGATCCTGGAGTTGAGAGGATTGGCTTATGAGGAGAGACTGAGTAGACTGGGACTATACTTAGTGGAATTCAGAAAAATGAAGGGAGATCTTACAGAAACATATAAGATTATGAAGGGAATAGGCAAGGAAGTTGTTTTCACTTGTGGGTGAAACTAGAACTGGGGAGATAGCCTCAAAATAAGGGGGAACAGATTTAGGACTGAGTTGAGGAGGAACTTTTTCATCCAAAAGGTTGTTAATCTGTGAACTCCCTGTCCAATGAAGCATTTGAGGATATTGAATGTTGTTAAGGCAAAGATTGATAAATTTTTAAACAGTAAAGCAATTAAGGGCTGTGGTGAGCAAGTGGGTAAGTGGAGCTGAGTCCACAAAAGATCAGTCATGATCTTATTGAATGGCAGAACAGGCTGAAGGGGCCAGATGGCTTACTCCTGATCCTAGTTCTATGTTCTTATATCTATTCCAGTCTAAGTATTTTGTTAATGATGTAGTAAATCTTAATTAGCATCAAAAATTATTATCTCTGGAAATTAACTTTTAAAAATACGCAGCCTCAATACCTCAGATCTTTAATTTTTTAAAAATGTAAAGGTCTTAATGTTATATTTTGCTTTATCCTTAATTTTCTCTTACACCAAACTTTCTTCCCCTCTCTTTACCTTGCATTTTGTTCATGATTTGACACCGAATCCTCCATTCTAATTGATATTTCTTGATAATTACTAACAGTTCTTTAATATGATTGGTTGAGGGAACACATTGTTGCTCACCATGTTCACATAGTTTCCAGGTGCCCTCTACAGGACACTGTGCTGTATTTGGCTATCAGCAATTTGCTGTACCAAAGCCCATAGGGAGGCTGTGGGAAAACTGTGAGTTTAACTTTCTCTGTTTGCAAACTTCTATTAGTCATCACATTCCAATATACACAGCTACAGTCAGCGAAACTGATCATTAATTTACTGTGGAAAATTAGAAATTCTGAGCTTTAAAGCTTGTTAAGGAGATTAAGAGGTGAACTTTAGCAAAATGTATAATATATATTTAAATTTTAAATGTTATTATCAAATGTTATGGATAAATTATTCACAGATTATCGCTTTAAAGTAAAGCTGAAGGACATTAATAGAGGTGAATAGAAAGGAAAATTCAATCCAATACCTGATAAAAATATTTGCTCAAAGTGGTAAACATTTGCATTAGTCTGCTACAAATAATAACAGAAGCAAAAATGTTTGTGTGTTCAAAGTATAGTTCAGTGATATAATGGTTGAGTACATAAGGATTAAATTTCAGCAATGAACCTTTTTTTTTGATAATCTTTATTTCACTTAAAAAGATCCAGAGGAACAGCAGAGATGGAAGTCTTAGGTGTTCAAAATCGACCTTTTGATAACTAGACAACTGATTAAATTGAACAAAGAACAGCAAAGAATGAAGTATGAATGTTCATGTTATTCTGTCAGTCTGGTCTGTTGCTCACAGGCTTGTTGTTACCTCAAGTTCAGGCTGGAAATATTTATACCACTACAGAGGTTTTCCAATATCTAAGTGAAGGTAAAATGTTAAATAATGTCAGTGTAAACAGAAACTTTCTATTTCAGAAAATACAAAACTAGTTTAGTCAACTGAATCTTTGGAACTTTGTTTGTATATTTGCTATAGGAATCGTATGATTGTGATAAATCTGCAGAGTTTTTATTTTAATTCACACCCATATAATTCATATAACAGCTGAAAACACAGTTTAACACTTCATACTGTGGCCTAAATTGAGTTTTATGCTACATTTCTTCAACATAAGCTATTAGTTTGATCAGTAACAACATGAGTGCTTCAGCATGCAGTGTTTTTCTTCTGTAGTGACTATATCATGGATGGAAACTTTAAATAAATGTCAAAATTACTCCGGTGTTTAATCATAGCATTCAATTTCCTAAAACTGTTGAATAGTGTAGTGTTTTGGAATTATTTTGCACTGAGTCTGTTTAAATGACACTGATACACAAATGCATTATGGCACTAAATAAATTTTTGTAATGCACAATGTTACTTCGAGATAGATTAAGAGTTTTAAATTATCTTATGTTTCTTCTCAAGTAAACATTGGCCTGAATTTTGAGACAATATAGGTTATCTTTATTTCATATTTAAAAGTTGCACACTTGCTCATATTAGCTTATATTTGGCAAAGGGCCATTTCCCACTCAGTCTCGATATTTGGTTGACAGGCAGAAGATAGCTCAGGTGGGGAAACCTGGAAATGAAGAAAGGTTAATCTCCAAGGGAATTGGGGAGGGCAGGAAAGGAGCACTTCTATCAGAAGCTCCTTCTGCCCTCCCCTTAAGGCTCAGTGACCTCCAGATCTCCCTCACCCCCTGACCTACCCCGAGTCGCTGATGCCCAAAGGTCTTTCCTACCCTCACTGCCAGGAGGCTTGACTCTTAACTGGCAGCTTTGTACAAACCTTCTTCCAATATTTAACTGAAGGTAGAATGTTAGATAATGTCAGTGTAAACAGAAAGTTTGTATTTCAGAAAATACTAAACTGGTTTAGTCAACAGAATCTTTAGAATTTTGTATATTTGCCAAAGGCAGCGCTGTTGCTGGAAAGGCTGGAGAGCTACCAGCCAATCAGATTTGTCCCACCTTGTGCCAATCAATGCTCATTAGAGCACAGAATTGCACTGAGACTCTCGTGTTTCCTGCCATCCTAAAATTTTAGGCCTTTATGTTTACAACCAACATTTCTCCAAATAGTCTAGACAAAAGCACTTTAGCTTCCTTTTGCCCAAATGTAGCAGTTCTCAAAACTATTAAAAATTGAACATTTCTCCTCTTTGATTAAACTTTGTATGGTAAAAATTATTTGCACAAGAATAATCTCACTGATGCAAAGTCTTCTGTGTAGATATAGAAAATCAAGATTTTTCAATATCCTGATCCTTTTGTGTCATTTCACAGCTTTGCTTCTACTTTCAGCAAAGTTTCTTGCACAGATCTTCCTGCATTCTCTGGGCATCAATGATAACTTGAGGCATTTACTGTTCATCTTTGTTTGTCTTTTTACTATGACACAATAGGAGGCCATCATGCACCAACTTTCCAAATGAACAATTCCCTTACTGCTATTCTCCCAGTAATCCTGACAATTGTTCCTTTTCAGAGAACAGTCTAATTTCCAATGAATGCTTCAATTGAAACTGCCTCCACCATGTTCTCTGTGATTTTGAGAAGAAATTAGATGTAGCCCTTGGGGCTAAAGGGATCAAGGGATATGGGGGAAAGGGGAATCAGGATATTGAACTTGCAGATTAATCATGATCATAATGAATTATGGCTTGAAGGGCCAAATAGTCTACTCCTGTTCCTATTTTCTATATTTTTATGAATTCTATTTCCCCGATTTTAAAATAAACATGTTTCTCAAATATGTTAATTGCCTGAAAGGATTCAGAGCTCTATATCAATTTAATCCAACTCCATAGAATCACAGATTCTTTGCAGTGCAGAAGGAGGCCATTACACACTGGCTTTTTGAAGGAGCATTCTACTTAATTCCATTCACCTGCCTAAGATTTTGTACATTCTTTCTTTTCAGAATGTTTAATATTTCAAAATAACAAACTGTTATGAGAATCTTCTATCTCTACTGGCGAGTGTACTCTTAGTTTCTGGTATTCTACAATTGACATGGCAACTGGACAATCAACTATAAATTGGGATTTTATGGAAATATCTTTTCAACTTCCATCCAGATTAGTTCCAATCTTTGCTCTGGCAATATGGTCATTCTTGATGTTCATTTATATTTTAGAATCATTCATGCACCACAAACCTAATTTCCATAGATTGTGAAATGTTCAATCAGTGGACCAGAAGTACATGATATTGTGTTCTTGGTATGCTATTCTCAGGTTTGAGACAAGGCTGAAGCATTTGTAACAATTTTCAACCGTGGATGATTCTGCTTATCATCCTCTTGAGGTCCCCAACATTCTTTGATTCATACCTCATGGATCCAGGAGTGACTCAGTGATCCAGGTCTTGATAACATCCAGCTGTAATGTTTAAGACCAGTACTCCAGAACTAGTCACAACTTTAGCCAAGCTGGTCCAGTATAACTATAATGCTGGCATCCACCCAGTATTTCCCAGATGTGGTCTATCTGCAAAAAAAAATGACAAATCCAACAATTACTGTCCAATTTGCCTAAACACAACATCAGTGAAGTGACTGCTTGAATAGATAACCTGCCATTAAACAGTTAATTATCAATAATGTGCTCACAAAAATCAGATTGGACTACTTGAATTCAGGCTTCACTACAGCCTTGGTCCAGACATGAGCAAAAGAACTGAATCAAGGCAGCCTTCAAATGTGTATGACATTGAGAATCTTCAGCGACTTCCGTTTTATTAATGCTTGAGGGAAGTTTTCCATTGGTTGGGCTCAGGTCTCACACAAAAGTTGTTGATTTAAATTGTTGTGCTGCGGCCAATCATCTCAGCCCAAGGCCATTGCTGCTGGAGATCTACAGAACAGCATCCTAGACCTGGCTGTCTTCAGTTGCTTCATCAATGACTTTCCTTCTATCTTAAGGTTGAAAATAGGGATGTTCACTTATTGCAGTGTTTAATTTCATTTACAATTACTGACGTATTAAAGCAGTCCCTGCCCAATACAGAATGTCACGATCAACTTCATGTTGTAACATTCCCACTATGTAAGTGCCAGATGTAAGTCCCATTGAAGAGCCTCAAACACCTTTCCTGAACACTTCCATCATCTATTTCCCCACATCGACATCTCAAGGGTCAGCATTCACTTGAATCTTAATGAATGCAACCACATAAACAACGTGGCTACAAGAACAGATCAGAGGCTGGCAATTTTGTGGCGAGTGACTCACTTTCTTATTCCCTAAAGCCAGTCCACCATTTCCAAGGCATAAATCAGGAGTACAATGAAATATTCTCCACTTACCTGAATGGGTACAGCTGCAACAATACTCAACACTATCCAGAGAAAAGCAGCCCAACAGTTATTGCAAACATTGACTTTTTCCCTCAGTGGTGTACCATATTGGCCCTATATACTGCTTACAGGATGCATGGAAGCAATACTTCTTCCAAATGTGTATTCTTCACTAGTTAGAAAAAAAGAGCAAATGTGTGGGACAACCAGACCTCAGATTACCCTCCAAGTGATACACAATCCAGACCTGAGTGTTAATTGTTGTTTCTTCAGTGTCTGTTCAAAATCTAGAATTCCGTACTCTGAGTACCTTCACCTCATAGATTGCAATAGTTCTCTGAGTGTGTATAAGTTATGATGTGGAGATACATGCATTGGACTGTAAGAAGTCTCACAACACCAGGTTAAAGTCCAACAGGTTTATTTGTAGAAAATGCCACTAGACTTCGGAACTGGCTGTTCCTTCGTCAAGTGGTCGGGAGTTCTCACTCACCTGACACGGGAACAGCCAGTTCCAAAACCTGGTGGCATTTGCTACAAATAAACCTGTTAGACTTTAACGTGGTGTTGTGAGACTTCTTACTGTGTGTGTAAGTTAAACAGGCTTTGAAGAGACCTTGATATCCTATGCCAACCATTAATGAAATTCTGTCTTTACTAGCCAAGACAAAGATCTTTATTACCCTAGATGCTGAGGATGGATACTAGCAAGTGAAGTTAGATGAAAGCAGAAATTTTCTGACTGCATTCTGAACATTATTTGGGAGTTGCAGATGGCAGTGCATGCTGTTTGGCGTTTCTACTGCTCCAGACATTATGAGATAATAAATGATTTATCAGTAGTGGAAATGATTAGGAGTGATCTGCTAATCTATGGATGCAGAAATATCATTGTAGCTGAGACACTTAAGTGGCCACAAAGACCTGAATTGGCAGTGGAATGGGAAGGCTCATGGCCAGTCTTCCTGCCTCCAGCTTAGTTGAGGCAGGAAGGTGGAGATTGTCTCCTACACGTCACCATCCCAGTCAATTAAATGCTTCTCTGTCAACAAATTCACCATGAGGAGGAAATTAATTTCTGCCCTCTGTGCAATGCTGGTTCCAGGACAGATCAAATTCGAACAGATGAATGAGAGCAATATTTTGTTTGTGCATTATTATTTTCCATTTATATGGAGTAACTTCTGAATGATAGCGCTTGCAGCTTTTTTCTGTTTTTTTTCATGGATATTGATTTAAATATGTGTGTACATTGTGATTTAGCTTGTGATCTTTGATATAATGATACACAAAAGAAAGGTTTTAGGGCAGTGGCCAATTTACACGCTATATGGAACACCCAGTAGGATAGTGGACCTCTTGTTTCTTAACTCTAGCCAGACCAGTTTAATTCATGATCCCTTTAGGATTTCCTCCCTCTACAGCACTACAGTATTCTTACTATTCGATATCACTTCCCTTCATCTTTTTTCTACTTCCCTGAACACTTTATAATCAGGGACATCTAATACCCACTCCCACTTTTTGAACCAGGTCTCCAATATCGACATATTATCTGTGCTTGCAGCTCACTAACACTGTTTACCATGATTTGTGCCTTTACGCACATGCACTATAAACCTAATTTAAACCTTATGGCATTCCCTCTACGTCTAACTCCGATACCGTCTCTGCCAATCCTTTGCATACTTTGCTGTGTTTTCTAATGCTATGCTCTGATTCCCATCCCCTGGAATTTGGTTTAAATCTTTCCCAAAAGTACAAGCAAACCACTCTACAAGAACAATAGTCCTGACTCTGTTGAGGAGTGACTCATTGGCCTGTATAGGTCTTATTTCCTCCAGAGCAGGACATAGTCCCACAAATCTAAAGTCCTCATTCCTTCACCTTGCAGTCATCTGCTAAGCATTTCCTTTTTGAGTTATAACTGTACTGGCTGTTTAACTTGAAATTCAGGGTTAATATTTTTGAGAACATAATGTCGAAACAAATACCAAGATAATGTTTACTGTTTAAATCAGTTTTTGAACAATGTCTCTATTATAGTTAAGATCAATGCACATATATGTCTGCAATAGAAATCAGAACTGTGGGTCTGTGCATGTACCACTACTAAGGAGGATCTATTGAAATGTTTTAATGAGAACTGATTTTGGAGAACAGTATATGCCATTTTCCTTTGTTAATGGCTGTTTTCAGACTTCTATTTCTTGTATTGGGGCCAATTGTTACTGTTGAGAAACAAAAGGCTTCCTGGGGTTGACACAGGCTTATGAGGCAACCTTTTCTGCTCTCAGCTGAACTGTTAGTGTTTGACTTTTCTTCAGCTGAAGCTGTGCTTCTAACATTGTTGCATTAATGTGATTAATTTTGCCTGTTCTTAGCTGGTATGTTAAATAGAAAGACAAAGAAGAGGGAAATCCCTATGTTAACTACCTGCACACCTCCTACTCATCATATTAACAATGCTGGTCACAAGTTCACAGCCTGCATTCTCCCACCGTCCTATTGAGACAGTACCTGAATGAAAAGTGAAAAATGCGTATTTTGTAGATTATCCATGCATGTGAAATGGAATGATTGATTGCCATGTTGTTCTTCAACAGGGATAGCAATTGAGAATTGGTAAAACTTATCCACTGTTAGATAAAGTGAGACTTCAAAATACTGTTTTGATAAAATAATCTCCATCATTAGCTGCTGGAATCCAACAGCACTTAACTCGTTACAAAAAAGCTAAATGATTGGGTAAGAGTAGGATTGAAAGCCCCACTTTTTCTCATACTTTCCACTTTTCTCACATTGCCAGAAGACATTGTGAAGCTACAAAAATAGCAAGACAAAAAGTAATTCTAGTTAGTTTTTTAAATCAATGATCTATAACATTTTGAAGATTAAGCATAATATTTTAACTGTTGCTTCAGCTAGCTTTTTGTATCACTTCGGCACAGATGATACTACTTTTTTTTGTCTATGGTACTCTTGTGATGATGTTTACAGTAGACATACTTGTGTCTGTACAGGCTGCTTGGAGCAATTCCAACAGGATCCCACAAACAACAAAATAATTCAAAGGACACCATTTTAAAAAATATACTTTCCTGCAGTAACTTTTTGGCTTCTATCTTCATTTCATAGCTCTCCATCACACTTTTTTTCATCTACTGAGGGGGGAAAATATGATTTTAATTGCAGAAGCATCATTACAATTGTCCAACATGGTGTAATATTGGATTGCTGTCAGTTTTCAGTTACTGGGGGGAACGATAGGGGGATGGGGGATGCAGTATCTCAGTCTGTGTGTCTGTACGTGTGGTGGGAATGCATCTGCCAGCTCAGCTGCATGTTGTCAGAACTTAACCCACGGGAAGGGATTTTACAGCTTCGTTCATCCCGAAACCATAAAATCTCGCCTGAAGTCAGCAGACCTTTCCATAATCTGCCCCTCACCTGCTCCAATTCCTGTGACAGGCGGACCAGTAAAATTCCAGCCATGCATTTAGATAATGCTGATAATCCACTCATTCTCAAACTCTCAGGTTTGAACTACAAGATACTGCCACAAGAGTTATTAGCCCACTCAACTATTCAAAGATTTATTTATTACTGTGGCTTTTTGTTAAATTATCACCATCATTTAAAAAGATGATGAGACTTTCACAAAATTAATAGTAACCTTAAATACGATGTACCTTCCTCTCTGCTTCTATCCCAAAGTACCTTATACAATGGCACAAATAAGGGTAAGTTTCTCTGATCCCAATTTATCTATTTTCCCAGAAGGTGCAAATAATAAGTTTATACTAATATAACAAACTTACTGTAATAAAATGCCCCAAAATTTGGAAAAAATCCACTTTTTTGAGGGTCTTTGCATACACATCAGGATTGTAGCAAGCAATCTAACTGAACATGCATTTGTTTTCAGAACCCAGCCATCACCACCAAATGTTTGAATACAGTAATGTTTATATACACTAGAATGAGTTGGCATGCTTGCAATTTGCTCTTGAAACGCTTATGAAAGGAAACCTCCAATTCAACTCACCATTTTGTCACAACCACAATCAGTAACGTTCTAACAATCACAGTAACAGGGATTATGCATCAACCAAAATGGTTGAAACTATATGAACATAAAAACTTATCTATGGCATGTTCTGCCAAAAGTAATCAATAACAGAACCCAGCTGAAAATGGTCCAACTGCTTACACATCTAACAGTGTTATCATAAACTAGAACTAAAATTAAAGTTTATTTATTAATCACATGTATGCTTATATTAACACTGCAATGAAGTTACTATGAAAAGTCCCCTAGTCGCCGCACTCCTGTGTCTATTTAGGTACACTGAGGGAGAATTTAGCATAGCCAATGCACTTAACCAGCATGTCTTTTGGACTACGGGAGGAAACCAGAGTACCCTGAAGAAACACACGCACAGGCAGAATATGCAGACTTCACAAAGACCATGATCCAAGCTGGGAATCAAATCTGATCCCTGGCGCTGTGTGACATCAGTGCTAACCACTGTGACACCGTGCCTAAGGTTAATAACTGCATCCCTCAGTCATCAAAGGAAGTGATGGTGGTAATGACTGCACCATGACGATACATATCACCTAATAACTGCATAGAAAAGGACAAGAGTGTTATAGCTCCTGTGTGCAGACTGCACATATGTGTGTGTGGGTAGTAGTTTTGAGTGAGAAATGCGTTATGAGAATTGTAATTTTTAAGTTCATCTTGAATGACACTCTCAATGCGTAGTGACTTAAGCAGAAAGTTTATAAATAATAACTGAGCTGCAATAATTTCAAGATTTTATAGCTTTGTTGATTCTGTGGTGTTGCTTGAGTTAAAGTTTTTTAAAATCAAATGAATAGCAAAATTTAATCTCAGGACGAGAGGAAGATTTTATGAGAGATTTTGATGCTGACCTCAGACACAGTTGACAAAGTTCATCAGTTAACCAAGCCTGCTTAATGGTGAATGACAAGCTGTTTGAGTGGAAACGATTTCCCTTGGCAGTACCATCCCAAAGAGACTTTCAACACAATCTAAAATTCACTGAAAGGGGGAAAATAATGTATACAAGTGACTGAAAAAAATGATTTAAAGGAGGGGGAGAAAGAGAAAAAATGAAGCAAAATCCTTTCAGAGGATGTTCAGGTTGTAAAAGATGAAGCCAGTGAAGGGATTTCAACATGAGGATGAGAATTACAAAATCAAAGTGTCGATGGACCATGGTCCAATCAAAAAAAAGCTTCAAGAAGTATAGAGAAAGAATTAATATGTAATATCAGAGAATAGCAAATATATTTGCACCATAAACTGATAGGTAAATGGGATTGCAAACATTCTATGAGGCTATATCCTTCAGGATCAGCTCATTGTGTTATATTTAACCAGTGTCAGTTGTGATCTATTGTATAAGTAATGCTGCAATGAGTAAGCTGAATAGGATCAGCAAATCTACAAAATTATTTAATTAAGCTTTGAATGATAACACCTCATTGCCAACAGCCCTTTCTTAGCAAAGTGAGAATCTCATCCAATAGTGTGACTATTGGAAAATCATTGACTTCTTATAATTACAATTCATTCAACTTACTGTGGAGAATCGTAGGCATTGTAGCTGCTATTTCCCAATATTCTTTACAATAACAGCCTGCCCTCAAAAAATTGTCCCCAAAAAGAGTACAAAGTATTTTATTTCCTGAACATGATTTTGCATTACAATACTTGAATAAAAATAAATGCTACCAGATTTTGGGATTCTGATAACAAAGGTTCTTTGGTGCTATTAAATATTTCAGAATTTTTATAATTTCAGGTTCTCGATTTTTATGCTGAAAGCATAACATGACTGTTTATTGTAAAGAGTAAAATACTGCATATATTGAAATTCTGAAAATTGGAAAAGTCAAGTCAAGCAAATGATATTTTAATAACATGCATCCAGGTGGGACCATCACAGATACATATTAATTTTTTAAAATGTATTTATCCATTCTCTGAATGCAGGCAATGTCAACATATTGCCCATTCATACTTGTCCTTGAGAATGTGTTAGTGAGCTGCTTTTTGAAACTCAGTAAAAAGCCTCACAACACTAGGTTAAAGATTGTGAGACTTTTTACAGTGCTTACCCCAGTCCAATGGCAGTATCTCCATATTTATGAAACTCTGCAGTTTTTGCGGTGAAGGTGCTCCATTATGACGTTAGAGATGTGGAGTTCTGAGACAAGTAACACGCCTCTAGTCTTCCGAAAGACTGTCCACCATCAGCAAGACACTAGTCAACAGTGATGGAGTACTCTTCCACTTGATATGATGGTTGCAGCTCCAATGTACACGAAGCTCACCTCCCAAGCAAACATCTTTAACTTAGCTATTCTCTCCCTCCATCCCTGATACACAATGGCAACAAAGTGTACCATCCACTGAGCTTCTTCAATCTTCTAAACCTCTACCACCTAGAAGGGTAAGGACAGAAAATACATGAGAACACCATCGCCTGTAAGTTCCACTCAAAGCCACACACCATCCTGATTTGGAATTATAATTCTGGTCCTTATTGTTTGCTTAAAATCCTGGAGCTCCCCTTCTAACAGCACAGAGGGTGTACCAACACCACGTGAACCGCAGCAGTTCAAGAATGCGGCTTACCAAGACCTTCTCAAGGAAAATTTAAGATGGATAATTAATACTGGCCTAGCCAGCAAAACTTATATTCTGTGAAAGAATTACATATTTTAAAAAAAAAAGCAGGGAGTTGCTGCATTTGACCCAGCAACATTGAAGGAACAACAATACATGCCCAGGTTTGAGAGGTGCTGTCAAAGAAACTTGGAGTTGCTACAATGCAGCTTGTAATTTGTATACACTTGATTTGATTTATTATTGTCAATGCATTAATATACCATGAAAAATATTGTTTCTTGCATGCTATACAGACAAAACATACTGTCCATACATAAGGAAAGGAAAGAGTGCAGAAGGTAGTTTTACCGTCGTAGCTAGGATGTAGAAAAAAGATCAAATTAATGTGAGATAGGTCCATTTAAAAGTCTGATGATAGCAGGGAAAAAGCTGTTCTTGAGTCAGTTGGTACATGTCCTCAAACTTTTGTATCTTTCCCCCAACGGAAGAAGATGAAAGAGAGAATGTCTGGTGTGCATGGGGTCCTTAATTTCACTGCAGCCACTCTGCTCTTGAGGTGGAGGAAGTCAATTTTAATGTATTATATGACGTGCTAATCAAGCAGTTGTTCTTCAACACAATGGCTGGGATAAATGGGAAGGTAATGGCCTAACGGTATTATCACTAGACTATTAATCCAGAAACTCAGCTCATGTTCTGGGGACCTGGTTTGTATCCTACCAGGGCAGATAGATGGTGGAATTTGAATTCAATTTAAAACAAATCTGGAATTAAGAATCCAACCATGAAACCACCGCCAATTGTTGGGAAAAATCCATCATCTTGGATGGTGTCAAACTTTGAGTATTGTTGGAGCTTTACTCATCTAAGCAACTGGAGAGTGTTCCATCACGATCCCAATTTCTGTCTTGTGGATGGTGGAAAGACTTTGAGAAACTGAGTCATAGCTGCAAAATACTGACCTTCTGATCTACTCTTATATGCAGAGTATTTATGTGCTTCTCCCACCAAGTTTCTGGTCAATAGCAATATTCAGAATGTAATGGTGAGGAAGTTGATGATGGTAATGCCATTGAATCTCAAGGAAAAGTGCCTGGATTTGCCCTTGTTGGAGATGGTCATTGTTTGTTTGTTAGTTGTGTGATGTGGATATGACTTGTCATTTATCAGCCTCAGACTGGATGTTGTCTAGGTCCTGTTTCATGCTTTTTCATTTTAATGCCCAGTACCTTAAATTTTTATAGAGCCATGAAAAGGAAACAACTTGTGAGCAGCCTGGGCTGTGCTTTCCATGTAGCTGCATGACCACACATGGACAAAGCTTATTGCAAAATTGGACTGGACATAACAGAGTAATTTATCATTTTGTTAGGAAAATACAAGTTCCATTCTGGAACATTCCTAAACACAGTTCTTCAGCACAATGGCTGGGACATATGGGAAGGTGATGGCCTAGTGATATTATCACTAGACTATTAATCCAGAAATTCAGCTCATGTTTTGGGGATCTGGTTCAAATCCCACTAGGGCAAACAGATAGTGGACTTTGATTAAATTTTAAAGATACCTGGAATTAAGAATCCACTGATAACCATTGTCGGGAAAAACCCACCTAGTTCACTAATGCTCTTTAGGGAAGGAAATCTGCCATCCTTGCCTGGTCTGACCTACATGTGACTTCAAAGCCACAGCAATGTGGTTAATTCTCAACTGCTGTCGGGCAACTCATGATGGGCAATAAATGCTGGCCAGCCGGTGATGCCCATGTCCCACAAATGAATAAAAAAAGTTTTCAGAGCCAGTAGTGTTTGTTTCATCTAGTGCACCACCTGTTTCTTGATCATGTGTGGAATGAATTGAATTGGCTAAAGCTTGACACCTGTGATAGGGCTTAGAAGGAGGTCAAGATGGATCATCTACTCGGCATTTCTGGTCAAAGATAGTTGTGAATGCCTTCTGAGCTGATGTTTGGTTTCCCCATTGTGGAGGATGGTGATGTTCATGGTGCTGCTCGAGGAATTTGAGCTCAGAGCTCATGAGCAGAGCCTCACACATTGTGACACATCAGAGAAGGGGAGGATTACCTGTGTTTCCAGAGCAGCCACACTCCTTTACTTCAAATTATCAGTGGTCAAGGCCAGGAGGATGTGACTGAGAGTGAGGCAGATGGAGAGATCCAACAGATAACACCCCAGAGCTTTGACCCTGTCCAACTGGTTTGAGATTCTTACTCCCTGTGTGGGTGAAAGCAGGGACTGTAGGAAGGATGAGCAAATTGACCAGGGCACCTTAATTCAGAAATTTTGTTGAAGTCAAGGAGAAAAGATAAATGTAGTCATAGTTGGGATAATATAGTCAGGGGAATAAATACTGTTCTCTGTAGCCAGAATCGAGAATCTATCCATCGAAAGGCTGTGTTACCTACCCATTGTCAAGGTTCAGGACATCTGCTCTGGGCTGGAGAGAAACTTGCAGAGGATCCTGTGATTGTCGTCATTCATGTAAGCACCAATAATGTTGATAAAATGAGGAAGGAGGTTCTGTGTAGGCAGTTTGACGAGTTAGGCACTAAATTCAACAACAGAACCTCAAAGGTTATAATCTCTGGATTATTACCTGAGCCACATGCAAATTGCCAAAGGGTACGTAAAATTAGAGTGATGAATATGTGGCTCAAAGACTGATGTGGGAGAAATTAGTATCTGTTCATGGGATATTGGCATCAGTACTGGCGAAAGTGGGTACTGTACTGTTGGGATGGCCTACATCTGAATATGCTAGGATCAGTGTTCTTGCAGACCATATAACTAGGGAAGTAGAGAGGATTTTAAACTAAATAGTGGGGGTGAAGGTTCGGCTGCTTAGAAAACTAGGAAATCAAAATTAAAGAAGATAGGAGTACAGGTTAGTGGTGAGTTGAGTATAAACAGAAAGCAAAACAGATCATGTGAAAGTCATATTGCATCAAGGACTGGTACAAAAGGAGGGAAATTGGATAATGTAACAAACTTAATGGCTTTGTATCTGAATACATAAAGCATTCAGAATAAGATTAAAGAATGCAAATGAATGATTTTATGGTGATTACTGAGGCATGGTTACAGCGAGACCAGGTTTGGGAATTGAATATTCTAGGGTACCCAGTATTTTGGAGAGATAGGCAGGAATGAAAATGATATGGTGTAATTTCGGCATACTGGGAGCTTGAAGCTTTTAAACATCAATAAAAGGTTACTAAAAAGAGCTAAGGCAAATTTTGAGAGAAAACTGGTTCAAAATATAAAAATATAAAAACAACTAAAGCTTCCATAAATATATAAAGAGGTAGAGAGTAGCTAAAGTGAGTGGTGGTCCCTTGGAAGATGAGGTTGGGGAGTTAATGATAGGGAACATAAAAATGGCTGAGAGACTAAATCAATATTTTACCTCAGTTTTCACGGTGGAGGACATGAGTACCATTCCAATAGTAACAGAAAATGCAGAAGTTATAGAAATGGAAAAACTTAGAACTATCATCATCACTAGAGAAAAAGTACTAGGCAAACTACTGGGATTGAAGGCAAACAAGTTCCCAGAGCCTAGTAGCTTACATCCTAAGTCTTAAAGGAAATTACATTGGAGATAGTTGATCTGTTGTTAACATTATTCCACAATTCCCAAGATGGGGCAAAGGTTCTGGGGAATTGAAAAAATTGTAATATTATTAGAAATTCAAATTACAAATTCTTATTCAAAAAGGGAAGAAGGCAAAATATAGGAAACTATAGGCCAGTTAGTTTAATATCTTCACTGGAAAATTGTTAGAATCCATTATTGAAGAAGTAAAGTCAAAATGCAATCCATCAGTATCAGCATGGTTTTATGAAGGGTAAATGATGTTTGACTAATTTGCTTCAATTCCTTGACGACGTAACAAGCAAGATGGATAATGGGGTTCCTGGAAATGTGGTATATCTGTCTTCTAGCTGGCATTTGATAAGATGGTACACAAGGTTAGTTCACATGGGATTAGGGGTAATTTATTATCTTAGATAGAAGATTGGCTAACCAGCAGAAAGCAAGAGTTGGAATAAATGGATCTGGCTGAAATGCTGTTTCAGAAAGTTGGTGCAAACTCAATGGGTCAAATGGCCTCCTTCTGTGATATAGGAATTCTATAGTTCACATTCACTCTGTCAATTCCCCTTTAAATGTTTTAATTACGTTGCATCTTCCTCTCCTGAGGTCTAAAGGATACAATCTAACATGTCCAGCCTTTCCTCATAAGACAACATTCCCATCACAAGTATTAATCTAGTATATTTTCTTTGAAATGCTTTAAATGCATTTATATCTTTCCTTAAATAAGGAAACCAATACTGTGCACAATATACCAGACTTGCTGGGAGATGTGTGCTAATGCGTTAAATTCAGAAAAATACATGATGTTGATGCAATACTGATGTTAAGTCACATGACTAAGGAGTTAGAAAGATCTGGAGAAAGGAGAAGCTCGAAATATGGTGTAAGAGGCCCAAATGTGAATATATTTACAGTAAATAGAGTAATGGTTTTCAGAAAATACAGACCCAAGCAGTATACTTCAGGAAAATGAAGAATCCCTCTCCCTGCCTCCAAACTTCAATGAAACAACCTGCACATTTCTTGGGTTTGAAGGGTGGGGGGATGTGGCAGTTGTATGTGGTAATTTCTGAATGAATGCTTCAGAGATGAGTTCAAATCTCACCATGGCAACAGGAGGTGTTTCAATTCAATTCTTGAATACATTTGGAATAAAAATGTTATTATTAATGACTACAAAACTACCTGCTTATCGTAAAAACCCACTGATTCACAAATGTGTTTCGGGGGGAATATCTGCCTCCTCAACTCAGTTTGATCTACACACACAGGAATGTCAAACTGTTTCAAAAAGGTTGAATAAAAAATAGAATGGACCACCTTTTATCAACCTAGGAACAAAAATGAGGTATATTCTGTCCAGTTAACCTTGCAAAATTCTTCTCAATTGCTAACATCCTTCAACTTGTGCCAAAATTTAGGGATTTGTCCCACACAATAATAAAGCAACAATTTCATATACTTATCTTTACTGGATCATTCCTATTGTCAATCTCCCAGGCTCTTCCATCACCATTTCCATATATGTTGTGATCCAACAACAGGACAGACCCATCAGAGGTGTTGACACAATGGTATACAGTTGGGAGGGAGTATCCCAGGAGTCTTCAATATTGATTCTGGGCCGTGTAAAATCCCATGGATTTAGGTCAACACAGGAAGGGAAACACCCTGCAATCTCTCAACCAATGAGTCTGTATTCCTCCGTGGTGAACACCAACTGGAAAAATCAGTGAAGGTGACAAGAGTATAGAATATACTCACGGCCTTCACAAGCCATGACTAACTGTAACTTGGTAGCACCAGCGGTGACTGAGCTAGTCAAGTCCTGAAGGACATATCATCAAGACCAGGTCTGTCTCAGAAGGTGAATGAATCAACAAGAGAAAAATCTACTTGATCTTGTCCTCACCAATTTACTTGTCACCATTGCATACTTCCATGGCAGTATTGGTAGAAATGATGAGGGATGAGAATAGGGGGGTCATAGACGAGGACTCTAAAGCACAGCAGCGTACGGGTGGAGTACAGCATGGTTTGAAATGCGTATACTTTAATGCAAGCAGTATTTGCAATAAGATGGATGAACTTGTAGCTTGGATTAGTACCTGGAACTTTGATGTTGTGGCCAGTTCAGAGACATGGATAGAGCAGGGACAGGAATGGTTGTTGCAGGTTCCGGGGTTCAAATGTTTTAGTCAGAGTAGAGAAGGAGGTACAAGGGGGGGAGAAGTGGCATTATTAGTCAAAGACTGTATCACAGTGATAGAAAGGAAGTTTGATGAGGACTTGTCTGTTGAGGTAGTATGGGCTGAGATTAGAAACAGAAGAGGAGAGGTCACCCTGTTGGGAGTCTTTATAGACCTCCAAAAAGTTCTAGAGAGGTAGAGGAAAAGATTGCAAAGATGATCCTGGACAGGAGTGAAAGTAGTAGGGTAATTGTCATGGGAGACTTTAACTTTACTAATATTGATTGGAATAGCTATAGCTCTAGCTCGTTAGAGGGGTCAGTTTTTATACAAAGTGTACAGGAAGGTTTTTTGACTCAGTATGTAGGTAGGCCAACTAGAGGTGAGGCTACGTTGGATTTGGTACTGGGCAATGAGCCAGACAGGTGTTAGACTTGGAAGTAGGTAAGCATTTTGGTGACAGTGACCACAATTCGGTTACATTCACCTTAGTGATGGAAAGGGATAGGCATGAACCTGGGGACAGTAATTATAGCTGGGGCAATGGTAATTATGAGGTTATTAGGAGAGATTTAGGGTGCATAGGTTGGACTAGGAAACTACAGCAGCTGGGAACATCTGAAATGTGGAGCTTATTCAAGGAACAGCTACTGCAAGTCCTTGATAAGTACGTCCCCGTCAGGCAAGGAGGAAATGGTCGAGTATGGGAACCGTAGTGTACAAAAAAAAGTTGATTCGCTGGTGAAAAGGAAAAAGGAGGCTTATGTCAAGATGAGGCATGAAGGCTCAGTTAGTGCACTGGAAAGTTATAGATTAGCCAGGAGGGAGCTGAAGAGTGAGTTGAGGAGAGCTAAAAGGGAACACGAGAAGACTTTGGCTGATAGGATCAAGGAGAATCCTAAAGCTTTCTTTAGATATGTTAAGAATAGAAGATTGATTAGGGCCGGTCAGAGACAGCGGTGGGAAGTTGTGCGTGGAGCCTGAAGAGATTGGAGAGGCACTGAACAAATATTTCTCTTCAGTATTCACGCAGGGAGATGTAAATGTAGTTGTGGAGAACACTGGGATACAGGGTTGTAAACTGGAAAGTATTGAAGTAGATAAGGAGGAGGTGTTAGATATTTTTGAGGGTTTGAAGTTAGATAAGTCCTCTGGGCCGGACAGGATCTACCCTAGGATTCTCTGGGAGGCAAGAGAGGTGATTGCAGAGTCTTTGGCTCTGATCTTCAGGTCGTCGTTGGTTACAGGTATAGTGCTGGAAGACTGGAGGATAGCAAATGTTGTCCCATTGTTCAAGAAGGGGAATAGAGACTATCCTAGGAGTTATAGACCGGTGAGTCTTACTTCTGTTGTGGGCAAAGTATTGGAAAGAATTATTAGGGATCGGATTTATAGTAATTTAGAGAGAAATGAATTGATTGGAGATAGTCAGCATGATTTTGTGAACCTTATTGAGTTTTTTGAAAAGGTGACCAAAGAGGTGGATGGGGGTAAGGCAGTTGACATGGTATATATGGACTTTAGTAAGGCGTTCGATAAGGTTCCCCATGGAAAGCTTCTGCAGAAAATGCAGATGTATGGGATTGAGGGTGATTTAGCTAATTGGATTAGGAATTGGCTAGCTGATAGAAGACAGGGGGTGGTGGTTGATGGGAATTATCCATCATGGAGTTTGGTTACAAGTGGTGTACCTCAGGGATCTGTTTTGGGGCCTCTGCTGTTCATAATTTTTATAAATGATCTGGATGAGGGTATTGAAGGATGGATTACTAAATTTGTGGATGACACCAAAGTTGGAGGAGCGGTAGATAGTGAAGAGGGGTGTTATAGTTTACAGAAAGACTTAGACAAGTTGCAGAGCTGGGCCGAGAGGTGGCAAATGGAGTTTAATGCTGAAAAATGTGAGGTAATTCACTTTGGCAGAAATAACAAATGTATAGAATATAGGGTTAATGGTAGGACTCTTAATAGTGTTCACGAACAGAGGGATCTTGGTGTATATGTGCATAGATCCCTGAAAGTTGGCAATCAAGTCTAAGGTTGTTAAGAAGGCATACGGAGTCTTGGCTTTTATTGGTGGGGGGATTGAATTTCGGAGCCGCAACGTCATGTTGCAACTGTACAAAACTCTGGTGCGGCCGCACTTGGAGTATTGTGTACAGTTCTGGTCGCCACATTATAAGAAATGTGGAGGCATTGGAGAGGATGCAGAGGAGGTTTACCAGGATGTTGCCTGGTATGGAGGGAAGGTCTTATGAGGAGAGGCTGAGGGATTTGAGGTTGTTTTCATTAGAAAGAAGGTGGCTAAGAGGAGACCTTATTGAGGCATATAAGATGATCAGAGGATTAGATAGGGTGGACAGTGATTGTCTTTTTCCTCGGATGGAGAAAGCTAGCACGAGGGGACATAGCTTTAAATTATAGGGTGGTAGTTATAGGATGGATGTCAGAGGTAGGTTCTTTACCCAGAGGGTGGTAAGGGTATGGAATGCCCTGCCTGCTGCAGTTGTAGATGCGCCAAGTTTGGGGGCATTTAAGTGGTCAGTGGATAGGTTTATGGATGAAAAGGGAATGGTTTAGGTGAGAGGGTCATTGCTTTTTCTCAATTGGTCGGCTCAACATCGAGGGCCGAAGGGCCTATTCTGTGCTGTAATGTTCTATGATCACCACAGTCCTTAAGGAGGCAAAATGCCTCTTTCATAGTGACAATACCATCCGTTGTGTTGTGCAGCACCACACCATGTTAAATTAGTTAGACAAAGGACAGTTCTGGCAGTTCAAAATGGGCTTCCACAAGGCATTATAGTAACATCTGCAGTAAGATCTCAAAAACATTCAACTTTGGGCAGTTAAGAGACATGTAAGTGCCAGGTAATGCCATCTCCAACAAGAGAGAATCTAACAATCTCTGATAATGGCATTGCTGAAATAAATACAGTGGCTACAAGAGTTGATCAGAGGCTGAGAATTATGTGGCAAGTAACTATGTTCCTGATACCACCACCCCTTTCCCCCTCCCCCCTCCCCCCCAAAACTTGTTCACCATTCAGAGGGAACAAGTCAGGAGGGTGGTGGAATGTCCTCCCCTAGTCTGGATGAGTATAACTCCAGCAACACTCAAGAAGCTCAACACCAACAGGGACAAAGCAGTCCATTTTATTGTATCTGCAACCTCTGCTCCCTCCATCGCTGATATGCATCATTAAGATGCACTGCAGCAACCAACTAGTTTTGACCTCATCTTTGAAGTCTGCAACCTCTATCACTTGGAAGGACATATGCATTAGGTGCATGAGAACACCATTACACGCAAGTTCTCTTTCAAGCTATCCTGACTTGGAACTAAATGACCATTTCTTTACTGTGTAAAATCCTGGAACCCTCTCCCTACCAGCATTGTAATTGCAGCTGCTTCTAATGGACCGCTGTAGTTCAAGTAGATGGTCCACCACCATTTTTTCAAGTGCAATTCGAAATGGACAATAAAAGCTGACCTTAGCAGTGATGCTTGCTTACTGCAAATATTTAAAAATTCTACAATGCAGGGTGGGAACAGCTTATGCAGTTCAACTTCCCATAAGGAACAAGACAAGCAGCATTAGCAGGAACAGCCAAAACCTTCCCCAAAGTCCTACAGGACAGAGGGACTGAACACAGATTTCCAGCTCAAGGAGGCCCCCCAAGCACAAGCAGATAGTGCCTTGGGAGGTACAAATCTGGAAGATTATCACTATCCAAATGAACTAGGTGGGCATGCATTGCCATTGGAGCAGAGGATTCAGGAGCAGGAATAGGCCATTCAGCTCTTCGAATCTATCCATCATTCAATAAGATCATGTTTGATCTGATTGTGGTTCTCAACTTGATTTTCCTGTCTACCTGCCTAATAAAAATTAGCCTTGAACAAATTGAATGACCCAGCCTCCATTACCTTCTGGGGAAAGGAATTCTACAAACTAATAACCCTCTGAAAGGAAAAATGGGGTTTCACAGTCTGTTGCTCACAAGTGCATTTCGTAGGTGTCAGAAGCCATGCCTCTCAGGTCATCACTTATGTCCACTTCATTACTGATGACATCAGTCAGAACTAGACAGCTCTCAGATTTGCTGCACTAGTTGCATTCCCAGTACAAGGGCAATGTGGAAATCAAGGAACCTTCAATCAACTGGGATTTTTCATCAATTGAAAGAGATTTCAATCTATTCATTTTCATAGAACATAGAACATTACAGCACAGAACAGGCCCTTCGGCCTTCGATGTTGCGCCGACCAATATAAAAAGCAATGCCCCTCCAAACTAAACCATTCCCTTCTCTTCCATATACTTATCACCTAACCTCTTAAACGCCACCAAACTTGGCGCATCTACAACTGCAGCAGGCAGGGCATTCCACTCCCGAACCACCCTTTGGGTAAAGAACCTGCCTCTGATATCCGTCCTATAACTATCACCCCTTAATTTAAAGCTGTGTCCCCTTGTGCTAGCTTTTTCCATCCTAGAAAAAAGGCTATCACTATCCACCCTATCTAAACCTCTAATCATCTTATATGTTTCGATTAGGTCCCCTCTTAGCCGCCTCCTTTCTAACGAATACAACCTCAAATCCCTCAGCCTCTCTTCATAAGACCTGCCCTCCATACCAGGCAACATCCTGTAAACCTCCTCTGTACCCTCTCCAATGCCTCCACATCTTTCTTATAATGTGGGGACCAGAACTGCACACAATACTCCAAGTGCGGCCGCACTAGAGTTTTGTACAGTTGCAACATGACGTTGCGGCTCCGAAATTCAATACCCCTACCAATAAAAGCCAAGACTCCATATGCCTTCTTAACAACCTTCTCAACCTGACTGCCTACTTTCAGGGATCTATGCACATACACACCAAGATCCCTCTGTTCATCTAGACTACTAAGAATCCTACCATTTGCCCTATACTCTACACATTTATTATTCTTGCCATAGTGCATTACCTCACACTTTTCCACATTAAACTTCATTTGCCACCTCTCGGCCCAGCTCTGCAACTTGTCCAAGTCCCTCTGCAAACTATAACACCCCTCTTCACTAGCTACCACTCCACCGACTTTAGTGTCATCTGCAAATTTACTAATCCATCCTTCAATACCCTCATCCAGATCATTTATAAAAATTACAAACAGCAGGGGCCCCAAAACAGACCCCTGAGGTACACACTTGTCACCGAACTCCACGATGAATATCTCCCATCAACCACCACCCTCTGTCTTCTATCTGCTAGCCAATTCCTAACCCAATTAGCTAAATCACCCTCTATCCCCTACATCTGCATTTTCTGCAGAAGTCTTCCATGGGCCACCTTATCAAACGCCTTACTAAAGTCCATATATACCACATCAACCGCCTTACCCCCATCCACCTCCTTATTCACTTTTTCAAAAAACTCAATGAGGTTAGTAAGGCACGACCTACCCTTCACAAAACCATGCTGACTATTTCCAATCAATTCATTACTCTCTAAATAAGTATAAACCCTATCCCTAATTATTCTCTCCAATACTTTTCCCACCACAGAAGTAAGACTCACTGGCCTATAATT
Organism: Sphyrna mokarran; assembly: GCA_024679065.1. Taxonomy (NCBI): domain Eukaryota; kingdom Metazoa; phylum Chordata; class Chondrichthyes; order Carcharhiniformes; family Carcharhinidae; genus Sphyrna; species Sphyrna mokarran. The sequence continues at coordinate 35,345,094 of JAGIQG010000012.1, read as the reverse complement.
CCCTGGAAGGTCTCTCTTCCCCTTCTTAAACAACGGGACCACATTCGCTATCCTCCAGTCCTCCGGAACCACACCCGTAATTCAACTAGTATACAACCACTGAAAAAATATCACGTGCGTATGTGCAAGGTGCCCAGGAGTTGTCGTGACATCTTCATTCAGAGAATCTACAATGCAGGCGGAGGCCATTTGGCCCATTGAGCCTGCACCAACAAAACTCCCACCCAGATCCTATCCTCCATAACCACACAAATTTACCGTCCTAGTTACCCTGACACTAAGAGGCAATTTATCATGGCCAATTAACCTAATCCACACGTTTAGACTGGAGGAGGAAACTGGAGCACATGAAGAAAACCCACACAGACATGGGGAGGACATGCAAGCTCCATACGGTGACCTGACGCCAGAATCGAACATGGGTCCCTGGCACTGTGAGGCAGCAGTGCTAACTACTTTGGCAGTGTGCTGCCCAATATCATTCAAGTAACTGCACTTTCAAGCAATGTCAGTGGATGAGTCTTTGCACATAAGGATTATTCTCCATGGATCCGATACCTGTGAGACACTTTATAACTGATGCCCAGGCAAGGTATAACCAAAGCCACATGAGCATGGGTGATTATTGAGCAAGCCATTGGGCTACTGAACATATGACTCAGATGTATGAACAGATCTGGAAGCACCTTTCAGTACAGAGCAGAATAGATTGAATAGAATGATAGTGCATCTGAACACACTGCAGCGGAGGAGGGCTGAGTTCTAAGCAGATGAAAGTGAGGATCATTGTATTTTTAGAAAAAGGGCAGCAACAGGAGCTTTATATGATTAAGGTAAATGCAGATACTCATTTAACTGTGAGAGATGCCCAGACCGACTCATTCACGCCACTTTAGCTAATCTGAGGCAGTGCTGCCATCTGGCAAACTGGTGCTGAACCAGTATGCCTGATGCACACCTAGCCTCTGCACAAAATAGTCACACAGACGCCCTGTGTCTTTTAGCAAGCCACAAGCAGCAACGGGCAGGATGGGATAATGCAACTTTGAAACAAAGTTTATGGTTCATAAACATTGGAGATGAAAGTGACAAGTTAACAGCCAAGTGATTTTACCATTAAAATAACAAAAGTTTTCTTTTCCTTTTTCTATTCCTCCTACAGGAGCTATCTCTGTGGTTTCAATAAAGCTGAAGGCTCATGCCCCTGCTCCGACTGCTCACCTGTACCTGGGCAGCAGCAGACTTGGCAATGAGGCAGTATATTGGGTTTTAGTTGGGATGGAGGAAAGGAATGCTTTGAGCAGAGTCCCAATTCCCCATCCCCCTTCTCCATCTCCTCTCTCAGGATCTATTTGATAGTCACTGCTAGCCAAGAGCTAGAGAATACCTTGCATTTTTAAAGTTAATTTATTATTGTCATAAGTAGGCTTACATTAAGACCAAAATGAAGTTACTGTAAAAAAAAATCCTCTAGTCGCCACATTCCAGCTCCGGTTTGGGAATACTGAGGGAGAATTTAGCACAGTCAACACATCTAATCAGCATGCTTTTCAGACTGTGGGGAGAAACCAGAGCGCCCGGAGGAAAAAAACACAGATGTGGGGAGAATATGTAGAGTTGGCAAAGACAGTGACCCAAGCCAGGAAGTGAACCAAGGTCCCTGGCACTGTTGGTTAGCAGTGCTAACAACTGTGCCATCATGATGCCCAAGAGGTGATGGAGTTCTCAGCTATCAGAGTAGCACCTCTTGTTCTTTCTCACTCCCTGATGTTCCGTGTTCTCTTCTCAAGAAAAAGAAGGAAAATTCGAGTGTTGTGTTTGTGAGGAATGCAAGGTATTGAAAGGATGGAAGTATTTGTGAAGTAAGTTTAAGGAATGAGTACAACATGGCAATACAATAAAAGAGATCGTCAGACCAGAGGGGAGGAGGAATAAAATAAGCTGCTAAATGTGTCTCACTCAGTGCCAATTCACACAGAGCAGATTGGCACTTGAATGTGAGACATTACTCACCTTTCAGGTCCGAATAAGGTCATTGCAGCTTTTTGAAGCACTGTATCCAGGAATGAGCAACCGCAGTCCTGCTGCTCACATAGTCTGCTACTTTCACTCATATCTATTGGGCCTCCGAGGCAGGATTTACCCTTCCTGCAAGTCCCGAGAGTCCATAGCATAATGTCCAGGCATAATGAGAACCATTGTGCAGCCTGCCTGCCTGCCAAACTTGCCCACTCTCCCTGATACTCCATCTGTTGAGGCACCAACTCAGTCCATTTTGACCATTTAAATAGCGAAGTTTGACATCAGGTAGGATCATCATCACAACCACTCATTCCATTTTGTCAGGAGAGTAGGAACTAGGAAACCCCAGTGCTGTGAATCAATTAAAAAGCCACTCACAAACCCATTGCTCAAACACCAGGGTCTCAACCAGCAGTCAGACTCATCCACTGTGAGCATGTCGCAAGGTTAACCCCCTCTGAGTGAGATCTTCAGGCACTGATGGGACATTGTTATTATTAGGTTGCTTGAGTAAAAAGTGTGAAGATATGAGGTTGTGGGGTCAGGTGTGTCAGCTTTTAAATAGTGAAGTGAATAGTACTTGCACATGATATCCAGTGTTACCAATTACAATGCATCCAGTCTTTCCAAGAAATCAACTCACTGCCATTCCTGGCTAAGAATCCAGATCTGCAGTCGAGAACAGGAGAACAAAGTGAGCTATAAAGCAAGTGGGGAGGAGAATTTAATCCAAGTCAAACAGAGGGGAGAAAATAGGATCCATCTTCTCATCTGGATTTTGTTCTGTCTCATCTGTCACCTTTAGATTTCGATCACATTCTCCCCACCCATGGTCCTGTCACCCTCCCTTATCAGCTATTCCACTGTCTGATTTCTTACTCTCAATCTCTGGTAACACCCTGTTTGAACTCCTGTTCCTCTCCCCACCCTGCCAACTCCCAACCCCCTCTGATCTCTTGAATCCCAACTTGAACCTTTGGTTCTCTCCTCCAATTTCCTTTCGTTGCTGATGCCTTACACCACCCTCTCATTCCCTCTCCTCCATCAATCTTTAATTTCCTGCATTCCTTTCATCTCCTGCAACACTCCAAACCCCTGTTTCCCCTTTGATCTCCTGTACTCCCTAAAACCTACTGACCCCCCCATTCCCCAATTACCTGTCAATCCCTGACAAATCTTCTGTTTTCCCCCTTCCCACTACCTCTAATCACTTGATCTTATCATGTCAATCCTCTCATCGCCATAGTCTTGGCGCTGGTGATCCCTTTTGTATCCCTGTTTCTCTCCTATACTCTGAGTACCTGGTTCACCCCAACTTCTATATATCCTCTGGCTCTCCTCTTCCTCTGAACTCCAGTCTCATAACTCCAATCTTCAGCAGCATAGTACCACAGTGGTTAGCGCTGCTGCTCCACAGCTCCAGGGACCTGGATTCGATTCCCGGTTTGGGTCATTGTCTGTGTGGGGTTTGCATATTCTCCTCATGTCTGTGTGGGTTTCCTCCAGGTGCTCCAGTTTCCTCCTACAGTCCAAATGTGCAGTTAGGTTGATTGGCCATGCTAAAACTGCCCCTTAGTGTCCTGAGATGCATAGGTTAGAGGGATTAACAGGTAAATATGTAGGGGTAGAGCCTGGGTGGGATTGTGGTCAGTGCAGACTCAATGGCCAGATGGCTCCTTTCTGCTCCGAAGGGTTTCTATGATTCTCTGATCTTCAATTTGTTTCCAGGTTTTTGCCCTTTTCTATCTCCTGCCTCCCTTCTGATCTTTTGCCCTCTCTCTGTTCTGAACTCAAGGCTATCTCCCATTTTCTGCCTCCCTCTGTTCTCTTGACTTCCTCCAATCAACCATGGTTGCAAAAGAAAGACAATGTACATCAGACCACAGGCTCTAACAGGACACATTCATGATCACAATATCAGATCCACATGTGGTTATAGTGGGCAGAGAAGAGCGGGACAATATTTAAGCTCAGGTTCCAGAAGTCATGCCAATGTTCATGTCAGATGTGTCATGACCTTAAGACATCCCACAATGGTTTCTAGCCATGGAAACAGTGTTACTGTAAAAAGCACAGAAGCCCATTTGCACCCAACAATTCTCACAGATAGCAATGAGGTAACGACCAGATAATATGCTTTTATTGATGTTTGAAGAACAAACCTTGGAAAGGACTATGAAAAGAGTTCTTCTACTAAAATAATGTTTTTATAGATGAGACATTGATTTAATGTCTCATCCAAAAGCTAACACCTATAAACAGTCCAGTATTTCCTTAGTACTGAATTGAGTTGTTGACCCAGATTGCTACACTAAAGTATACTGATAGATGTTAAACAATATAAACTTCAAAATACATTCACTTTCTACCATAGTATTTATTTACCTATTCCTATTGCCACATGTTCCAACTTGCAATTGTTCTGAATATATTTAATGTAATGTCAATGTAATGGAAGATTAAATTACTCAATATCCTCCTTGGGAGACACTTGTGAATGTTCACTTGTTATATATTTATTGATTTCGAGGCTTAGTAATCAGTTCTGAGAGCAGTCACTTCAAATTTTCTGCGTATGAAACTCGGGCCTAAATCAATTTCAGAACTGACACAAATTCCTTTTTTGAGTTTACTAAAATCTGAAAATATGAGGATAAATGAAAAGAATCCATAAGGTATTGTGCAACACCAATAGGGGGCAGCAGTAGTCCATTTAAGAGGTGACATTTTCTTTAAAAATCAGGATTTTTTTTTTCTTATTTAATAATCTGCTAAGAAAACCACACTCCTCAGCATGTCGGTTTTAAAACCAATGTATTTTATAATTTCATCACTTTGTCATTGAAAAGAAAACACTCTCTTTTTTGGTTGCTTGCTACAGTAATCACACAAATTGCAAGCCTAATGAGTTCACAAGAAACGATGTACTAAATTAAAATGTATCAAATGAAGATGATTTGGTTACAAAAAGTTGCTGAAAGGCTGATTTATGATGGTGCAATGGTTAGCACTGCTGCCTCATTGCACCAAGGACCTGAGTTCGATTCCAGTCTCAGATGACTGTGCAAACTCCACAAAGACATTCTCCCTGTGCCTGCATAGGTTTCCTTTCAGTGCTCCAGTTTCCTCCCACAGTCCAAAGATGAGCAGGTGAGGTGGATTGGCCAAACTAAATTACCCTTTAGTGTCCCAAGGTGTGTAGCTTAGGGATTGGAGGGGTAAATACGTTGGGTTAGGGTCTGGGAAAGATGATCAGTAGAAGATTTGGTGCAGACTTGATGGTTCGAATGGCTTCCTCCTGCACTGTACGGATTCAGTAGTTAAACAGAGGGCTTTTCCTTACTGCTCATTGCAATTTCATTATCTGGAAAATACCTGAACCAACGTAGCACAAAGAAAGTTGTCAGAAACTTTCTTACAATAACTGGAACAGGAGTTCCAAGCAAGAATCATATTGAACTTGAAATGTTAACTCTATTTCTCTCTCCACAGATGGAGCCAGACCTGCTGAGTATTTCCAGCACTTTGTTTTTATAACACTCTTTTAGGACCGAGAGTGATTCTGTATATAATGGTTCAGGAGTGTTCCTCTGAGTCAGGGAATATGACTACAATCTGGCTGTTAGAAGCTTGCCCCAAGATATGGTAATGGACACCACTCTGTGCTGGAGCAGTCTCCCAGAGTACCTCCACCTGGCTAGCCTGACCGACTCCTAGCCCTGGACGCTCCTCACTGTCATTATTTAAGTGTGATTATTTCTAACTTATGGGAACTAGAAGACATGACACAATGTTGTGGCTGGTGTACTATTCAAGAATATTCTCTTTTTAAAACTACTTTAAAGTGAAAACATGTAATTAGAACATGCTGTCAATACAGTCACCATAGTCCCAGATGGCCACTCATGGTGATTTAACCTGAGTATCATCACACCTCAGGCCAGGAGCAAGGTTGAAAGTCAGACGTACATGAATAGCTGGTACGAGAATTGAAGTAAGAAGTCTCACAACATCAGGTTAAAGTCCAACAGGTTTATTTAGTAGCACAAGTCACAAGCTTTCAGGGCGCTGCCCCTTCATCAGGTGAGTGGGAGTTCAGTTCACAAACAAGGTATATATAGACACAAACTCAATTTGCAAAATAATGGTTGGAAATTTTGTATACTTTGTAAATAGAGTTTGTCTTTATATGCCGTGTTTGTGAACAGAATTCCCCCTCACCTAATGAAGGGGCAGCACTCCAAAAGCTGTGGCTTGTGCTACCAAATAAACCTGTTTGTCTTGAGACTTCTTACTCTGCTTATCCTAGTCCAATACCAGCATCTCCATATCACAACAATTGAACCGACACTGTTGGCATCGCTCTGTATCACAAACCAGCCATCCAGACAACTGAGCTAACCAACCCCCAACTTCTCCCACTTCCTTCCCAAGGTGCAAAAATCCTCTTGTGTTCCTTCATCCCAATCCCACATTGGGGCCTATCAGTCTGACCCCAGTGAAAACCCATACATCCTTATTCCAAAGCTGAATGCCTTCCTCTTGGCAGTCCCAGCAGTGGCTAGCTTCTGGTAGTGCTACTGGAACATGAGATGCTACCTCCAATTGGCCATCAGTTCACTGAGATGGGGCTTCCTCTTGGTGAGAATTGGTGACTCTCACCTGACGAAGACCAGAGGGTCGAAAGCTTGTGAGTTTACTATCAAATAAATCGGTTGGATTTAAACATGGTGTTGTCAGACTTCTTACTGTGATTCTCCAAAGCCCGTTAAAGGACTGTCAGCTGTTTAATGGTTCCAGACAAGCCGATCAAGTATAGGCAGTCTTCCTCCTGATTTTTAGACAATAAAATGAAACTACTGCTTTTGGAATAAAATTCAACCCAAATTATGCGCAGGGAAAATTATGATGAAATTTTCTAAAACATTGGAACAGCCTCAAATGGATTATCGTGTCCAATTCTGAGCATTGCACTTTTAGAAGGATGTTTTGGCCTTACAGAAAAGATGTATTAGCATGGTTGCAGGTCTGAGTGAGTTTAATTATGAAAATCGATTGAAGAAGCTGGGATTCTTCTTTTTATGGCTGAGGAGTTTGAAAGGAAATCAGATGGGGAAGCTCAAAATCGTGAGGGGTCAAGACAAACATTGTAGTTTAGAAGAATGAGAGACGACCTTATTGAAACATAAAATTCTGAGGGGGCTTGGCAAGGTGGATGCTGAGAGGATGTTTCTTCTTCTTGGAGAATCTAGAACAAGGGGACACTGATTAAAATAAGGGATCTCCCACTTAATGGAGATGGGGAGGAATTTCTTCTCTGAGGGTCATTTGTGTTTGGGATTGTCTGAGTCATTGAACATATTCAAGATTGATGTAATACACTTGCTGAGGCCAGTATTCTGTTACCAACACCCTTTATTGACACGGTCAATAAAACATTGCTTCAGTCGCTATGACACACAGATCAAAACCCTGAGACCTATGGGACTTGGTCCAAACAGGGACAGTTGACTATAAACTCCCACGGTTCGTTTTCTATTGGGCGCACCCAACATATCTGTTGCAGGAAGGTCTTTTCCGCTGCATGGCAGTTGGTTGAGCTGAGACTGGATCTGGTGGTGTGAACTGATTGGAGACCTACATTTCTGGACAGACATCATAAAGCCACTGACACAGGTTGTTCCTGAGGCTTTGCTTCAATTGAGGCACCAGTTCCTTCTGTTTCTCTCTCAGAATCCATGTCGTCATCATTCAAAGGGACAAGCATCAGATCAGATTCAATTCATGGCCTGATAATGATAGTGTGGTCACTATGCATGGGCACAGGCTTTCCTACTCCAGAAGCTTCCTCACAATTTTGCCCTGAAGTTCCCCTAAGCACTCTTTTCCCCCACCCCCCAACGCCCCCCTCTGGTTTAGGAACAATAGGCTTAATCTTGTCCAAAGGCTTTGTTCAATTAGCAATTCTGCTGGGACGATTCCTGTCATTATGTGAGGGATAGTTCTATAGTTGAATAAAGATCGGACCAGGTTGATCTCTGGATGTTGCAGTTTGCTTCTTCACACCAAGATTGAGCGTCTGCACCACTAGTTCAGCCAGCCCAATCGATGACAGGTGGTAGGATTCTGTCCTAATGTGTTTCATTCCATTGGAAGCACAATTGCCTGAAACTCAGTACTGGTAATGGCAGAGCCAGTGTTAGAAACCAGGACTTCAGATATCCCGTACATGCAGAAACTTTGTTGTAGTTCCTCAATCATAGCTTGGAGGTGGTGGAACTCATGCAATTTATCTGCAACCATTTGGAGTATTTATACAGCACGATTGGAAATATAGAACCCATAAATGGCAAAGTCCACATGCATCCAGGGCCTAACAGGCCACTCCCATGGTCATAGAGAGGCTGGAAGGGAATTTTTGACTCTCTTGCTGCAACATACACTGTCTGCACAAGTTTACAATGTCTGCATCAAGACCAGGTCATCATACAGAGCTCCCTGGTTTGCATTTTCATCTTTGAAATCCCATAATGATTATGGCATAATTCCATGAGAATTGGATGCCATCCTAGGCAAGGACCAACAGAAACAGATGCCATCCTGAACTCTGAGCTGGTCTTTCTTTGTCAGATAGGGTTTCCTCTGAATTCACCACTTAGAATCATGTATTTTAATTTAGACAGAACTGGGTCCTTCTGCATCCAGGCCCTGATTTGCCTCGCAGACACCACAGGGTCTCCAAAAAATCTAGGATCATCATGATTTCTTCTAACAAAGCTGGGCCTGTGATCATAATGGTTCAGTGCATTAGCATTGGCTATTTGAGTTCCAGGGTGGTATTCTACGAGGCCCAATACTGTATGCAGGCAGAGGCAATAGGGGATATTTGCCTTGTCTTCTTCTTCAAAAAAAATCCCAGCGATGATTTATGACCATTCACTATTATAAAACATCTACCATAGACGTATTGATGGAATTTCTTAACACCAAATAAAACCTCCAAGCCCTCTTTCCCAATTTAGGAATACCTCTTCTGTATCCGAGGATCCTGGATGTGAATGCAATCTATTCCATCTTTTCAGTGGTGTGCCAGTACTACCCCAACACTGGAAGGTGAAGCATCACATGTTAGGACAAGGTCCTTTTTGGGGTCAAAATAAGTTAGATGACTGAAACTTTGCTTACCAGTATTGAAAGCTTCTACCTATGGAGCCTGTCATCTTTGGTATTTCCATAGAAGAGTATGAAAGTGGGCCAGTGAGGAAGCCAAATTTGGAATACATTTCCCATAATAATTGACTAATTCCAAGAAGGTTTTCAACTCCATGGTGTTCCTTGGACTTGATGCTTCCTTAGGCCTTTATCTTGTCCCCCAATGAATGAAGACCCTTGCCATTTACTCAATAACCCAAATAGGTCAGAGATGATGGCACTTGCTTGGAAGGCATATTTTTCCCTTTTCAGACATATCTCAACTTTTAAGAGTCTCCACAAAACCTCTTCTAAGTTTAACACTGTTCTCGGTCTGAAGTCCCCCTGATCAAGATATCGTCCAGGTACGCTGCCACTTGGGGTAATCCTTGGAGTATGTTCTCCATGTCCCATTGGAAAATGGTAACTGCAGACCAGAACCTATAAGCAGGCAAATATACTTGCAGAGATCTTTATGCATATTAATTGTCACATAGTTTTGGGAAGGGTCATCTAATTCAAGTTAGAGATATACATGCCCATATCCAATTTAGAGAATGCTTGGCCACCTGGTAACTTCACCAGAGGTCTTCAATTTGGGCCATGGGCATTATCCATCAAGTTTAGAAACCCAATTGTCTGTGAACTTATGGTCTCCAATAAGTCAGACTGATTTATCCAACTTAAGAACAGGACAACAGGCCCTGTCCCCAGTTGTCTTAAGGCTGCCACTGCCTTTCCTTGACTGGTGATAAGGCCTGGGTTCCAATATTATAATGGATTCTCTGATACTTATACAAAAGCTCTCAGTTGAGGAATGAATGTTGCATGAAGGACCCACTAATTGGAGGACACTGCTGTCTGATGCCCCTGAAGGGCCTGTTCTGTGCTGTAATGTTCTGTGTTCTATGTTCTATGTAGTTCCTGAGCTCCCTTCTCTGCACTTTCTAGTGACAGAGCTACCCCAATGGTCTTCTTTAAATTCAGGCTGTGTTCTGCCAATAGGATTGCTATCTGCTTTGCATCTACAACAATATTATTAGGCCAGAAGAAACAATGCATGAGTTCTGTGGGCACAGACTTCTAAGTTTAAGTTTATTCATTAGTGTCACAAGTAAACTTACATTAACACTTCAATGAAGTTACTGTGAGAATCCTCTAGTTACCATACTCCGGTGCCTGTTCAGGTACACTGAGGGAGAATTTAGCATGGCCAATGCACCTAACCAGTGCGTCTTTCAGAAGAAACCAGAGCACCCAGAGGAAACCCACACAGACGTGGGGAGAATGTGCAGACTCAGCACAGACAGTGATGCAAGCTGGGAATTAAACCCAGGTCCCTGGCATTGTGAGGCAACAATGCTAACCATTGTGCCACTGTGCCGCTTGTATCAAAGGTTTCAAGCTTACCAAAGAGGGGCATTTTTCTTACCACAGTATATATAATTAGTTGCCCTAATGATGAAGCTTGTCCAGAGAGAAGAAAAAAGTGTTTTACTCCTTGTCACTAATGTAATAACCTCCTTGAGACCAGTCTTCCATCACCATTATGCTTTATTTACAGTGAATAAAGCACCGCTTCTGCAGCTAGAGGCCCCGCAATCCACAGTGCCATGTCCAGGTTGAGAGAGCTGCTCCTGCTAACTCCTGGACAAAACCTCATTTGCTCAATAGAGGAATTCATGCTGCACAAGGCCCACAGAGAGATCGATCATAAATCCCCCATAACCTTTGTGCACATCATAACAGTTGAGTTAGACAAAATTTTGATTGATAAAGGAGTCAAAGGTTATGGGACATCAAAGTGAGGTTAAGATCACAATCAGACTAGCCATGATCTTATTAACTAGCAGAGCAAGTTTGAGGGGCCAACTGGGCTATTCCTGCTCCTATTTGTTTCTGTTTTGATGTTTTTACAGTGTAGTTGGAGAGAGGCTGTTCCTTTTAGCAGAAGGGTGAGAAACAATGGACACAGGTGATTGGCAAAAGACCCAAAGTCATTGGTATCCTTCTGTCTATATCTGATGAACATGTAGCAAATCAAATTCATTAGGGTAGCTTCCTAAATGCACTGTTGCTGACTGCAGAAGAAACCAAGTGCAGCATATGAAATGGCCAGTCATTCTGGGCTGTTGTTGTGGTGTCTGTTGTCAAACAATGTGTCATTGCTGATCATTATGACACCATTCCCCTCTATTATTGTCTTATATCTCTTGGGTGTGAAAATCAATGTCTGGTGCCTTCATGTAAGCAGCACTAGGGACGTCGTGCTGGTCTCCTGATTCCAGCTATCTTGATGTGGAGATGCCGGCTTTGGACTGGGGTAAATACAGTAAAAAGCCTTACAACATCGGGTTAAAGTCCAGCCGGTTTATTTGGTAGTAAAAGCCACTCGCTTTTGGAATGCTGTTCCTTTGTCAGGTGAGCTATCTTGACAGATATAAAATCTTTGGGTACATAGCCGTTTTCTGTCATTCAAGCCTGTCTGAGCCAAAAGGCAACATGAGAAAACATTCTTTTATGCAGTGAATGGTTAAGGAATGTATTGTCTGAGGATATGGTAGTAGTAGGTTCAACTATGGCTTTCAATAGGGAATTGGATAAGAACCTGAAGATAAAAACATATCCAGGGCCATCAGACAGGGACCTGAGTCTAGCTGGATTGGTCTTGCAGAGAGCTAGTGGGCTGAATGGTCTCCTTCTGTGCTGTAACCATTCCATGTAAATGAATATATGGGCAACCAAATAATTTGCTCCTGGTGTTGGCTGGAACACTAGGAGAATTTCTGGCTCTTCAGATAGTGACTCCTGAGTAGGTGTTAGTCACACTCTTATTTTACACTATCATCTAAAAGAAGTAATGTCACTTCTGCAATCTTCAGCAACCAGCAATGAAGACATCAACTCACTCAAGAATATTTTTGCTGCCTTCCTCATAATTCAGTGGAGTAGATGGTATGCTACATCATTCAGGGCAGCAATGTCTCAGGTTTGATCTCTGTGCCAAATTAATCACCCAAAATAAGACAAGTCTGAGTCTGACAACTGGACCCAATGATTATGCTTTCAATCCCTTCCCCAGAATCTCTTAACATCCATTGTTCAAACTGACTCAAGAATATCAATCACTTGGATAAAGTACCTGTCATCAGAAAGGATTTGAGTTTAGAAACAATTACCAGTTGAACTATTGGGATAATTTTTTTTTGCATTTTTTTCCATTTCAATCAAATCAAATCCAATTCAGAGTCCCAACAAGCTGAGAATTCCCGAACCAAGCTGACAATCAGGGCTCTCACCTCCTGTTTTGGGCTTGATCTACATGATCCAAGCTGATTGGACTAGGCATAGCTCTTCCTCCACTGCTTGATCTCATTTATATCTTAGCCAAAAGGCTGAGATGCCACTTTTAAAAATTGCTTCAAATGAAGCTAAAATTAAACCTAATGGCTCCAACCAAGCACAGCATGTCGATACTACACTTGATCTTAGCCAAAAGGTAATTAGATAAGAGCCACAACACTGGCCAGATTCTTCCTCCTTATACTTCCCTGCAATAAATCTTGCCTTCAGAGGTAGAGATGGGAACAAAGGAATGGGAGGAATTAAGTAAAAATATTCCACAAAATTTTTAAAAACACAAAAGATTTTATTGGCAGAGCCTATTTTCTAATTTTTGTCTCATGGTGACAGTGACTCAGGACCAGAATAACAATAAAAAAAAACCTTTTATACCATAGAGCATTCCAGTGATGATATCTCAGCAATAAGTATCACTTAATTCCTTGCTTGTTTCTGACCTGCTATAGTAATGGAGGTAAGCAACATTGCAGTAAAACATGGTAGCACAGTGATTAGCACTGCTGCTTCACAGATCCAGGGTCCTGGGTTTGATTCGCAGCTCAGGCCGCTGTCTGTGTGGAGTCTGCACATTCTCCTTATGTCCATGTGGGTTTCCTCTGGGTACTCAGTTTCCTCCCACAGTCAAAGGTATGCAGGTTAGGTTGATTGGCCATGCTAAGAAATTGCCCCTTAGTGTCCAGAGATGCATAGGTTAGAGGGATTAGTGGGTATGACATGGGGGTAGGGCCTGGGTGGGATTGTGTTCGGTGCAGACTCAATGGGCCAAAGGGCCTCTTTCTGCACTGTACGGTTCCGTGATTCTAAACTTCATACTGTTAGACACTAGATCGCAAGTTCATTGGACGTAATCTTTGAGAGTCATAGAATCCCGATAGTGCAGAAGGGGCCCATTTGGTCCACTGTGTCTGGACTGACCATGATCCTACCCATGTCTTTTTTCTATAACCCCACTTACTTACCTGCTAAACACCTTGACATCTCCTTTTGGGTTAAACCCAAGGTCCCTATTAATTAGGTGACTCCTTCCCGTAAAATTCATTGGAACCTATGGAGCCAAGAGAAGCTAAATGTGACATTTTTACTGTTGCTCAAATGAAGTGCGAACATTTTTGGCACTAATTAAAAGGAGAATTTTTGCATTATCGGGCAGAACATCCCAGGATTTTCATTGTAAGATCTTCATCCAGAAGTACTTGAATTGTGCATGAAGTAAACTAATGCACTTAATTTTGAATCTAAGTGAATGCGCTGTGATTAAGTTAAATTTGGGTCCAAATGTCTGACTTTTTTGCAGGTAAGGCATTATTAGCATAAGACATTCTAAAAATGAATACTTACAGCATGCAAACATATTACAAGTACAAACCCTGACAGACATTAGAACCAACATGTCACTGACTTAATCTCTGCATCTCAACCTGCCATTGGAAAATCCAGTTTAGCTGAGTCATCCTAATGTTACATTTACTAGGTTTGCGGGCTCTGTAAAATCCCCTCCTCCCATGAGTGTATTCAGGACAATTTACTGCAACAAAATATTCCTGAATCTAGAGAACATGCTGTGCTAGTGTTTATAATGAACCAGAATTAGTCAGTAATCTAATGGGAAGGGAACACTGAACTAACATGCCTCAGAGCAAGATTGATTTGATATTATGTTGATGGTATAGAAGAATGAGTTACAAAACAAGATTTAAAATTTTAGGAAGGCAGATTTTGAAGGAATGAGATAGAAATTGACCACAGCAAATTGAAAAGGACTATTAACAAGTAAAACTGCAGCTGAATGATGGGAGAGATATTCAACGGAGAATTTGACAAGCATAGGAGCAAACAGGAGATCAGGTGTAAAGCCTATTCTTCTCTGCTTGAATTTAATGGGCAAAATCTTACCAGAAAATGGCAGTGTTGGTTCCAGTGAGAAAAACAGTGTGTTCCTTTCCAGATCCCATGACACTCTATCAAAAAAAAGTGGTTTCATGCCAGGGTGAGGCCTAAACAAGCAAGCAAATCTTGGCTGTAATGATCAGACTAAGAAATAACCTCTCCCCCACCCCACCATGGAGATTTCATGAGCTCTCTCCTCCTCACAATCCACACTGGCATTTCTCAACACCCCCCCGCCTCCACACACGATTAATACTGATATCCCTCCTCCCTTCTCATGTTCAGTATCCCCCCCCTCCCCACCCAATCAATGCCAGCATTACTCCTCCCCACGATCAATGCCAGCATCCTCCCACTAACTGTCATTGTCATCTCCCCTCCCACCATCTTCCTCCCCACTGCACAGATATGTTCCCCTTCTCCCATGAGATTCCCACCCCTGGCACTGCCTCCAGCACAGGTTGAAACTGCCAAATTCGCACTACCAGGTGACATAGTGCCAACTTGGCAATGCATCCTATGCTGGGACATTGTCAGAGTGCTGAATGGCCATGTCCCTCTCCCTTGGGGCTATAATCACCTTTTCACTCCCAAGTGGATCCCATGACAGGCTCACATCTGGGTGAACCTGTGGTGAACATGTTGGCGAGGTTTGAAAATACACCTCGGGTTCAATAGATGGCAAGGGGAGTGGTTAATAATATGTTAATGCATTTAAATATACTAAAATCTGTGAACTTGGTTACGTAGTTGGCGAGGGCAGTGAAGATCAGAAATCACAATCTCACGGTGAGATTTGTAACTTCCAGATTTTGCCGGATCTTGAGCCCCTGCCGCCATTCCAGAGGACAGTAAGCTCAGACTTAAAATCACTCCACCATGTCTGTTTTATGGGGATCACGAATTGGATTCAATTTGAATTGGGTTTTGAAGCAAACATAGAGATGGATTAAGGGCTTACCCCCTCCATTCTGCACTTTGGCTTTGCAACTCTGAGAAAGAAATAAAAATGTTTTAAAATGCAAAGGAGAATTTGGCATGTTTTAAGGTCTATATTGTAGGACAAATACATATATATAATTCTACAACCTTGGTCAACAAACAATAGCATAAAACTAAAGAAAGGGGTGATATAAAAGCAAAGAATAGTAACTGATCCTGCACACTACAAGAGATATAAAGTGCAATGACAATGGATACAAACAGATGTAGTAAGAATGGCAAAAAAGAGAGGAAAAATTCTTGAGGGATATCAAAGACAAATGTACAGATTTTTTCAAGTTGATTAAGAGAAGCACAGCAGCTAAAAGTAATGTAGATATCAGAGATAATAGGACAATTCTTCCAGTCTCCAGATCATCGGCAACCAGACATATAACGAAGATGTGTGACGGAACCATGCATGTGGACCTATGTGGAAATTGCCTGGAAAGTTTCAACTTTTGTGTGAAATTTGCTTGCTTCCTGGGACCTTCCACAAATATTTCTGACTGTAAGTTAGAGTCATAGACTTTGGATTAGAGGAGGATGAGACATACATGGCTAATGAGGAAAGTCAAGGAAAGCATAAAAGCAAAAGAAAAAGCATTCAAAATGGCAAGGATCAGTGGGAAGCCAGAGGATTGGGAAGAATTTAAAAATGAGCAGAGGACAACTAAAAAAGCAATAAGGGGGAGAAGATGAAATATGAGTGTAAGCTACCTAGTAAAATAAAAGAAAACAAGTTTTTTCAATATATAACAGGTAAGAGAGAGGCAAAAATAGCCATTGAACCACTAGAAAATGAGGCTGGAGAAGTAATAATAAGAAACAAAGTAATGGCAGAGAAACTGAATAGTTACATTGCACCAGTCTTCACAGCGGAAGACACCAATGGGATGTCAGAGCTCTAGGAGAGTCAAAGGGCACAAGTAAGTGTAGTGGCCATTACTAAGAAGGTTCTGGGGAAACTGAAAGGTCTGAAAGTGGATAAATCACCTGGAACGGATGGACTACACATCAGGGTTCCAAAGGAGATAGCTGAGGAAATTGTGGAGGCATTGATGATGATCTTTCAGGAATCACTGGAGGCAGGGAAGGTCCCAGAGGACTGGAAAGTAGTTAATGTAACACTTCTGTTTAAGAAGGGAGGGAGGCAGCAGATGGGAAATTTATAGGTCAATTAGCCTGACTTTGCTCATTGACAAGATTTGAGAGTCCATTATTAAAGATGAGATCACAGAGTACTTGGAAATACATGATAAAGTAGGAATGAGTCGGCATAGCTTTGTCAAAGGGAAGTCATGTATGACCAATTTATTAGAGTTCTTTGAGGTGGTAACAAAAAAGTTAGATAAAAGAGAACCAGTGGACGTGATTTATTTAAATTTCCAGAAGGCCTTTGATAGGGTGCTGCACAGGAGACTATTAAATAAGTTAAGAGCCCATAGTGTTAAGGGTAAGATCCTGGCATGGATAGAAGATTGGCTGACTGGCAGAAGATATAGATTGGGGAATAAAGAGGTCTTTTTCAGTATGGCAGCTAGTGACTAGTGGTGTGCTGGAACCACAACTTTTCATAATATAAATTAATGATTCGGAAAAAGGAACTGAAGGCACCGTTACTAAGTTTGCAGATGTTACAGAGATATGTAGGGGGACAGATAATATTGAGGAAGCAGGGGGGCTGCAGAAGGACTTGGACAGATTAGAACAGTGGGCAAAAAAGTGGCAGATGAAATACAATGTGAAAAAGTGTGAGGTTATGCACTTTGGAAGGAGGCATAGATTATTTTCTAAATGGGAAAATGATAGAACGTAAAACAATACAACACAGTACAGGCACTTTGGCCCTCGATGTTGTGCTGAGGTCTGTCCAAATCCAAGATCAAGACACCCCATTCCCTATCATTTTGGTGTGCTCCATGTACCTATCCAATAACCGCTTGAAAGTTCCTAAAGTGTCCGATTCCACAATCACAGAAGGTAATGTATTCCACACCCCAACCACTGAGTAAAGAATCTACCTCAGACATCCCTCCTATATCTCCAACCATGAACCTTATAGTTATGCCTCCTAGTAACAGCTACATCCAACCAAGGAAATAGTCTCTGCATATCCACTCGATCTATCCCCCTCATCATCTTATAAACCTCTATTATGTCACCTTTCATTGTCCTCCACTCTAAAGAGAAAAGTCCCAGCTCCCTCAACCTTTCCTCATAAGGTCTACCCTCCAAACCAGGCAGCATTCTGGTAAATCTCTGCACTCCAATGCTTCCACATCCTTCTTATAGTGAGGTGACCAGAACTGCACACAATATTCCAAATATGGCCTTACTAAGTTCCTGTATAGTTGCAGCATAACCCCACAATTCTTAAACTCAAACCCTCTGTTAATAAACACTAACACATCATAAGCCTTCTTCATGGCTCTACCCACTTGAGTGATAACCTTCAGAGATCTATGGAAACGAGCCCCAAGATCTCTCTGTCCCTCCACATTTCTCAGAACTCTGCCATTGACCCTGTAATCCGCGTTCAAGTTTGTTCTACCAAAATGAATCACCTCACACATCCATCTGCTACTTTTCTGTCAAGCTCTGCATCTTACCAATGTCTCTTTGTAGCTTACAATGGTTAGGAAATCAGAAAGACAAAGGGACTTGGAAGTCATTGTTCAAGATTCTCTTAAGGTCGGTTGGCAGTTAGGAAGGCAAGTGCAATGTTAGCATTCATGTTGAGAGGGCTAGAATACAAGGGCAGGGATGTACTTCTGAGGCTGTCTAAGGCTCTGGTCAGAGCCATTTGGTGTAGTTTTGGGCCCCATATCTAAGGAAGGATGTACTGTCCTTGGAAAGAGCCCAGAGAAGATTCATGAGAATGATTCTTGGAATGAAGAGCTTGTCATATGAGGAATGGTTGAATATTCTGAATCTGTACTCTTTGGAGTTTAGAAGGATAAGGGGGGATCTTATTGAAACTTACAGGATACTGTGAGGGCTGGGTAGAGTGGAGATGGAGAGGATGTTTCCACTAGTAAGAAAATCTAGGGCACAAAA
The DNA here is from genome assembly GCA_024679065.1 of Sphyrna mokarran. Classification (NCBI taxonomy): domain Eukaryota; kingdom Metazoa; phylum Chordata; class Chondrichthyes; order Carcharhiniformes; family Carcharhinidae; genus Sphyrna; species Sphyrna mokarran. Next base: position 35,326,590 of record JAGIQG010000012.1, on the reverse strand, counting down.
TCAGGCTGAAAAGACGAATCTTTAAAACAGAGATAAGGAGAAATTTCTTCAGCCAGAAGAGTATGGTGAATATGTGGAACTCTTTGCCACAGAAGGCTGTAGAGACCAGGTCACTAAGTGTCTTTAAGACAGAGATAGGTTCTTGATTAATAAGGAGATCAGGGGTTATAGGAAAAAGGCAGAAGAATGGGGATGGGAAAAATATCAGCTATGGTTGATTGGCGGAGCATACTTGATGGTCCAAGTGGCTAATTCTGTGGCTTTTTCTGATGGTCTTACGATCTTATGGTTATATGGTACTTACCTAAATAGTAACCCAGGAAATGTTTGATAGATTCAAACATTGAATGACATCAGTTAACTACATAATTTAACTCCTGCAACCACCCAACTAGCCCCAACATCCTAACCACTCCCCAACCAGACTACTTCCTGATCTGACCTGTCTACCATCCTGACCACCCCACACCCACATTTGATTTGATTTATTATCGTCACATGTATTAGCATTAGTGAAAAGTATTCATAGAGAAGGAATTGAAAAAGTACAGAATGTAGTGTTGCAATCATAGCTAAGGTGTCAAGAGAGATCAACTTAGTGCAAGGCAGGTCCATTTAAAAGTCTGATGGCAGCAGGGAAGAAGCTGTTCTTGAGTCGGTTAGTATGTGACCGCAAGCCTTTGTATCTTTTTCCCAACATGAAAGTCTGAGGTCACGATCTTCAGCCCAACTATCCTCCTGACCACTGCCCAAAACACATGTCAGCCAACTGTCCCCCAAATACCCACCTGACCTGACCCAAACACCTGACTACTGCCCAAATACCCTCCTGACCATCCAACAATCCTTCATGCAATTATAGAATCTCTACAACACAAGATAAAACTATGTCCCATTGAGCTTGCATTGACAACAATCCCAGCCTGGCACCCCTCTAATCTTATGTATTTACCCCACTAATCCCCCGATCTACAAATCTTTGAACACTAAAGGCCAATCTATCTAATCTGCACATCTTTGGCATGTGGGAGAAAATCGGAGCACCTAAAGGAAACCCACGCAGACACAGGAAGAATGTGCAAACCCCACACAGACAGTCACCTAAGGCCAAAATTGAACCTGGGTCCCTGAAACTGTCAGGCAGCAATGCTAACCACAGTGCCACGGTGCCACTTCAGACTTAACTTGACAACCCTCTCAATCCCTGATTGCTCCTCAATTGCACTGCCTATTCCAACCCAGTGCAACTGTCTATACTCATCTATCCATCTAACTTGACCATTACCTTCCCGACCAGCCAAATACCCTGGCTACCACTCCTCTTGACCTGAAATAACTACATTCTGAACCACCTGACCACGGTTCCAAATTGACCCAATTACCAACATGACTACCTTCCCGACCGAACTCAGCTGCCCCGCCCTGATGACCAACTTCACCTCCCTAGCCACATTATCTGCCAAGCCACCTACCCACTTACCCTACTAACCCCCCACACATTTAACCACTTATCCTCCTCAACCATTTACCCACCAACCTGACACACCAACCACCCCATCCATTTACCCATGTATCCCCTACCCATTTACTGAACTCCCTCTACCCATGTGGACATCTACCCATTCACCCATCTATTCCGATCATATACTTACCCACCACATCCACTTACCCACCCACCCATTCACTTGCCCATTCACTGATGGTTGAACTGGACATTTAATCTTATCACTTAACCTTACGGTTAGTGCCTTTAAAAGGAGGAGAGTCCTGTCGTTCCCCAGCATTTCTCCACTTCTACTGAGCTCCCTGGGGAACAGTGTGCTTTTCATTTTTGCTAAAGTTGGGCACAGACAAGTGCGATAACAAACTAAAGTAAAAAGTTTATTAATTAGTCATAAGTAAGGCTTACATTAACACTGCAATGAAGTTACTGTGAAATTCCCCTAACACAGCAGTATTGAGTGGGAAAATTAACAAGCGCAGTGACAATTGCAGTGATTAGCACTGTTGCTTCCCAGCTCCAGGGAGCCGGGTTCAATTTCTAGCCTTGGGTCATTGTCTGTTTAGAGTTTGTATATTCTCCCCATGTCTGCGTGGGTTTCCTCCCACAGTCCAAAGATTTGCAAATTAAATTGATTGGCCTTGTTAAATTGCCCCTTAATGTTAGGGGGTGGGATTAGCAGGGTAAATACATGGGGTTATGGAGATATGGCCTGGATGGGCTTGTTGTGGGAGCAGGCTCAATGGACTGAATGGCCTCCTTCTGTACTGTAGTGATGCTATGATTGTATGATAAATTTAAAAACTGAATATAAACAGGGAGGACCTGATGATTTCCACTCCAGGTTATTGAAAGAAGTAGCCGAGGAAATTATAGATGCTAGAGTTATGATCTTTGAAAACGTTCTCAATTCAGGAGATGTCCTCTTGGATCAAAAAATAGCTGATGTTTCTATTTTAGTTTTTCACCTGGAACAAACACAATGGGCTGAAAGACCTCTTGCTGTGCTGTAATTTTTTTATGATTCTGTAAGTAGGAGAGATTAAACAAGAAAATTATAGAGCATTAGTTTAGTGCTCAATATGAGAAAGTTACTAGAATCTGTTATTAGGAACTAAATGACTGAGCACTTGATAAATGTGAACTGAACGCCAACATGGATTTGTAAAGGACAAGTTAATCTCATGAACCTGGTTGATTTTTTTGAGGAGATTACTAAAAAAGTATATAAAGTTCATTTTTTTTGAAACGATGCAAATGTTTCTGAAAAGGCCAGTGTTCACAGTCCATTCCTAATTAACCATGCTGTTGAACCAAGCTGCAGTTGATGTGATGTAGATACTCCCAAACCACAATGCTTTTAGGGAGGGAGTTCCAGAATTTTACCTAGCAATGATGAGGGAATGGTGATATAGTTTCAAGTCAGGATGCTATGTGACTTGCAAAAGTGGTGTTCACAAACCTCCGCTCTCCTTTTTCCTGTAGGTGGTGGCGGTCACAGGTTTGAAAGATGCTTTCTTATTTTACTTTTTTTTTCTTCTTTACAATATGGCCCAACTTATCCATGCTGCCCTTTTTTTTAATCACAAAGATAGTCCCAATTTCTCGTGTTTGGCCCATATCCTTTTATAACCACCTTATCCTTGTAACTGTTTAAATGCTTTTTAAAAGACAACACTGTACCTGCCTCTATTATACTTGTGGCAGCTTGTTCGAAACACCTTTTTACTCTCTATGTAAAAAAAAATTGCCCCTCTGGACCCTTCTGTAATTCTCCCCTCTCACCTTAAATCTATGTCTCTAGTTTTAGACTCCCCCATCTTTGGGAAAAGATATTGACTATCTAGCTTAAAGTTTAAAGTTTTTTTTAAAGTTTGACTTTATTTGTTATTTCTTATTGTCACAGGTAAGCTTATATCAACACTGCAATGAAGTTTCCATGAAACTCCCCAAATCGCTACACTCCAATGCTTGTTTGGGTATGTTGAGGGAAAATTTTTAATGGCCTAATCTGATCTATCCACCAATCTATGCCCCTTGTTATTTTATAGATCTTTATAAGATCACTCCTAAGCCTCCCATGCTCAAGAGAAAAAATCCCAGTCTATCCAGCCTTTCTTTATAACTCAAATCATCAAGTCCCGTTAGCATCCTAGTAAATCTAGGATCCTAGTAAACCTAGTATTCCAAGGATGGCCTTACCAATGTCTTGTACAACTTCAGTAAGATGTCCCAACTCCTGTATTCAATATTTTGACCAATGAAACAAGCATGCTGAATGGCTTTTTCACCACTCTGTCCACCTGTTACTCCACTTTCAAGTAGCTATGAATCTGTACTCTGAGATCTCTTTGTTCTGTAACTCTCCCCAACGTCCTACCATTAACTGAATAAGTCATACCCTGGTTAGATCTCCCAAAATGCATCACCTTGCACTTACTTAAACTCCATCTGCTATTCACAAACCCACTGGCTCAATTGATCAAGATCCCATTGCAATCTCAGATAGTCTTCTTCACTATCCACTATGCCACCAATTCTGTTATGATCTTCAATCTTACTTACCATGCCTCCTAAATTCTCATCCAAATCATTAATATAAATGACAAATAATTGTGGACCCAGAACCGATCCCCGAGGACACCACTGGTCACAAGCCTCCAGTTTGAAAAACAATCTTCTACAACCATCTTTTGTCTTCTGTCATCAAGTCAATTTTATATCATTTGGCTACTTCACTCTGGATTCTAGGGGATTTAACGTTATGCAACAACCTACCATGCAGTACCTTCTCAAATGCTTTGCTGAAGTCCATGTAGATAACATCAACTGCACTGCCCTCATCTACCTTCTTGGTTACCCCTTCAAAAAACTCAATCAAGTTTCTGAGACATGATTTACCACTCACAAAGCCATGCTGACTGTCCCTAATCAGTCCTTGCCTCTCTAAATGCCTGTAGATCCTGTCCTTTAGAATACCTTCTAATAACTTACTCACTACAGATAAGGCTCACCAGCATGTAGTTCCCACATTTTTACCTGTAGCCCTTTATAAATAAAGGCGTAACATTTGCCATCCCCCAATCTTCAGGCACCTCACCTGTGGCTATCAATGATTCAAATATCTCTGCTAGGAGATCTACAATTTACACAGGTTTGAAAGATGCTATCAAAGAAACCTTAGTGAGATGCTGTAGTGGATCTTGTAGATGATACATATTGCTGCCGCTGTACCCCAGTTGCAGAGACAGTAACTAATATGGTGGATAGAGTGCTAATCAAGCAGTAGTGTGATGTTGGAGATACACTCAACCAGCCAAGTGAGAGCGTTTCATCACACTCCTGGTAGATGTTGGGAAGATTTTGGGGAGTCATGAGATAATTTACTTGCCCCAGGATTCCCAGCCTCTGACCTGCTCTTGGAAACAAATTATTTATGTGGCTGAACAAGTTAAAAGTTCTGGTCAGTGGTGACGTTCAGGATGTTGATGGTGGGGGATTCAGTGACAGTAATGCTGTTGAGTGTCAGGGGAATATGATTACCTTCTCTCTTGTTGGAGATGATCACTGTTTCTCACCCGTGCGGCACATCTCGACCCAAACCTAACTGTTGCCCAGAGTTAGCTGTACTGGACAGAGACTAATTATCTGAGCATTGGGAATGGAACTGAACACTATAGTATGGTCCGCAAACATTCCTATTTCTGGTCTATAATAGTGAGGCTGTTGTTGAGGATATTGAGCTGCAGTAATGTCCTGATGTGGAGATGATTGGCCTCCCATCACCAACTTCTTTGAATTATAATAATACCTATGAATATTATTTACATGGACTTCAAGAAGGGAGTTAAAAATAACTCAACTCCACATACACTGATTCGGGAATGATTATTCACCATGCAATAGTATCAGCATGTATACTGGTGATGGCACCTTAATACTGCCCATCAGGCACTGGGCAATGCTAAGGGGAGAGCCCTATAGGGCAAGGCCTATTAGTGAGCAATTGGTGAGGGATGGACAATTGTTGGGGGAGGCACCCGCTGCTGCTCTGCAATTGAGGTCAGTAGGGAAGGAAGGGAGTGAGGGTGATTGGGATTGGGGTCCAGGTGGGGGAAGGGTCTGCCTGGTGAGGGGTCAAGGATGGTCATCAGGAGTGAGGGGAGGGCCTGGCACTGTTGGGGGGGAACATCAAGACTGATCATCAAGGTTGGGAAGGGGGTTAGGACTGTCAGTTGGAGGAAGGGATGAGAGATCGAGACCGGCCACAGGAGTGGGGGAAAAGGACATAGAGGCTGGCCCAGGGTGGTCCAGGAGACCAGCAATCAGTGGGTCGGCGGGTAGCAATGGAGATTTGCAAAGTTGGCCAGTAATCAGGCTGACCAGTGACCTGAAAGCTGGCAATGGGAGACCATGACATGTGCCATTCTTCATTCTGACGGATTGGTGCATGCGCAGTGGCCCATTCAATGCTATGCTTCCGCTCTGTCAGGCCGGAATAAGCCCCACCTCTGGATTTCAGAGTGAATCACACTGAGGCACATTGTGATGTAGTATTGGAGATTCATTTTAGAAATCACGCCAAAAAAACAAGCGGAATTTGCTCCCTTTTCCCACACGTTGGCAACTTAGAATTTTTTTGGGAGAATGTCGGTCATTGTTTTCAAGAGGAGATTCACCTGAATGATACAGGGGGCTTAAAGACATAAATTATAAAGACAGTTACATAAACTAGAGTTACATTTCCTTGGGTATAGAAGAACTGAGTTTTTGCGGTGATGAAAAGATTTGACAAACAGAAAAGAATTATTTTCTCCTGTCGGAGAGTCCAGAACATGAGAGCCTAATCTTAAAGTTAGGTCATTCAGAGAAGCTGTCAAGAAACAGTTTATCAGACAGAATAGTGAAAAATACGGAACTCTCTTCATTAAAACAAATTGTTAAGTCAGGGTAATCAAAATTCAAGGCTGCAATTGATTGTTTTTTATTGGTTAAGCATGTTAAGAGATGTGGATTCCAGGTTTGAGTCAATTGGAATTGAGATGCAGAGCAGCTATGATTCAGTCAAATGTACAAGAAAGCTTGTGCTTTGGGAAGCTTATTTGAAACTTTTTTACCCATCGCAGCAGTTACTTCAGCACATGGAAAATACTCTCACAAGAAGTGATTAATTGTGATGCTCCAACAACACTGTAGCTATTTGCAGTCTATGAAATCAAACCCACACATTGAAACTCACGTGTACTTATTTACCCTATATTATATTTAGCAAATCAACTTTAAAGGTTCCCCTGGTGTCAAGATTTATGAAAAAACTTACCCATTAGGTCTTTTGTTGAAACTTTCATATTATCATAAGAACTTCCTCTTATTCAATGTTTATGTGTTCTTGGGGCTATTTTGTCTCAAGATCTGAAGTTATTCACTGTAAAACAATCTCATTGTTCAGCTACAGTACACTGAGCCAGTGTACTTCTATCTGACACAATCAATCCTTTAGTACTCAAATCAGACAGAAACATATTGCATTCAAGATACTTTCTAAAATGTGTGAGTCCCAAGAGATTTTTATGTCCAAAATATTGTACCACTGCACTCTGAAGTCTCTTGTAATCAGCTAGGATGATTAAAAAAAACTGGACATCAACAGTCGATCCCATAGAGGTTTTCATTTTCTGAACATACAAATGAAATCAACTTTTATAAATTCTTTCATGGGGTGTGGGCATCGCTGGCAAGACCAGGACTTTTTGTTCATCCCTTAATGTCCTTGAAAAGATTGTGGTGAACTGTCTTCTTCAACCACTGCAGTCCGTCTGGTACAGGATCCAGTTAGGAAGGGAATTCTAGGATTTCAATCCAGTGACAATGAAGGAATGGTGAATCAGTTCCAAGTCAGAATAATAACTTGTGGATGGTGGCGTTAACATACATTTGCTGTATATCCTTGTCCTTCTAACTGATAGAAGTCATGAGTTTGGAAGGTGTTGTTGATAAAGACTTAGTGAGTTGCTGCAGATAGTCTTGTAAATGGTATTCACTGCCACTTGTGTGTTGGTGATGGAGGGAATGAATGCTTAAATTGGTGGAAGGGATGCCAATCAGGTGAGCTGCTTTATCCTGGACAGTGTCCAGGTTCTAAAGTGTTGTTGGAACTGTACCCAGAGGCAAGTAGAACATTAGAACATAGAACATTACAGCACAGAACAGGCCCTTCGGCCTTCGATGCTGCGCCGACCAATATAAAAAGCAATGCCCCTCCAAACTAAACCATTCCCTTCTCTTCCATATACTTATCAACTAACCTCTTAAACGCCACCAAACTTGGCGCATCTACAACTGCTGCAGGCAGGGCATTCCACTCCCGAACCACCCTTTGGGTAAAGAACCTACCTCTGATATCCGTCCTATAACTATCACCCCTTAATTTAAAGCTGTGTCCCCTCGTGCTAGCTTTCTCCATCCTAGGAAAAAGGCTATCACTGTCCACCCTATCTAAACATCTAATCATCTTATATGTTTCAATAAGGTCCCCTCTTAGCCGCCTCCTTTCTAACGAAAACAACCTCAAATCCCTCAGCCTCTCTTCATAAGACCTGCCCTCCATACCAGGCAACATCCTGGTAAACCTCCTCTGTACCCTCTCCAATGCCTCCACATCTTTCTTATAATGTGGGGACCAGAACTGCACACAATACTCCAAGTGCGGCCGCACTAGAGTTTTGTACAGTTGCAACATGACGTTGCGGCTCCGAAATTCAATCCCCCTACCAATAAAAGCTAAGACTCCATATGCCTTCTTAACAACCTTCTCGACTTGACTGCCTACTTTCAGGGATCTATGCACATACACACCAAGATCCCTCTGTTCATCAAGACTACTAAGAATCCTACCATTAGCCCTATACTCTACACATTTATTATTTCTGCCATAGTGCATTACCTCACACTTTTCCACATTAAACTCCATTTGCCACCTCTCGGCCCAGCTCTGCAACTTGTCCAAGTCCCTCTGCAAACTATAACACCCATCTTCACTATCTACCACTCCACCGACTTTAGTGTCATCTTCAAATTTACTAATCCATCCTTCAATACCCTCATCCAGATCATTTATAAAAATTACAAACAGCAGGGGCCCCAAAACAGACCCCTGAGGTACACCACTTATCACCAAACTCCAAGATGAATATCTCCCATCAACCACCACCCTCTGTCTTCTATCTGCTAGCCAATTCCTAACCCAATTAGCTAAATCACCCTCTATCACATACATCTGCATTTTCTGCAGAAGTCTTCCATGGGCCACCTTATCAAACGCCTTACTAAAGTCTATATATACCACATCAACCGCCTTACCCCCATCCACCTCCTTAGTCACTTTTTCAAAAAACGCAATGAGGTTAGTAAGGCACGACCTACCCTTCACAAAACCATGCTGACTATCCCCAATCAATTCATTTCTCTCTAAATAACTATAAATCCTATCCCTAATAATTCTCTCCAATACTTTGCCCACAACAGAAGTAAGACTTGCTGGCCTATAATTCCCTGGAAGGTCTCTCTTCCCCTTCTTAAACAATGGGACCACATTCGCTATCCTCCAGTCCTCCGGAACCACACCCGTAACCAACGAGGACCTGAAGATCAGAGCCAGAGGCTCTGCAATATCCTCTCTTGCCTCCCAGAGAATCCTAGGGTAAATCCCGTCCGGCCCAGGGGACTTATCCAACTTCAAACCCTCGAGAATATCTAGCACATCCTCCCTATCTACTTCAATACTTTCCAGTTTGCAACCCTGTACCTCAGTGTTCTCCATAACTACATTTACATCACCCTGCGTGAATACCGAAGAGAAATATTTATTCAGTGCCTCTCCAATCTCTTCAGGCTCCACGCACAACTTCCCACTGCTGTCTATGACTGGCCCTAATCTTGCCCTAACCAATCTTCTATTCTTAACATATCTAAAGAAAGCTTTAGGATTCTCCTTAATCCTATCAGCCAAAGTCTTCTCGTGTCCTCTCTTAGCTCTCCTCAATTCACTCTTTAGCTCCCTCCTGGCTAATCTATAGCTATCCATTGCACTAACCGAGCCTTCAAGCCTCATCCTGACATAAGCCTCCTTTTTCCTTTTAACCAGCAAATCAACTTTTTTCGTACACCAAGGTTCTCTTACTCGACCATTTCCTCCTCGCCTGACAGGGACATACTTATCAAGGAAAGTTTTTCATCACACTTGTGCCTTGCAAATGGTGAACAGGTTTTAGGGTGTTATCTCAGAATTCTCAGTCTCTGACCTACTTTTGTAGCCACAGCATTTATATGGATGAATCTACAATTCTCAAATCAGCCCTATTCCTGGTACATGCACAATGGGTCATAGTATTTTTCCCTGGTATGTTTGGTTAAATCAAATCCTCTGCAATACACATTAACTCACAAAGAAATAAAACGTTGACCTAGTTAACTAATAGAAATATATTATACTTTTAAATTAGTGGAGGATCCAAGGCAGCCTCTAATGATGTATGGGTAAGTAGAAACTTTTTTCATTTCCAACAGATATCATTGAATAAAACATGTGAATCATTACAAATCATACTACTACACCAGAGTGAACAGACAAAATCCCAAAGAAGGGCACTTCTTATCCTGCAATAAAGCCAACACATTAAACTGCTACTTAGCTGTCCATTTCCCACAGCCTCTGTACAGAATCAAAAGCAATGATATAAGCAGCGAAAGGTTGAGCTACACCCATACAGTCACATCCAATACAAAAGTATTTATCAGCAAAGTGATGAGAGAGAAACAAGCTTTCTAATTAATTTATTAACTAGATAAAAAAGTTTCCATCACACCGTCCAATAGCAATGTGTTTTTAAAGTTGGGAAAGCAATAAGGTAGGTTAACCTTTTGCTTTTCCCACCTGATTATACAGCACCATTGACAAAGTTATAGAAATAAGTTGGTTCACACCCTCAGAATCAAAGACTGATGTTTGCAAATACATAAAAAGGCCACTGCAGTATTCAAATCAGTACTCAAATCAATATTCTATTCACTAAAAACAATTAATCATCTACTCAACATAAACACAGATTTTGAATTTAAAGATTACCAAAAAAGAAGCCAAATCAATTTTAACTCTTGTGCCTCACTTAAGCATACCAGACCTGACTCCCACCAGGAGTCAGGAGGAAGCCGCACAGGAGATCTCATGGAACAGTCATCACCAAGATTAGTGGTGGGGCTGAGGTAGTCCAGTGCCAGAGGAAGCCCAAGGATTTAATGTGGGGTCCAGACATGCATTCCAACTCCCAAAACCTCAGCCAGCTGACTCTCAATACCAACAATGAGGCTGGCAGCAGGAGCTGACCTTGCTCTTGCTAAGAAGAATATAGTTAGGATCAGTACAGTCAGCACACCCTTGACCTTTTAACCTCAATGAGTCAATGAGGCCCCCATCTATCTGGGGTGAATGCCTTGCACAGGAGCCTAGATGCACGATACAGCTCAAGTTGCAAACTGGCTGTGGTGGGAGAAAGCTTGTCTGTCACTCTTCATAGACCGTCATGCCTTGTTCTTTAGGAGGTGGAAATCGGGACTTATTTTTCATTGTTTGATTACACATAAGAGAGCCCCCTCTGTTCATGTGGAGTAATCAGACTGAGCCTGCACTGTCCACACCGGAGCCAAAATCCGCAGCAAAATATTGTGAAATAACTCTAATACACAATAAAAATGTTATAAATTGACACCCCCAGAGCTTACAGTCAAATACTTCAAAGACCACAAAATTAATTTTCCTATTTTTGGAAACCGGGGGCAGAATTTTACAGTCCCCAGCTGCCATGTTTACAGGTGGTAGAGGGTATCCTGTTAAATTCTGCAAATAGCCATGCCAACACCCTCCTGCCCACTTTCAACTGTCTGCTAATTTATGATGGAATGGGTGAGGCCTAGGCCAGCCTACGAACTGTTGCTCTAATTAAGGCCCTTAAGTGGGTAATTGATGACCACTTAAGGGCTGTCTCTACCCTAGCCTCAATTTTGAGGTTGGCAGAAAAAGTTAGAGACAATGGCAAAAAACAGCAAAATCTCTCTTCTGAGTCTTGGGCATAAAGGAGTAACTCCATCCTCAATGGCCTTCTTTTCATTTCTAGCATTCCCACAAAATCTGCCCCTCACCCATATGTGCTCCCTCATCCCACCCAACCTGCAGCCTCCCCATCAGGAATGCCACACCTTTCTCCCCATATCGTTGGGTTTGACCTCTCCATACCACCATGAAGCCACTCAAACTTACCTGGGCCTGGACTCATTTAGATCATAATAGCAGGCATGTGCCCAACCTGAAAGAGCATAAAACCTCATGAGAAGATATCAGGCACATGTTCCACGATGCTACAGTTAGTCCCTCAAGCCCAAATCTTTTTCTGATTGGTAGTCAGTGATTAGTGGGTTTCATGGGGATCTGTGCTAGGACCCCAACTGTTCACATTATATATTAATGATTTTGAAAGAAGGAACTGAATGTATTATCTCCAAATTTGCAGATGATACAAAGTTGAGTCAGAGGGTGAGCTGTGAGAAGGAGTCATGATGTAGAGATGCTGTCGTTGGACCAGGGTAAGCTCAATAAGAGGTCTGACAGCACCAATTTTAAATCCAACCGATTTATTTGATAGTAAACTTGCTAGCTTTCGGCGTTTGTGCCCTTGATTTAAACACTGAAAGCTAGCAAGTTTACTATCAAATAAATTGGTTGGATTTAAAATTGATGTTGTCAGACCTCTCTCTGTGAGAAGGATGCAGAGATGCTTCAGTGTGCTTTGGATAGGCTGAGTGTAAACAAGCATGCTGCTTTATCCTCGATGGTGTTGAGCTTCTTGAGTGTTGCTGGAGCTCCATACATCAAGGCAAGTGAAGAGTATTCCATCACATTCCTGACATGTGCTTTGTAGATGCTGGACAGGCTTTGGTGAGTCAGGAGATGAGTTAACTGTCGCAGAATTCCCAATCTCTGACGTACTCTTGTAGCACAGTATTTATATGGCTAGTCTAGTTCAGGTTTTGGTCGATGATACCTCCCAAGGGGAAGGAGATTCAATGATGATAATGCCATGGAATGTTATAGGAAGATGGATGGATTTTCTGGTGTAGGCTTGATCATTGCCTGCCACTGATATTACTTGCTACATATCAGCACAAGTCTGAATATGTTCTGATCTAGTTGCATGGGCAAGAACTCTTTCATATCTGAGGAGTAGCGAATGGTGCTGAACATTGTGCAATCATCAGTGGAAATCATGTGGAAGCTAGATAGAGTAGCTAGAAGAAACTGTTCCCACTTGTAAAAGTGTCAAGAATTAAAGGATACAAATTTAAAATGATATCCAAAAGAAACATATGTTAGGCAACAAAAAAATTCTCCATGCATTTGGCTGCCCATTAGAGGAATCATGCAAAGGTCCGTTGACCTTTTCTGGTCTTGAGGCAAGTGCATATGGAAAATCCCATCTATTGTGTCATTCAGGCCTGGACTGCACTGCCTAGAAGTATGGTGGAGGTAGGTTGAATTGAGGTAATTAAAAGAACATTAGATAACTTGAATAAAAACACTGTGCAGCGGATATAGGGAAAAGACAGGGGAATGTCACAAAGTCATGATGCTTATTTGGAGAGCTGCTGCAGACACAATGGGCCAAATGGCCTCCTTCTGCAATGTAACAATTCTGTGAGTCTGATTCTGTCATTCTATGATATTCCCACTTCTGACCTTATGATGGAGGGGAGGTTATTGATGCAGCAGCTGAAGATAGTTGGGTCTAGGACAGTATCCTGAGAAACTCTTGCATTGAGATGATGGCCTCCCACTGTGCTAGATATAACTCTGACCAGTGGAATGTTTTACTGCAGTTCCCACTAGTTCCAGTTTTGATAGGGCTCCTTGACACCATACTCAGTCAAGTGCTAAAAAGCAAAATACTGCAGTTTTGGGAATCTGAAACAAAAACAGAAAATGTTGGAAAATCTCAGCAGGTCTGATAGCCTAGACCCAAGTATCTTCAGCTGCTGCATCAATAACCTCCCCTTCATCATAAGGTCAGAAGTGGGAATATCATAGAATGACAGAATCAGACTCACAGAATTGTTACATTGCAGAAGGAGAAGGAATAGAGTTGGGTTGAGATGGAGATCGAGAATGGTGAAGTGGAAAAATGGAAATGAGAATGAATGATGGTAAAAATGGGATGAAAAGAAATGAAACAAAATGGAAATATGATGAAGGTGGTGGGGAGAGTTCACGCTCTGAAGTTAGTGAGCTCAGTGTTCAGTGCAGAAGACTGTAATGTGCCCAATTGGAAGATGTCCAATCAGAAGTGTTTTCGTGAATCAAGGACAGTCACTCTCAACTCAACTCCTGAGTTCAGCTCTGTTATCCATGTTTGGACCAGGCTGTAATGAGGTCAGGAACTGAGTGGTCCTGGCAGGACCCAAACTAAACATCCATGAGCAGATTACTGCTGAAGTGTCACGTTACTTTCCACCAACTTGCTAATTTAGTCAATGATGGAACATCCACAATCCTCCAAAAATACACAATCCTTTGAGTGATTTCCCTTCATCTCAGACTTAAACGCTTGACTCCTTATTCTGAGTCCGTGTCCTAGATGTTCCAGATTCTATCAGAAACAGCCTTTCAGCGTCTAGCCTATCTTATTGGGGCAGCACGCTGGCACATCGTTTAGCACTGCTGCCTCATAGCGCCAAGGACCTGGGTTCAATTCCAGCCCTGGGTGACTTATCTGTGTGGTGTTTGCATGTTTTCCCTGTGTCTGTGTGGGTTTCCTTGGGTACTCCAGTTTCCTCCCACAGTCCAAAGGTGTGTAGGTTATGTGAATTGGTGATGCTAAATCATCAGAAGGATCTTGGTGTATTTGTGCATAGATCCCTGAAAGTAAGCAGTCAAGTCGATAAGGTTGTTAAGAAGGCATATGGAGTCTTAGCTTTTATTGGTAGGGGGATTGAATTTCGGAACCGCAACGTCATGTTGCAACTGTACAAAACTCTAGTGCGGCCGCACTTGGAGAATTGTGTGCAGTTCTGGTCCCCGCATTATAAGAAAGATGTGGAGGCTTTGGAGAGGGTACAGAGGAGGTTTACCAGGATGTTGCCTGGTATGGAGGGCAGGTCTTATGAATAGAGGCTGAGGGATTTGAGGTTGTTTTCGTTAGAAAGGAGGCGGCTAAGAGGGGATCTTATTGAAGCATATAAGAAGATTAGAGGTTTAGATAGGGGGGACAGTGATAGCCTTTTTCCTAGGATGGAGAAAGCTAGCACGAGGGGACACAGCTTTAAATTAAGGGGTGATAGTTATAGGACGGATATCAGAGGTAGGTTCTTTACCCAAAGGGTGGTTAGGGAGTGGAATGCCCGGCCTGCGGCAGTTGTAGATGCGCCAAGTTTGGTGGCGTTTAAGAGGTTAGTTGATAAGTTTATGGAAGAGAAGGGAATGGTTTAGTTTGGAGGGTCATTGCTTTTTATAATGGTTGGCGCAACATCGAAGGCCGAAGGGCCTGTTCTGTGCTGTAATGTTCTATGTTCTAAATTGCCCCTTAGTGTCAGGGGGACCAGCGAGGGTAAATGCACTGGGTAATGGGCATGGGACCTGAGTGGGATTGTCGTTGGTGCAGACCTGATGGGCCAAATGGCCTCCTTTTGCACTGTTGGATTCTATGATTCTATGAACAACCCATTCAGAATCCTAAATGAGATTATTCCTCATTCTTTTAAGTTCCAGAATATGTAGGCCCATGTTACTCAGCATATCAAACAAGAGAACCATCCTATCCTAAGGAGCAATTTAGTGAACTTCACTGTACTGCCTCCAATTTAAATATATCCTTCCTTAAATATGGAGATCAGAACTGCACATGGTGTTCCAGGTGTGGTCTTAACAAAGCCCTGTACAATGGTAGCAAGATTTCTTTACTCTTGTACTCCAATCCTCTTGCAATAAAAACCAATATTTACTTTTGAAATTGCTTTCTGCACTTGCATACTAACTTTCTATGTTCCTTCTATAGGCATACCCAAGTCTGTCTGAACATTTACAAGTTTTACACCTTTTAAAAAATTCTGTGTTTCTATTCTTATGATCAAAATATGTGAAGAACCTCACACTTCCTCACATATTACTCTATCTGCCGTCTTTATCTCTTTGCAGTCTCTTTGAGTTCTCCTCACAACTTGCCTTTCCACCTAGATTTATATCATCAGTAAACTTAGAAACATAATTCTGCCTTTTCATCTAAGTCAATATAAATCTAAATCAATATAGATTTAGAATTTAGATATAGAATTAGATTTCATCTAAATCAATATAGATTGTAAATCGTTGAGGCCTCAGGACTAGTGTCACTTTAGTATTGCTGCCTCACAGCGTTAGAAATCAGGGTTCAATTCTGGTCTGTGTGGAGCTTGCATATTCTCCATATGTCAGCATGCTTTTTAGCTACAGGTGCTGTGGTGTTGTCCACCAATCCAAAGAAGTGCAGCTTAGATAGATTGGCCATGCTAAAATGCTCCTTAGTGAATAGGTAGATTGATCATGGATAGGATGGAGCCTGTATGGGTTGCTCTTGTGGAGAGTTGCTGCAGACTCTATGGGCTAAATGCCCTCTTTCTGTACAGTAGCAAGTATCTGGTTGTATGGACTGATGCTTGCAGTACTAAACTACTCATAGCCTACCAACTTGAAAATGTCCCAATTTTTGCCTCTTCTTTGCTTCCTGTTCATTACACAATTCTCCATCTATGCTAATATATTACCCTCAATTCAAATTACCCAAATTAATAACCTTAATTTGGTTATTAACCAATTGTGTGACACCTTATTAAATGCCTTTTGGAAATCTAGGTTTACTACACCTACTGGTTCCCCCTTATTTACCCTACTATTACATACTTAAAAAGAAAATTTGCCAAACACAATTTCTCTTTCATAAAACCATTTTGATTTTGATTATACTATATTTTACCAAGTACATTGTTAAGAGTACCGCAATAATATATTCCAGCATTTGCCTATTGTATATCCTTGATTTCCTTCACTCCACCATTAGCAGCATTATGTTCAGCTATCAAAGTCTCAAGCCCCGCCATTCCCTCCCTAAATTTCTCTTAAAATTTCCTTAAAACCATTTTTATCCAAGCTTTTTTCTTCACTTGTCCTAATATTTCCTAATATGGCTCGATATCCAATGTTTGTCTGATAATGATCCTATGAAATGCTTTGGAATAAGATTTTTGTTACTTGAAAGTAACAAATGACTGAGTGAAATGAGTAAAGCATTTCTGTTCCCAGTGCTAATAGCCCTCATCATACTGGACACAAGGAGGAACACATAAATATATATGTTTTTAAAACAAGTTCGTTGCTTCCTATCTTTTATTTCATATCTTTTATTTCATATCTTCACAGATACTTTGTCTATAACTTAAGACATCATGTCTCCCCTGGTGAGAATCCACCATGGTTGCTGATGAGGAAAAGGATTCCAAAGAATCTGGGCAGGGAGGAAGCAGAATCCAATATCAACTGAAAGCAATGGCACCAGAATACACATTGGAAGGAAAACATTCAGGATGTGTCACCATGGAAACCAACACAACTGTCTTTCCACCTATCAGACATATTAGTCACAAGGGGCAAATACTAAAGACTTCAACCACCTTCTGTACAATTGGAGACACCCTGTTACGGCTCACAAGACTTAGAGTACAATAACACTTACGCATATAAACTACGCTATGACATAAGAATAAAAGCAAAATACTGCAAATGTTAGATATCTGAAATACAAACAGAAAGTTCTGGAAATACGCAGTAGATCTGGCAGCATCTGTGGACAGAGAAATAGAGTTAATATTTCAAGTCGAATATGACTTCTTCAGAACTACACAATTACTTGTCCAGCTCCATACATCATAAAACAGGATTGGATGTGGGAATGCAAGCAGATGAACTCTATAATCATTTAAAGAGTGCATAGGTCATTTCCAAGCCAGTCGAAGCTGTGTTGAATCATCTGATGTTCAGCTGGATGGACTCAAAGGATAAGTCGAAATGCTGTTGTGACAGATGTGGTACGTTCCTCTGGGGTAGACCCTAGAGATGTTTTCAGTGCAAATTCTGTATTGAAGTATCACTGAGCTTATATTGTATATTATAATTTGTAAATAGTAGCAAGCAAACTGCTATTGTAAATTTTACCTTTATTGTGTATCTTTTACTTGAAAATATGTAAATGAAACCATTGTTTTTCAATAACTTTGTGTACAAATGATAGGTACATTGAGAAAACACTAAATTATCTGTTCCCTTTGAAATGGTGTTAATTAAATTGCAAAAATAATACATATGATACAGAATTAAATTTTGATAATATTTTTAAATCCTTTTCAAAAGTCAAACGTAATCAAAGGGATTATTTTTCTTAAAAACTGCAGTTGTCCTAAGGTGCTCATAGTGAATCAGAGGATTTTTTAAACATATCTTAGTTGCTTGTGAGGTTATGGACAGGAGTGAGATATTAAAATTTTGATGATGTGGATAGGTTGCCCTATCTGCTTTGTGGCATACTCGATAGAGTAGCTGGTCTTCTTCAGTCTTTTTTTATATATATATTTTCCAGATGGAATTAGGGACATGGTGGTGGTGGGGAGCAAGGGCACGGGTAAGGCTAATAACAGGAAGTCCTAACACTTTTGTGTATCCATCAATTAGATAGGAAATTCCATCAACTCTCATGGGCTTGTTTTTACTATTTTTAAACAATTGCTTTATTAACAAAAGTTGGCCACTTCTCCTTCCCTAATACCCAGTACATATCCCTTCAACAATATATAACAAGCATGTTGAATTCAGACCCATCTCTAAGACCCAGCTTTGTGAAGGATATTAGCTCAGGGTTTCAGTAATGATATATTAGCAGAAAGTAAGTGAATCTATTTTTGATGTTTTTGGTGCTGAGTGGAACCATGGATGAAAACCTCAGTTTATTTGAAACAATGTTGTTTCTTTGTACTATATTTTAATAGTTGATTAGACTGCAAAGATGCATTAACATTTTCAGGCCACAATTCCAGCAAATTCTTATCTTTTTCCTTGCATTTTTATACTAACAGTTTGATTTTCTAACTTGGAAATGACAACTAAAATGTTCCAGATTTATTAGTGCTTTCATTTCACTTGCCATGCAAACACTGAAAGAAGAAAAAATGTTGGCATATTTAGTCACAAAAATGCAAGCAAAGTTGAAGGGAAATTGCAGAGTCTACTTCCTAAGAACAAATGTGTCATAATAATGAAATAAATTGTGCAGTTTAAACAAATTAACTGAATATGGCAGTGATTTATTTTATACCTTGGGAGTATGGTCCCAGGAAGCAAAAAAAAAGGCTCAAAATAATCCAAATGTCACCAGTTAATAGTTTTTGGGTGAAATTCATTGTTTAGCTAGAAATGGAAGAATGTTTCTCTCTGTAATGAATATGCCACAGAAAGAATCTTTTTTACTACAATTTTGATAGTAGATCACTAATTGAAAAAAAAGGGAACTTTTTCACCTTTTAATGGAGTAATTTCTTGTTTGGTGGAAAAATGGGGTGGAGCTAGAAAATTATATGACAGACAGCATACTTATAATTGCCAGTTTACACAGCGAAATATTTTGGCCACGATATATGTCTCTCTTGTGTCTGTATTTTCATGCTATGGGTGTTGTTTTGATTTCAAAATGGTGCTTGCACTTCATGCACAAACTTCTAATGTGGCATGCAGCAGAATCTTTTCAGGGAGTCAGTAGTGTGCATATTAGGAGTGTGCACTATGCAGTGGAAGTATGCAGATCAGGCAAATCATAAAAGCATCAGTGATAACACTGATATAATGCAAGTACTTTCAACCTCAATGCTTCAGCTAACACCCTTAAACTTACTCAACTGACAATGCCTTCAGCAACAGGAAGAACCTCAAAGCAGCGCTATTTAAATTGATCTTGAATTGTCTCATGTGATTTGCTAATTAATTTCTACAGACTCTATCCAAGTGTCCAGAGGTGTTTGGTGATTTGCAGAGTTGTTTAAAGTTGAGGGAATGATGAAAGTGAGAGGAATGAGAGTCATTGGAAATGGAGAGGAAAAGTAAAAGTATATCTTAGCCTCTCAGAGGTTAGTTGCTAAGAAACAAATTGCAAAGTCTAAAGGTAAGGTTCATGTTCTCGCCAAGGTCCAGATGTTAGAGGATGTACAGCAACCTGGAAAGTAGTATGCAATCTGCTTTCAAATTGATCCTTTGAGATCATGATTGCATGAAAAAATGATATCGTGCATTGAAATTAAGCGGTAGCTAACAACAATAAAAATAAAGGGAACATTGAGAAGGGAGCACAAATTCTGAGAGTTTGGCGGGGTGGGCAGAGCAGCAAAGCGATGGGAAGGTTCTAAAGAGCAGGTCCCTGTGATGGGCTAGGGATAAGGCAACACAAAAGAGAGGTAGAAATCACCTAAAATTATGTCAACACAAGAGGAGGAACTATTTGGTCAGTAGCTGTTTTTTTTTGGACATTTCAGGAACAAGTCTCAAGTTTATTTCTAGTAAGTTTAGATAATAGTCCAAAAAACAGAGGTACAGCATAGCACTTCAGTGCATTTGAAAGCACGTCTTGTGCCATTTGAGTAATCCAAGTCACTTCTCATGTCCTAGACAACCACATGTACAGGAAGTGTTATCAGCTAGAGGAAATCCAACTCCAGGTTTTGAAGATTGAATAGTAGTTGATGTCACTGCAGTGCATCCATGAGACTGAAAACTATGTAGTTAACATGTTTCAGGATATAAGAGTTGAAGTTCTAAAGGAAAATTTGAGGTATCTAGGAAAAAAATTAATAAGCAAGATCGTCAATGTAGTAATCAATGGATTCACCCAATGCTATGCACTAGCAGATATAGAACTACGGGGATAGTGTAGCTGAAAGCATGGCTGGAAAGATAATTTAGCAGCGAGAGGTCTAGATTCCTGAGAGTGGTTTTGGGGGAGGTCAGACATGTACAAGACAGGTGAAGTGCTCTCCAACAGAGCCGTAACTAAGAATGTTGCATAAAGGTTTGCTGATGTGGTTTGGGAGGATCTACATTAGTTTAAACCAAAAATAAAATGCTGGGAAATCTCAGCAGGTCTGGCAGTATCTATAAGGAGAGAAAAGACTTGACGTTTTGAGTTCAGATGACCTTTTGTCAAAGTTAAAAGGCATAGAAAGTAGGAAATATTTATACTGTAGGATGAGGGAATATGGAGGGAGACAACATTGGGAACAGCAAATGCAATAGACCAGATTGAAAGAAGTGTAAGTGAAACGCTCCTCCATACTTACCATCCAAGGTCCAAAACATTCATTCCATGTTAAGCAGCAATTCACTTGCGCCTCTTGGTCTCCTCGATACCTGAGAGACCAAACGTAGACTGGGTGATTATCTTGCTGAGCATCTTTTGTCTGAGTGCAATCAGAACCTTGTCCTTCTGGTTGCTTGCCATTTTAACACATGATCCTGCTCTCATGCCCATGTGTCTGTCCTTGGCTTGTTGCAATGTTCCTGTGAAGCTCAATGCAAACTGGAGGAACAGCATCTCATCTTCCGGCTTAGCACTTTATAGTCTTCCAGTTTTAATATCGAATTCAACTATTTCTGATGATCTGCTCTATCCCATCTTGACCCCTTTTTCATATTTAATTTTTAGCTGTTTTCTACCTTTTATTTCTTTATTGTCTCTCTTTATTCCCCTCCACCCTTTCTCCCTATTTTATCTCCCCTTTTCTTACCATTTCTCTCCCTTTGCTTCCCTTTTCCCACTTTTTCTCAGTTTTATCCCTCTCCCACCCATTTACCCTTGTCCCCCCACATTTTCATCTGTCACAGCTTACCCTCTGATTTCAATTTCTCTGCCATTTGGCCTTTCACATCTCCTATTTTCTCTATGGACTGTCATTAGCAGCCTTTCCCCTTGTTTTTGTGGCTTTGACTCATCTTTCATTCCCTCATCCTACAGTATAAGTATCTTCCACTTTCCATGTTTTTTAACTTTGACAAAGTGTCATCTGGACTCAAAATATCAGGTCTTTTCTTTCCTTACACACGCTACCGGACCTGCTGAGATTTTCCAGTATTTTTCTTTTGGTATCAGATTCCAGCAAGTACCGTAATTTACTCTTATCACAGTAAGAAGTCTCACAACATCAGTGTAAAGTCCAACATGTTTATAGATGCTTTTATCTATATTAGCTTACTCAGGAACTGAGAATCTGAGTGTAGTTTCAGATTGGAGAGGAACAAAGTTAGGAATAAAAGGCATAAAATTAGTGAGTGAATGGGCAGCAATGAAAGCAGAGACATCCATGAGACGTCTGGAATTCTCCGACCTCGCCCATGGCTAACTTTTTTGGGTTCCGCTGCAGTAAATGGAAATTTGGCTGAACTCCAAATTCTCCATTCTCAGTGGCAGTGACAGTGGGGTGTGCGAGACTAGAGAACTTTGTCTACACTATGATAAGGCTGCAAGTTCTGTGAGGCTGACCACCATTGACAATGTCAAAAATTATTGGTTCCAACTCTCTGCATTAACCTTGGCCAACTCAATGCCAGGAGTTTCCATTCTCCTCTGGCAAGTCTGTCAATGCACCAAGCTCTTATTGTGCACTCCCATCAATATGCCATCAAAGTCCTGACCTGAACCTGCTGCAGCTGAACTAAGTCCAACCTCAACCTTGGGAGCTGGTACTACCTACAATTTCCTTTGGTTTAATTGAAGGTCATTTGTGCCCATAAGTGATCACATGCTGATCTTGCCACATTGCTTCCTCTTGAGTTTGTGCTGTGCTGGTATCCGAGCTGGAGATTGTGAGTATGAGGTCAATTAATAGTATTTCTTCATTACCATTATCCTTCTCCTCCTGCATTTCACATCCCCATAACAATGCTTGACCTGGTGACAGTTTTTGTTTATCTGAAAAGAAAAAGACGTAGGAGTGGAGATGTGGTGAATGAGGCTACAAGGAAGAAAGGTGTTTATACCATAAGCAACTTGCATGTCAGAAGTTATTGTGGAAGTGGGGGAAGTGAGATGTTAGTTTTCAGCCTCATGGCAGGCAAAGTCACAGTAGTGACAAAGATTGCCAGCATCATCTCCTCCATGGGATGAAAAAACACAGCTATGCCCTTTCCTACACTGATGCAATTATGTGTATGTATTTTTGGTTAGAATCTTAGAATGCTTACAGCATCAAATCCATCATATTTGTGCCCACTCTCTGCAAGAGCAAATCAGCAAGCTCAAATCCCCTGGCCTTTCCCAGCAACCCAACAAGTATTTTTCTTCAGGTGTTTCTCCAATATTCTTTCAAAAGTGATGTTGAATCTACTTTCACTGCTGTCTAGATTGCAGACTCTGATCAAAGAACAAAGAACAACACAGCTCAGGAAACAGGCCCTTCGGCCCAACGAGCCCGCGCCGCCACCTTGACATTCCTACTTCCACCCATAACCCCTATCTACGTTTATAGAAATCTGCATTGGAACCCAAATTAGTGAGACAATTTAGGGAGAATTTGTTTTACCAATCAGCCTAAGAGCACATCTTTGGGATGTGGGAGGAAACCGGAGTGCCCGGAGAAAACCCACACAAGCACGGGAAGAATGCGCAAACTCCCACAGACACAGGCCCAAATCCATGTATCTGCACAGCACAGCGATAGTCACTGAGTTGTCATGTTGCCCGTCAGCTCATCCAGTTCAAGCGTACACTAACGATGTGAAACACTAGGCTACTCTTGAAATATCCAAGAGCAGCCTCTCACAACCCATCGCGTGTATGCCCCTTGTTGGACAACAAGGCGGACCAAAGTACCTGTAGGATAAAATCATTTAAAATATTTTCCTCATGTTGCCATCAATTCTTTTACCATTCACCATATATCAGTTCCATCCAATTCTCAAGTTTTCTAGCAATGGAAATCATTTTTCACTATCCAGTGTGCCTTGACTCCTTACGATTTTGAACACCTTTATCAAATTTCATTTCAATCACCTCTTCTCCCAGGAAGTCTAAGCTTCTTCAGTATAGCCACATAACTGAAGTTCATTATCCATAGTACCATTCTCGTAAAGCTTTTCTGCACCTTCTCTAAAGCCTTCACATCCTTCCTGAAGTGAGGCATTTTGAATTGGAGATAATATTTAGGTTGAGGCTGAACCAGTGTTTTACAAAGATTCTTCACAAATTCCTTATAAATGGAATTTGATGGGATGGCATAGTAGTTCGTCAGGCATCTGGATTCTGTTTCCGTCTCGGGTGACTGTGTGAAGTTTGTACATTCCTCCCATGTCGATGTGGGTTTCCTCTGAGTGCACTAGTTTCCTCCCACAATCCAAAGATTTGCAGGTTAGATGGATTAGCTATGCTAAATTGCTCCTTTAGTATCCCCAAATGTGTAAGTTAGGGGGAGTAGCGGGTTATTGCATGGGGTTATGGGGATAGGGCCTGGGTGGGATTGTTATCGATGTAGGTTCAATGGGCTGAATGGCCTCTTGTATTGATTCTATGATTTGTTGGGAGCTGATACTAATGGGGATAGGGGTACAGGGGTAGGGGTTGGTGGTAGGGTGGGGGTTGATAACTGTGGATGGGGAAAAGTTCTTGTGGCCAATGGGAGTGTCATGCATTCCCATTGGTCAACTGCAACTACAATGGCTGTATACACAGAGGTGATCATATCTATACCTGTCTCTTAACACAGTTTATCTATGAGTTGCCTACAGCCAGTCTTTTTGCCCTTTGCCAGAAGAACAACAATATTGCCCATAAGGCTGTCAGCCAGCTGAGGGTGGAGAGAGGTCAGGAGGAATGCAACCAGTGCTCTCATAAGTGATGATGAACATTGGAGCATGAGTGTGCATTCAGAATGTGCACTAACTACCTTCAAACGTCTGAGAGGCAATTCCAGAAATGGCTAACATTTTCCCAAGAGGCAGTCACGCTCCTTCAACAAGACTTATAGCCTCATAGATTTGGAGGGAACGTGATGCCAGTCATCCTCAAAGTAATTGCAGCTTGAATTGCTACAGCAATGGATCATTCTACGGTCCACTGCAGACATGTGTGCCTCAGGATGGTAACCAATGTTTTGTTCAGGAAGGCAATTAACTCATTGAGCTCACAATTGATGTTGATAGGCATGCTACAAGAGCAGTTGGTTTGGGGCCATTGTGTGGTTCCCACTGATACAGGGTATAATTGACTGCACTTATATGGCCAGTAGAGGTCCTTGCAAATAGTTAGATACGTTTGTCAATCAGAAGGGATTTCACTCACTCAACATGCAACAACTACTCTGCGACAATAGAAAGAATGATGTAAATCTGTGCTTGTTTCCCAGGGAAACTCACAGCTCCTATATTTGGCTCAATTTGGAGCAAAAACCGGCCTTAGTGCAAGATATAATCCTGGATGCCAAAGGCTCTCTCTTCAGGACATGGCTCATGACACCAATGCATCATCTACACAGCCCTGCAGAGGAGCATCACAATGTAGCACATGGATTGACCAACACAACCACAGAGGAGACCATAGAATTGCTGAAAATATACTCCTGATGCCTTGCCTGCTCCAACAGTGCCTTGCAATACCTGTCACAAAGGTGTTCCAGGATTACATGAAGTAACATTGCAATAGCAGGGAAATTACCATGGATCAACATAGAGGAGCTGCTCTCCTCAAATGAGGATGATGGAGAGGACTGTGAAGAAGAGGCACAAGGGCTAGCACCGCTGCCTCATAGCCCAAGGAAACTGGGTTCAATTTCAGCCTTGGGTGACTGTGTGGAGTTTGCACATTCTCCTCGTGTTTGTGTGGGTTTCCTCTGGATGCTTCAGTTTTCCAAAGATGTGTGGATTAGGTGGATTGGCCATGCTCAATTGTCCTTTAGTCTCAGGAGGTTGAGTAGGGTAAATATGTGAGGTTACCGGGATAAGGCCTGGGTGGGATTATTGTTGGTGCAGACTCAATGGGTTGAATAGCCTCCTTCAGCAGTGTACAGATTCTATGATTCTATTCCACTACCTTTCCAAGATGGCAGGGCTGTGGAGAGAAGTGGAGCCAACTTCATCTTTAATCATTTTCAAGTAATGAAATACCTCCTTGAGCAAACCACGTTTGAATGTGCATTCACCTCTGCCAGTCTTCAGCCAAAGTGCAGCATCCCGGGACAGTGGACCCTTATTACACAAAATTGAAAGATATGACAACCCCCAAGGATTCAAGCTTTGCACTTGCACATTAAGTCACTGAAGCTTTAATGAACAAACATTCAGCTCCTTGTTTACAGAGCTGAATCCTGACAGGTTGACTTGTCTAAGAGATTCAGCGATATTTTGGCTATGCCTGCAGTCCAATCTTCAGTGGTTTCCTATTGGCATTAAGTTCTTCAGCATTCAGCATAAGCCCACAAATCTGAAAAAACAGTTTTCAATGTACAGCAGAACCCGCTTCAAATGATTCAGGCAGTGGATATGTGGCTTGACCACACTCATGGTTTACTCAATTATGGTTCTTATGCACAAACACTGCAACAATTCCAGTGCCTCTTGTCGCTCAGCAGGGACACAGTAAATATGTGCAAGATCTTAGAGGGTGGCTGGACATATTGAAAGTGTCATTAGTGAAACAAATGGTATCGTGGGCTTCATGCATACCAAAACCGGGAAGTTTTACTGAACATCTTTATAAAGCTCTGGTTAGGCCACACCTGTAGTTTTGCATCCAGTTCTGGAAGGGTGCAGGGGAAATTTATTAACAAGATGGTACAGATAAAGAACTTTAATTAAAAGATTTGAGGGGAGATCTGATTCTGATGTATAAGATTATGATAGGCTTAGAAAATATTGTTAAAGCTATTTCCATTGCTTAGTGGTAAAGGATTAAGGGACACAGATTTAAGGTTTCAAGCAAAAGATACAGGGTGATTTGATTTGATTTATTATTGTCATGTGTATTGGGATACAGTGAAAAGCATTGTTTCTTGCATGCTACATAGACGAAACATACTGTTCATAAAATTCATAGGGGAGAAGGAAAGGACAGGGTGCAGAATATAGTGTTGCAGTTACAGATAGGGTCAAAAGATCAACTTAATAGGATAGGAGAAAGATCAACTTAGTACATAATAGGTCCATTCAAAAGTCTAATGGTTGTAGGGAATAAACTGTTCTTGAGTCAGTTGGTACATGTTCTCAGATTTTTGTATCTTTTTTCCTGACAGAAGAAGGTGGAAGAGAGTATGTCCAGAACGCATGGGGTCCTCAATTATGCCGGCTGTTTTTCTGAGACAGTGGGAGGTGTAGAAGGAGTCAGTGGATGGAGGCTGGTTTGCGTGATGGATTGGGGCTACATTCACAAACCTTTTGTAGTTTCTCGTGGTCTTGGACAGAGCAGGAGCCATTCCAAGCTATGATACAACAAGAAATAATGTTTTCTCTGGTGCATCTGTAAAAGTTGGTAAGAGTTGTAGCTGACATGCCAAATTTGAGTTTTCTGAGAAGGTAGAGGCATTGGTGGGCTTTCTTAACTATAGTGATGACATGGGGGGGGGGGGGAGCGGGGGACCAGAACAGATTATTGGTGATCTGGATACCTAAAAACTTGAAGCTCTTGACTCTTTTTACTGATTACCCATTGATGTAGACAGGGCATGTTGTCTTTAATGCTTCCTGAAGTTGATGACAATCTTCTTTGTTTTGTTGCCATTGATGAAGAGATTAGTGTTGCTGTACCAGTTCACCAGATTTACTATCTTATTCCTGTACTCTCTATCTTGTCATTGTTTGAGATCCGACCCATTAAGGTGGGATTGTCAGCAAACTTGAAAATCGCATTGGAAGGGAATTAGATTGCTCTGTACAGCATTGACTGAATGTGAGCGTATGAATTGGGAACAAGAATAGGTTACTTAATTGATTAAACATACTGCAAATTGTTAGATAAAAAACTTAGCAATATTATCAGTGACATAATGCATGGATATAAAAGGACTAAAGCATCTGCAAATGAGGGTGAGATGAGAGACAGCCACACAAGAGTACCTGTGAGAGTGGTGATAACAGCATCCAGTTTGTTTGATTCAGCTAGCTTTTGCAAGATAAAATGATATGAAACTCTGTCAATCCAAAACATTTAACTCCAGTGTGCTGTAGCTCACAGCCAGTGACGTTAGTGAACCGAGGGCGGGACTAGGGGAGAATGAGCGAATAGGAGTGGAGAGTTGGTAAGATGGACAGTGTGGCCCACCAATGGGCCAGTGGAAGTTGCACGCGTGCCGAGGCTGCGGTGTGCTGAGTGTTGGAGAAGTTTGGAGGAGTGCGGGTTAAGAGTCAGAGTGGGCACTGAGTGAGTGTCTGCTAACACCGGGGCCCTGCACTGTATTCAGGCATGTTTATCACCGCTACATGAGAGGAAGAAAAACAGCGGCTACCGGGGGTTTTCCTTTCAGAAAGTCAGCTAGCGGCGACTTGCTCCCAGTAACGACAGCGGCGGTAAGTTTGACACCGGACTTGCTCCTGCAGACCCTTCCTCACTCCTTTCAGAAGCTGCCTTTGTGCTGCTTACTCTGCGATCTGGTACCGATTTCTCTGTTCCTCACGTCGCGTTTGCTCTCAAACCTTGGGGGAATACGTTCTTTGTCAGACAGTCTGAGGCATTTTAACTGAAGCCAGTCATTTCCAGCGAAGAGAAGACGAGATCGGGGAGGGCAGCCGGAGCCGCTTTGTGTTGGGGGAGAGTTTCTGAGGAGGATGCGAGACTCTCGGCTCCTTCCTCAGGACTGCGACGGAGTTAAAAGTATGGCGATTAATCACGGATTAATCAGCAGCGGCCAACTCCTGGAAAGTAATCCATGTTAGAGAGTGAGAGTAGCGGAAAGGGTTTACCTGAGGGATAGTTTTATCACCGTGTGGGGGATGGGAGGCACTCCCTAAACATTCAGCTTTTTCACATCTATCATTAGATCTTTACAAATTGCCGGGCTGATCTGAATTGAGGGTGGCGCCTTCAGCGGTGGAAAACATTTTTTATTTGTCAGTGTAGTTTGTGTTTTTTTTTGTGTGAGATTACTAATTCCGCTTTATTTGGTGAATGGAATACCCAACTCCGGTTTCCCCAACCTGTCAAACGCTCGCTTCCCCCGCTTTTCCCTGGCCGGCTGGTGAGGATGTGGCTGAAGAAGGGGGCCTGTAATGTATATATTTTAGAAGATGCTGGAATGGAGAATTGGACGGATTGTTGCCAAAGTCAGTATTGTAATGACAGAGTTTACTGCTTGGTGCGTGCCGAGAGGAAATTCCTTCTCTGAGAATAACGTGGCAGTATGTCAGGACACATTATTCCAATTAGATCTATATTATAGCATTGCATAATGGTGGAGAGATTTGACCAGCAAGCACTTTTGGTGGAAGTCTAAATTTTAAACGTTATGCTGTCAGTGGCTGTATTTTTACTTTGCAATAAAACAAAGGTAACATTCATTCTTTGTTTCGGATCCATCCTTCTTGATTGTAGCAGTTTCAAAACTGATTTGTTTTTCTTGTCCAAATTCTGGATTACGAAGCAACTCTTTTATTTGAAAGCAGTTCACATAGTTAATCCAGCCCAATGAGTATTTATTTTGGACTTTACCTCGATGATCCAAGTCAAGACTTTGTTTCGGATAAATTGGCCGACAATAAAATTATTCTCGATAGAAAGCTGCAGCCAGAAAACTCTCAGTATTGTTGGAGTCTGCCGTGGCGTATGCTTACAGTTAGGCTGGAGTGAGCAGAAGGATTTGCTGTTTTAAGTACCATGTTGAACATCTCTCTAAACTAGGGATTAGAGGGCTTGGGAGCTCCTTTATAATAAACTGAGGCACAGGACTGAACCATGTGGGCCAGGCAAATTTTAGACTTATTGGAGGTGCCAGAGGACTAGAAAATTGTAAATGTTACTCCGTTGTTCAAAGAAAAAGGCTTGTAGGAATAGCTCCAGCAATTACAGGCCAGTCAGTTTCAATATGAGCGGTGGGTAAGCTTCTTGAAACATTATATGGAATAAATTTAGTAGTCTAAAGGGAAAATCGTATTTAACTTGCTGGAATTTTTTGAGGAGGTAACAAAGGGATGATGAGGGTTATATTGTTGATGCTTAGACTTAGACTTTCAGAAGGCATAAGAAAAAGTTATAGCTCATGGAATAAATGAACAGTAATATATGGATGCAGAATTGGCTGAGTAGGCAGAGAGTAATGGTGAATGAATACTTTCAGGCTGGACGAAGGTTTGAAGTGGCGTTCCCCAGGATTAATATTGCAACCCTTGCTTTTCCTGATGTGTATTAATGATCTAGACCTTACTGTACAAAGAACAATTTCAAAGTTTACAGCTGCTGCAAAACCTCAAAATATTGTAAACTGAAGAGAGTGTAGAATTTCAAAAAGTCATAGACAAATTGGAGTAGACAGGTAGATGGCAGATGAATCATAGAATCCCTACAATACAGAAAGAGGCCATTTAATCCATGGAGTCTGCACCAATCACAATCCTATCCAAGTTCTATTCCTGTAATCCCACACACTTACCATGCAAATTCCCCTGACACTTGCGACAATTTAGCATGGCCAATCAATCTAACTTGCACATCTTTCGACTATTGGAGGAAACTGGAGCACTTGGAGGAAACCCACTCAGACACATGGAGAATGTGCAAACTGCACACAGACAGTGATGCAAGGCTGGAATTGAACATGAGTCCCTAGTGCTGTGAGGCAGTAGTGCTAACCACTGTGCCACCAGGCTGCTCCCAAGTTCTATGTGGAGATGTTTGAGGTGATGCATATTGGTAAGACGGAATGGATAAACAATATAAAAAAAGAGTTAAAATTCTTAAAGGGATGCAGGAGCAGAGGTACCTGGATGTATAGATCATTAAAGGTGGAAGACAGGTGGAGAGAGTAGTTAATAAAGCATATGGTATTCTTTTGGGTGATACAATGGTTAGCACTGCCGCCCCTCAGTGCCAGGGACTCGGGTTTGATTCCTGGCTTAGATCACTACTTGTGTGGAGTCTGCATGTTCTCCCTGTGTCTGCGTGGGTTTCTTCCTGGTTCTCCAGTTTCCTCCCACAATCCAAAAGATGTGCTGGTTAAATGTATTGGTCATGCTAAATTCTCCCTCTGGTACCCAAACAGGCACCAGAGTGTGGCGACTAGGGGATTTTCACAGCAATTATATTCAGTGTAATGTAAGCTTACTTGTGACATTAATAAACTTTTACATATTAAATAGTAATAGAAGTAGCTCATTCAACCTGTTGAGTCTGCTGTATCATTCAATAACATTATGGCTGATCTGTTTGTGGTTCAAATGCCACATTCCTAATACCACCAATAACCTTCAATTCCCTTGTGTAACTCTGACTTAATGCTCAGTGATTCCTCATCGACCCATGTTCTGAGACAGAGTTCCAATGTCACAAAATGTCAGCGGAAAAAACATTCCCATCACTTCCGTGTTGTAAGCGTGACCCCTAATTTTAAAACAGTATCCCCTACTTCTGCTTTTGCCCACAAAAAAAAACAACCTTTCCAAGTTTGTCTTGACTAGACTATTCAGAATCTTGTATACAACAGTCAAGTCATCTCTCACTCTTCTAAACTCCAGGGAAACAAGTCCAGCCTGTTTCCTTATCCTCATAAGACACCCACTCATTCCAGGTTATCAACCTGGTAAACCTTTTCTGAACTGCCTTCAATGCAGTTGCATCCTTCCTGCCTTAATAAGGGTTTTATTGATAGGGGCATACAGCAAGTGAATTTTACTGAACTTATATGACGTACTAGTTACACCCCAACTGGAGTATTGTGTTCAGTTCTGGACCCCGCAGTATAAGAAGGATATGAGCGCATTGGAGTGCAGAGAGCTTTACAAGAATAGAACGGATGAGAAACTTTAGATTGTGAGGTTGGAACTGTTTTCTAAGGCTAAGAGGAAATTTGATAGACACATTCAAGATCATGAGGCAACTGGGCAGAGTAAATTGGGAGAAACTGTTCCCACTCTCAAAAACATGAAGAGCAATAGGGCACAGATTTACAGTGATTTACTAAAGAAATAAATGCAATGTGCAACAGAACTTTTTTATATAATGTATAGTTTGGGTCTGGAATACACTTGAAGTGTGCTGGAGCAGGTTTAATGAAGGCATTCAAGAGGGCATTAGATTGTTTCTTTTCATATAATCATGTGCCGGGGTATGCGGGGAAAGGCAAGGGAATGGTATTAAGTCATGATGCTCTTTTAGTGAGCTGGTGCAGACACAACGGGCCAAACAGCCACCTTCGGCACTGTAACAATTCTGTGATTTGTGTTGACATAGTGAATTTGAATCATAGTTGAATTTGGCCTTTGGAACAGAATAAACCCTCAAGCTTCTTCTGCTACGCAGTGAGATCATGGTTGATCTGCATCTTAATTTCACCCAACTCCCCTGGTCTATATCTTTTCATAGATTTGTCTAACAAATCAGTCACTCTCAGATTTGGATGCACTACATTGTCTGAATCTGTATCCATTGCAGTTATGAACTCAGCAACTTTGCATGCCCAAAGTGATGGTGTAGCCATGGGATCCCCTCAATATCCAACTCTTGGAAACTGACAAAGGTGTTTGCATGAGAAACACATCTTTGATGAAATGACACCTAATGTCCTACCTCCTGCATATGTCTGACATGTAGATGGTACATTTGCTAAATTTGAATCAGCAGCTGTAGGTATGAATTTCTTGTCCCACCTTAATAGGCCATCCTGCACTCCAATTCACCTTTATCGATCACAAGCCCATTTTGCTGGTCGATATACATATTGGGATTGCTACAGCTCCACAAGATTGGTCTGATTGGCAAACTCGTAAATAGGGCCAAGCTATTTTCATGCAAGCTTAATGCTGAAGTAAGATGCACTAAAACCATCCTGTGGAATAATGGCTACCCTGATCAAATGTTTGTTGCTGTATATCAATCGAACCCATGGACCTAAGACCATCACTTACGATCCTGAAACGTTTTCGGTCTATCTTGGATTGCCCTGGAATGGTAAAGTGTCTCATAAAATTTGAACAAAGGTGAAACTACTATTTCATACTGCTCCTACTAGCTATCTAAGTGGTTTCCTTCATTAATAGGATGCAAACATCAAGACAAAAAGACATTTTGTTTGTCACTCTATTTAGTAATGCAGTATTTGAATTTCAGTGCCGGTGTGATGCCAGGCATGCAGGCCAATGACTGGCAGATCATATCAAAAAGCATGTCCCTCTGTTCACAACAGGCAAAGTACTGACATTACCCTATGAGCTTGAGCTGGTTAGTGTCCAACATTAGATGTGATTCCACAATTGCACAGCAATCCGTTGCTCAACAATTCCGATTGTGTTAAGATTTACTCTGATAATCAATTTAAGATGATCAGTTGGGCTCGCATTATGGCTCACTTAGAAGCTAGAGTCCTGTCCTTTGCCGGCAGAAGCAGCATGTCCATATCTTTTGCCGTTTTCAACCAAACAAAAGCTTGGACAGCTATCGCCTGGTTCATTCCCTATAGCAATACCTTCACCTATCAGTATCGAGCTGCTTGATTCAAATGTAAACAAAAGCTTGGCAGTTAACTGTTCCTTGGTGCTTTCTCCATAGCAGTGCTTCTACCAATCAGAGTCCGCTTGCCATGCAATCAGCACATTGGTAGAGTTTTCTTTTGTTGATCAAAAAAATTGTGAAAGTCAAAATTTGTTTTTTATTTTGATAGAGATCTCTTTGAAACCCAAGATTACAAATTGCTGTTGTGTAGCTGGTTTCTTTTAGCTTAATTTCTGTTGTGGGGTCTTACAGCACAAAGCAGAGCTATACTATGAACCTTTGTTTAATTTATCATTGGAGCTCTGTCATATCTGAAAGAATGTATGGGCTTTCATATCTCAACAAAGTAAAATTGTGTTCTCACTGAGATAATTTCTACTTACTGAAACATTGGTCTTTAGTGACAAATAAGAATAATTTTTGTCATTTGGTTTGGTTATTTATAATGTCACCTGCAGAAAGAGAAGTCCCTTCAATATAGCTTTGCTGTAGCTATTTCATTAATGAAATCAGAATGAGACTGGAATGATGACTAGATAAACATATTGAAGAGTGAATCAGACTTTCAGAAATGAGTTCAAAATGTTTTGTAATTTAATTTAGAAAGGAATTAATATTTGGGTTGACAATAATTGATCTGAAAATTCAAAAACCTGATTTCATTTGGATCTTGATTTAGTGACAAGGATGTGACATAAGTTTGCAATGAACATGTTTGGTCAATACGAAGTTTGTACCCTCTTTAACCACAATGCAGTTTTGCTAATTGCTCAATACAATCAAATGCAATGAATTCAATTGCCCTGTCTTATCACTCCTTTTTATTCCTTTGGTGTTCCTGTGAAACATAGTTGGGAAATTCTTGAATAAAATTGCATTAGTTTGACCAGTTTCAAACCGTGCTGCTCCATGTTCATATTTCTTAGCAGAACACAATTTTGCTTTGTTGAGGCAATTTATCATTGAAGCTGTGTCAGTTCAGAAAGAACATATGCTTCTTGCCTCATTGTTACGTTCTGGAGATTACCATTTTCCAGAAACTGGAGTGGTTAGCATAGCAGCTTCACAATGCCAAGGACATGGATTTGATTCCTGGCTTGGGTCACTGTTCTCCCCATGTCTGCGTGGGTTTCCTCCGGATGCTCTGATTTCCTCCCACAGACCAAAGATGTGCGAGTTAGGTTGATTGGTCATACTAAATTACCTCTTAGTGAGAGGAGGACTAGCAGGTTAATTATGTGATTAATTAACACATAGAGCCTGGTGGGATTGTTGTCAGTGCAGACTCAATGGACCAAATGGCCGCCTTCTGCATTGTAGGGATTCTGTGAACTGGACTAGCTATATAAATATTGTGGCTCCAAAAGCAGATGTGAGTCTTGGAATTCAGCAGTGGGAAACTCCTGAATTCCTAGTCTACATCTGTCCACCATCTACAAGTTTGCAATGAAAAGTTTGCAGTCTGCTGGAATACACCACTTGCCTAGACGAATGCAGCTCCACAACACCTCAAGAAGCTTGACACCATCCAGGATAAAGCAGTCTGCTTGGTTGATACCTTTTTCACAAATGTTCACTCCCTCCACCACCAACGAACAGTTGCATCAGGACTCACCAAGGCTCCTAAGAACACTTTCAAAGCCCAGAAATGATACCATTTTGGAAGAACAAAGGAGCACATGTACAGGAACACTACCTGGAAATTCCCCTCCAAGTCACTCACTATCCTATTTTGGTTATATGTTGCTGCCCCTTCACTATCACTGGGTCAAAATCCTGAAACTTCCTTTCTAACAGCACTGTGCTTATACCTACGCTACAAGGTCCAAGAAGGCAGCTTACCGCAAGCTTTAGCTTAATAGATTACTCTCTACATATTTTTCCCCCTTCTGGTGGAGAAGCACTTGGCTCCAGTATTTTCACACAGTTGCAGAGCTGAAATAGGGAACTTATGCAGAAAAATCCCAATGGGAATGCATGCCCTAACACTTGCAGACTGCCAGTTCACTTTTGATTTTACTCAAATTATTTTCCTCTCTGGAGGAACATCTTCCATTGAACTCCTTCCCTAGGGCAATTGGGCTGATACTTGATTATGTAAATAAGTTGACATTGGCAGAGCCATCAAGCCCACTTATTAAAAGCAGGAATACTGTTTTAACCAAGCTAAAGGAAAGAGTGATGCATCTATCACAATGACTTTGCAGCTCTATCTTGTGTCTACAGATGACCACATAACTGCTGAGAATTAAAGTAATTTTGATTTCTGAAAGGAACCAGCATAATCAATTAATACTTTGAATTGTAATTATCTTGGGACTACCCAGGCCTGTTCTATTTATTTTGCATTTAAAAATTCAATTCCCAAAACTAAAAGTTACATTCGAGAGTATCAAAATTAGGTATGTAAAACAATAGAAACTTGGAAAGTTTACATGTACAAGATGGACGTCTATCAAGAATGTTGAGCTGCCATTCTTGCCCTTTTTAAACCATGCTTCATTAAAGGCTCTATTATAGTTCCTAGCTGTAATATACTCTCAGCACACTTATCTCATTCAGTACACTCATTGAATTACAGACTGTTAATCACTGGACATCACTGTTATCTATTTTCTTGCCTTTCTTGAGTTGACCATCCATACTTCTGATTTTCTGCTTTCTATGTCCAGTTATTGTTTGGTTGGTTTTAAAATCTATGCTCAAGTTCCAAATGACCTCTGACAGCACTACCAAACCTCCAGGCAACAATATTGGTCCTGACCCTATTCAAGGACAATCTGTCCAATCCATCTCCCCAGAGCCAGTTCTACTGCGCAAGGAATCTAAAGCTCTTCCTTCTGTTCTATCTGTCTCTCGAGTCATGCATTCCAATGCACTATTCTTGTTAGTGCGTGGTACCAAGAGTAAACTGGAGTTTACTCCTTTTGAGGGAGCAATGAAAGAAAATTAAAAAGTAATACCTAAAACCTGCCTGCAGAACTTCATCCCTCTTACGATCACTGTAAAGATGAACAACTTTTAAAAAGTTACTTGAGTCCTCAATGACCAACTTAAAGGAATTGTGTGACAAGATTTCAAATTTTAAGACTTTTATTGTAATTAACTAAAAGCAACATTGATTAAACATTACTGCATAGGCATCTGGTATTCTAAACTGCAGAAGTGTGTTACTGTGGTAACATGACTGATAATTCCACACTTACATATATACTTTCCAGAATACTCCCTACAGGATTATAGTTTTTAAAGGACACAGTTCACAGTCGTTCTCAATTTGCAGTCCTCATTTCACCAAGTTAGAATGCTGAAACAGTTGAAAGGTACTTCAGGATTCCCATTCCATCTACCAGCAATAAGGCCCACTTCAGTGATTTCTTCCTCTAGTCTTGCCCTAGCAACTCTTTCAATCTATATGCCATGAGATGTGTCTCTTTAACTAGCTCTCTCTCTTTCTGACCATCTGTCCAGCTGTTCTTGTCATTGTTTCAGGTGTGAACATTTTGCACCTTTCTCCCGGTCAATCTCTCTCTGGGTTCCCTTGTTCCTCTGGTAACCACCCATGCTTTTTGGGCAGAATTTGGAATAGATCACATGTCTTTTTTCACTACCCCATTTTATCTTAAATCAAAGAGACAGACGGTACCTGAACCTTATAAAATCACGCATTCATAACATTAGCCATCTCTTTGATATTGATATGCTGTGTGATCTCTGGCTGTTAACCTTTACCCCTCCACTGCCATTTGATTTTATGGCCTTTTGATTATATCCTTGACCTTGGCACCAGAGAGACAACATATTATCCTGGAATGATGTTTGTGGCAGGAGAAATTCCT
The DNA here is from genome assembly GCA_024679065.1 of Sphyrna mokarran. NCBI lineage: Eukaryota > Metazoa > Chordata > Chondrichthyes > Carcharhiniformes > Carcharhinidae > Sphyrna > Sphyrna mokarran. The sequence goes on along the minus strand of JAGIQG010000012.1, from coordinate 35,289,469 downwards.
ATTTATGCCCCATAGTATTGAATTTCCTTTCACTGTTGCTTTTCTAACCTTTCTCTTCTGTTCCTGACTCAACACAATTGGGCCATCCAACAGTTCTCTATAGCCTGCAGGATGACCACCTCCAGAAATGTGCTTATGTCTTTAGCTTACAGCCTCACAACAGCACCACAGTGATGGCAGCTGCTACATAAACTCCAAAATCCATAACTCAAAATCCCTCAGCTGATCCCACTTGCTGTACAAGTGGATGTCCTGGAGAAGCAATGTCCTCAAGTTCTCGCATGGCACGTGATGTGCATTTGACGTGGTTGGAGTGCCTCACTGTGGCTTCATTTATTTGATAATTAATAAACTTATCTGACATAAGACTTTAGCCGTAAACCTACTTAGAACTTAACCAAATTTCAAACTTGCCAAACATAAACTTGTTGGATCACTAAGTAAATTTCTTAATTTAGAAAAAAAAGAACAATAGTAATATCCACTTAACTGTTATCCTGTGGCTGTAACTTTTGATTTCTTTTCTTGTCAGTTATATGCTGTAACTGCTGCTCCTCCTGCGGCTAACATCTATTCTCTGTACAGGGATTTCTGTCCTGCTGTGTGCTGCCTGTACTCCCCCGTCCTGCCATTGCTCAGATCCAGCATCTTGCTAATTCTTCATAACCACACTAGAGTTTCCTCAAATCTCAAGAGTGAGGCTTGAACCAATGACCTAGTTAGTGACTCTGAAATGCTAGTGCTGTATTTGAATGAAGGCCAATGATACCTCAATAAGTGGCTTTTTATCATGGGTGCTGAAGTTTCCATTCCTGAACTTAATTCATTAGTGTTGTTGGAAAACACAACAACAGTGATGGCCCTCAGTGTGTTAAGATCTGGAATATATTGTCTGAAACAATGCTAAGTAAATTTGGCAGAATGTTTCAAAGTGAGCCATAAAGAGAGAGCAGGGGAGTGAGGCTAATTGACAGGTTTTCTCAAAGAGCTGACATAAGCACAATGGGAAGAATGGCCTCCTATGCAATAATGTTCTGTAATTGCGTAACTGGCTGGTGCTCACTGCCCAGGCTTACAATGATTGGACATTTGGCAAAGCACCAATGGGGCATCATGGTGACTACAACAAATAGATCTGGTATTACGGGAAAGCTTTGGCTTAGTGTTTAGTGCACACAAGCACTCAGTGAGCAGGAAAGTTTATTTAATTTTCTGGCTTTTTCTCAGAAATTTCAGACCTAAAAGATTGCATCAGTATTCATAAATGTGAATAATGGTCCTTTCTGTAAAATATGGTAAATTATCTCAAGTTGCTGGCAGGATACCTTATATTTATAACTTAAATGCAAAATAAACAGTATAAATTGTAAGTAATTTGTTTCTTGATCATTTTGAATTTGTGTCCTCAGCTATTGAGATGCCCTTTGCACTGTAAAAATATATAAAACACAGTAGTATTAATAGAAAACAAGTTAGGGTACGTGCATGTTTTACTTAAATATTTTTACAGCAGCATTGTGACTGGAAAACAATTTGTAGCAATGTATTTTCCAGTAACTGGAAAGGCCGGATGTTGTGCAGCTAATGATTCTGGGGCAGTTATTCTATCCTGTGTAGTTGTAGATAGGCTACTGCACAAATTAATCCAGAATATTATAAAGCTCCTGTTCTCCATGTTTGAATCTTGATAGATACTTCAATCTTTTAGCTGAGCCAAATCAGGTCTTTACCTGATATATAAACAAACTCTCCAGTGCAGGCCAATTGGTATTTCAGGAACAACTTCCCAGGAGGAAGGAAAATAGTGAAAAGGTAATTCTGTGTTGCAAAGCATGGTTTTAATAACTTTAAGCGACAACATGGATAGTGTTGGAAAATTCCTCCCACACGGGATCTTTTTCCACCGTGCAGCATTTTGTTTTATTTGATTAGATTTCAGCGTTTTTAAGTCCACTCAGGCTAGCAATTCAGAAAAGCTAATGGGAAAGATCACAATTCATCCATTCCACAAGAGAAGAGATAATTTATTCACGGATTTTGAAGATATTTTGTGTTGACAGGCTGTGTAAGGTGTGGTGGGCAGTAAAACTCTATGGCCTGGGAAAACCTGAAGGATTAGAAATTAATCATTTTTAAAAAGAAATACGAGAATAAACCCTGGAAGACAAAGTAACAGCTGTTTTCCTTTGATGCTAATGAATTTGTCTAGTAATCCCATTAACAATATATCTCCCAAAACAACAAAATTTCTCCCTTCAAGCCTAAACCATATTGAAGTCATCCTGCAATGGTCCCTGAAGACTATTTTAACCCTGGGCCTTGCATTAAATCAGCAGTACTCCAGGCAGTAATGCTGTTGTGTGTTTATAATTTTAAAGCACATTACATTCCTGATTGATCCCCAGCATGTTTTAAAAAATACACATTTAACATTCTTGTGCAGGTTAGTAAAATAAGATTAGTCTGGACTAAATTGAGTTTCATCTGTCTAGTTTTTAAATTCTTCTGTTACCGATACTTGCTGTCTGTGATGACATGGTTTTCATCTGAATCAGGATTACTGTTATCCATTTTTCTATATGTTCAGATTCATTTTTATGACACTAACCCATAAGAATTCTGCCTGGACAATCAAAGCAAAACTTGCTGTGATCCAGGAGGGTGAACATTCAATACTGCAATCTGCAACTTGAGTCTTAAGAGTTCCAACTAGAAAGGAGATTTGAATTTGTCTTGAAATATTTAGAACTTTAAATAAAATTAGTTCTGGAGAAAAAAACTTAATTGCTCAAAGTAGCTGCAGAGATTTCTAAGAGTTGTTTCATGGGTTCAGGCACATCATTAAATAATAGTCTTTCAATCTACTTTTATGATCACAGGGACAGTTATTAATTTCTCAGAAATCAGACTCCAATTTAAAAACCTTAAGCAGAATTCAGGTTCTGGTATTGTTCAGCCTTGATTCCTGTCAGAGAGTATTGTAATTCTGTTTGTGTGGGAGGAGGAGATTAGGAAGATTTATTTAACCACTAAAGATGCAACCTACAGAAATGTCGATTGATGGTCAGCCCAGAAAACAGCAGCATAAGCTTTAACTTTCAGAGCGTTGCAAATCAAACATCTTGCTTAAAATTAAAATAACTGATTTACTTAACATGGGGTTAAAGCACATTTCTACTACCACTTTATTCACTCTTTAGGTTGCAAAAGATGAATGTCTGTTCAGTTGACATTGAGGTTGATCAGTCTATGCATTGTCAGAGGTCAGGGATTTCATGTACTCACTTTAAACTGAAACGAGTTTGAGTGTTTGCGTTTGTAATGAAGAATAATGACTATCCTCCATCATTTCTAAAATTAGCAGTGTTGTGTTCAGTCACATTTGACATTCCACCCTGATTATCAGTACCAATCCAAATATATCCAGCTGGGTGGAGAAGGTTACTAATCCATTCTTTGTGTTTAACAATTTAAATTGTTTTGATTCTGTGCACTCCACCCGTATTATATCATTTCAATCCTTTTAATGCCTCATTTCTTTTTAGGAACTCATCACTGCATTTTCATCTTTGCACTTGTGCTCGTAGCTTTCTCTTAATGAGTGTTGTAGTCAAATCTCTGTGGATGACTAACATACTAAATAGAACCACAGAAAAGTCATAGCACTGAAGGAGCTATGATTCAGCCTATCTTGTCCATGCCAGCCCAAAGACACCCAGTGTCTAATTCCACTTTCCTGCACCTGGCCCATAGCCCTCTAGCTTACAGCACATAAAGTGCACATCCAGATACTTTTAGGGTGTCCGCCTCCAACACCAACTCGTGTAGCAAATTCCTGACACCCACTACTCTCTGCATAAAAGGATTCTTCCTCATTTGATTTGATTTATTATTTTCACATGTATTTGTATACAGAGAAAACTATTATTTCTTGCATGCTATACAGACAAAGCATACCATACGTAGAAAAGGAAAGGAGAGACTGCAACATGTATTGTTACAATCATAGCTAGTATGAAGAGAAAGATCAACTAAATATGAGGTAGGTCCTTTCAAAAATCTGATAGCAGCAGGGAAGAAGCAGTTCTTGAGTTGATTGGTATATGACTTTTGTACTTTTTTCCTGATAGAAGATGTTGGAAGAGAGAATGTCCAGGATATGTGGCATCCTTAATTAGGCTGGCTGCTTTTCCAAGGCAGCGGGGAGTGTAAACAGAATCAATGGATGGTTTGTGTGATAGACTGGGCTTCATTTATGATCTTTTGTAATTTTTGTGGTCTTGGACAGAGCAGGAGCCATACCAAGCTGTAATACAACCAGAAACAATGCTTTCTATGGTGCATCTGTAAAAGTTGGGTAGAGTTGTAGCGGACATGTCAAATTTCCTCAAAGTCGAGGTATGGTGGGATTTCTTCACTATAGTGTCAGTGTAGACAGGACAATTGTCGGTGACCTGAATACTTAGAAACTTGAAGCTCTTGACCATTTCCACTTCATCCCTGTTGATGTAGATAGGCGCATGTTCTCCACTGCACTTTTTGAAGTTGATAATTATCTCCTTCATTTTATTGACCTTGAGGGAGAGATTATTGTCATCACACCAGCTCATCAGATTCTCTGTCTCTTTCCTATACTCTGTTTCGTCATTGTTTGGGTTTCGCCCCACTACAGTGGTGTCATCAGCAAACTTGGAATTTGCCGCGTAATCATAAATGTATAAGGAGTATAGTAAGGGGCTGAGGACACGACCTTGTGGGGCAGTAGTATTGAGGATGATCATGGAGGAGGTGTTGTTGCCTATCCTTACTGATTGTGGCCTGTGGGTTAGGAAGTATAGGATCCAGTCGCAGGGGAAGGAGCCAATCTCCAGGACATGATGAGTTTTGTAGGAATAATGGTTTTGAAGGTTGAGCTGGAGTCAATAAATAGAAGTCTGACATAAGTGTCTGTTATCCAGGTGTTCCAGGGTTGAGTGTAAGGCCAGGGAAATGGCTTCTGGTATGACCCTGTTGCAGTGATAGGTGAACTGGAGTGGATCCAGGCAATCTGGGAGGCTGACATTGAATTGTGCCATCACCAACCTTTTGAAGCACTTCATAATGATGGATGTCAGAGCCACCATCAGACTCACCATGGACTTCTCTACAGAATCAGTTGCATTCTTGGACACAAGCATCTCTGTCAAGGACAGCCACCATAGCACGTCACTGTACTGCAAGCCCATGGATAGCCTCCACTTCACCAGCTTCCACTCTAAACATGTTAAAGAAGCCATCCTCTACAGAAAATCCCTCCATATACACAGGATCTGATCAGATGAGGAAGATCGCTATAGACGCTGAAAGATGCCCTAATAAGAACAGGATATGGCGCTTGACTCATCAGTCGACAGTTCCAATGTGCCACAGCGAAAAACCGCACCGACCTCCTCAGAAAACAAACACAGGATACGGCTGACAGAGTATCCTTTGTCTTCCAGTACTACCCCAGAGTGGAGAAGCTACAACATCTCCGGAACCTTCAACATGTCATTGATGAAAAGAAAAATCTCGCTAAAGCCATCCCCACATGACGGCCTCAACTGGGATCTTGTGTTCATGTCATACTATCTGTAACCCCCATGACTTGCCTGGGATTACAAAATCTCACTTTAGGGAAGGAAATCTGTCATTCTTACTTAATCGAGGCCACGTGTGACTCCAGAGCCATAGCAATGTGATTGATTCTTAACTGCCCTCTGAAATGGCTTGGGAACCCACTCTTTTCAAGGGCAATTAGGGATGGGTAATAAATGCTGGCCAGCCACTGACACCCATGTACCAAATATTAATAAAAAATTCACCCTTCAGTCTTCTCTGTCGCAAGGAAAATAACCCGAATCTATCCAATCTCTCATCGTAGTAATGCTTTTCTAGCCCAGTTAGCATTCTTCTAAATCTCCTCTGTACCCTTTCCAGAGCAATTACATTGTTCCTGCAATATGGTGACCAGAACTGTGCACTGTACTCCATTGTGGCCTTTCCAATGTTTTATACAATTCCAACATTATATCCTTTTATATTCTATACATTTTTCAGTGAAGTCATTCGTATGCCTTCTTTACAACCTTGAATATTTGAACTGCTGCCTTTAGGAACCTGTGTACTTGCATGCCAAGATCTCTCACTGCATCTACCCCTCTTAGTAAATTCCCATTAATTGTGTATTCCCTATAACTGTTTGACCTTCCTAAATGCATTATCTCACACTATGTTAAAAATCCATCTGCCACTTTACTGCCCACTCCACCAGCCCATCAATATTGTTTTGTAGATTATACTTATCCTCTTCACTAACCACTACTTGGCCAATGTTTGTGTCGTCTGCAAATTTTCCAATTGTCCCTCTATATGTTCATGTCCAAATCTTCGATATATAACACAGTAAGCGTTAGAACACCACTTGAAACAACTTTCCATTCACAAGGGCATCCTGTGACCCTTTGTTTCCTGTGACTAAGCCAACTTAGTTGCCAAAGTACCGTGGTGTCCCATGGATTTTTAATTTTTTTGACTAATAAAATCTATGCACATGACATCCACTGCACTACCATCACCAATCCTTCTTGCCACTTCCTCAAATAATTCAATCAAGTTTGTGAATCATGTTTCCTTTAACAATCCATGCTGATCATCCCTGATAAGTCCATGCCTTTCTACACGACAGTTAATCCTAACTCTCAGGATTGATTCTACTAAGTTGCCCACCATCAACGTAAGACTAACTGGCCTTTAATTGTTTTGCAATTCCTTCAGTCCCTTTTAAACAGTAGAACTACGTTTGCTTTTCTCCAGCTCTCCGATACCTCTCCTGTATCTACCAAGGGTTGAAAATCATCCTTGGAGCACCAGCTGTCTCCTCCTTGATCTCTTTTGGCAGCTTTGGAAACAGTCCATTTGGCATTGGTGAAAAGTCAACTTTCATGGATTTCAGTTCCTCGAGTACTTCCTATCGCTATATGATAGTACAGATTTAGCAGCTCAAGACTATCACTTTCCTTTCGAAACACAGACAAAATATTTATCTAAAACCCTCTTCACAGCCTCTATAGTTATACACAAGTTCCCTTCTTCATCCCTGATAGGTCTCACTTTTTCCTGAATTAACCTTTATTATTGATATCTTCATGAAACACCTTTTGGGTTTCCTTAAGTTAACTTGCTAAACTTTTTTCGTCCCCTTTTTTTGATTTCCTTTTTTTACTTCATCCCTGCACTTCCTACATTTATCCAGTCTGTCTGTAGTGTTTAGTTCTTAGTGCTAAGGTATACTTTCTTTTTCTGCTTGATCTTCCTTTGTATTCTTCTAGACACAGTAAGAAGTCTCACATCACCAGGTTAAACTTCAACAAATTTGTTTGGTAGCAAAATCCAGTAGCTTTCAAAACGCTGCTTCTTCATCAGGTGAGTAGGATTTCAGTTCACAAATAGGGCATATAAAAATACAAGGTCAATTTACAAAATGTGAGTTTTCCAACCGCATTCCAATCATTATTTTGTAAATTGACTGTGTGTCTTTATATGCCCTGTTTGTGAACTGAAATCTCACTCACCTGATGAAGGAGCAGCGTTTTGAAAGCTACTGGATTTTGCTACCAAATAAACCTGTAGGACATTAACCTTGTGTTGTGGGACTTCTTACTTTGTTTACCCCTGCCCAATGCCAGCACCTTCACATCATGGCTTCTTCTAGACAGCCAGAGGGGTCTAGATTTGGCAGTATCACTTAGTTTTGGAGGGAACATGTGTACTTTATACATCAGAAGTTCACTTTTTATTGCTCTACACTGGTTTTCCACTGATTATCCCCTAACAGTGCTTTCCAGTCAACACCAGCCAAGTCCCTTCTCATTCCTGTATTCCTTTTGGAATTAAAAATAATTCTTTCTATGATGACTGTGCAGGTTACTGGGAATTCACAGTAAAGGGATTGATAACCTCCTCCAGCTGGCCATGGAAGCTTATTGAACAGTAATTTTTGCAACTGGCATTTCACTGCTCAACTGGCCAGAGCAAGCCTCAATAATTCTGCTTGGTCTAGTTGAATTTCTGGTCAGTGATAATGTTGGGACGGGATGATGGAAATTTCACTGAATGTCATAGAGAGGTGGTTATGCTTAATTTCATTGGAGAGGCACATTCCAAGAGATACAGTGTAGAAGACAATGATTTGGCGCATCGCATCCGCTGTAATTGAAAATGTGTTCGGATAGTGTTTTCAATTTTTTAAATGCATAAGTTTTATATCTTGATCAATTGGACCAGTGGAGTGATGAATGGCAGCTGGAGTTTAATTTAGATAAATGTGAGGTGATGCATTTTGGTAGATTGAACCAGGGCAGGACTTACTCAGTAAACGATAGGGCATTGGGGAGAATTACAGAACAAAGAGATCTAGGGGTACATGTTCATAGCTCCTTGAAAATGGAGTCACAGATGGACAGAGTGGTGAAGAAGGCAGTCAGCATGCTTGGTTTTTCTGTCAGAGTACTGAATACAGGAATTGGGAAGTTTTGTAGAAGCTGTACAATTAGCAAGGCCACAGTTGGAATACTGTGTACAGTTTTGGTCATCCTATTATAGAAAGGATATTATTAAACTAGAAAGAGTGCAGAAAAGATTTGCTAGGATGCTACTCAAACTTGATAGTTTGAGTTATAAGGAGAGGCTGGATAGATTGGGACTTTTTTCTCTGCAGCATAGAAGATTGAGAGGTGATCTTATAGAGGTCTATAAAGTAATGGGGGGCTCAGATGAGCTTGAGAATCAGTACCTTTTCCCAAAGGTAGGAAGGGATCTAAAACTAGAGGGCATAGGTATGAGGTGAGAGGGGAGAGATACATAAGTATCCAGAGGGACAATTTTTTTTCACAAAGGGTGATGAACATTTGGAACAAGCTGCCAGAGATGGTAGTAGAGGTAGGTTCAATTTAGTTTTTTAAAAAGCATTTAGACAGTTACATAGGTACGATGGGTATACAGGGATATGGGCCAAGTGCAGGCAATTGGGATTAGCTTAGGGGTTTTTAAAAAAAAGGACAGCATGGATAAATTGGGCCAAAGGGTCTATTTCCACGCTGTTAACCTCTATGACTCTACGACTTTTAAGTTTTGTTTTGAGGAGCTGAATCCTACTTTATGTTCTCTGTTGAATAACAATACACAAACTAAAATTGGGAATCTTAAGGAATGATTTCCAACTCCTTACAGGTAGTAGTACTGAGAATGGCAGATTTATTTGTCAGATGTGCTGATTTCGTAGGAATTTTTTTGGAATTTAAATTGGATTTCCACAGCGGTTCAGTAGTTGTGTTAATATCACACTGTGTATAACATCAATGACTCTCATTAGAGAGAACTAGGAGATAATTGACAGGAGTTATTAACAGTTAGTCACACCAGGGCAACGGGAAGAAGGCACGTGGGTGACTATCAGGAAGGGGAAAACTCGGGTGATGGAGAGCACACCGAAGGGTGTCCCCCTTCATAATAAGTACTCCTGCCTGAGTACTTCTGGAGGGGACAACTCGTCCGAGGGAGGCAGCAGTGGCCCGGTCTCTAAATCTGAGCCAGTACACCAAAAATCTAAGGAAGAGAGAGGAAAGACGATACTAATAGAGGACTCCACTGTGAGGGGTTCAGACAGGCATTTTTGTGGACGCAGGTGAGAGTCGCGGATGGTGGTTTGTCTTCCTGGAGCTGAGATCCGGGATGTTTCTGGACGCCTCCCAGACATCCTGAAAGGGGAGGGTGAGGAACCTGAAGTTGTGGTGCATATAGGTACTGCAGACATAGGCAGGAAGAGGGAGACAGTCGTCAAAAGGGATTATAGAGAACTGGGTAGGAAGCTGAGGAAGAGAAAAATGAAGGTAGTAATCTCAGGATTGCTGCCTGCGCCTTGGGAGAATGAGAGCAGGAATCAAATGAGGTGGAGGATGAATGCATGGCTGAGGGACTGGAGCAGGGGGCAGGGATTCAGGTTCATAGATCATTGGGACCTCTTTAGGGGCAGGTGTGACCTGTACAGTAAGGACGGGTGGCACTTGAACCCTAGGGGGACTAATATCTTGGCAGGTAGGCTAGCTAGGGCTACTGGGGAGTCTTTAAACTAGAAAAGCTGGGGGGTGGGAATACCGATGGGACGGTGAATAAGGAGGTTAGTTCCCAGGTAGGGAAGGACTGTAGGCACTCTGAGAGGGGGGTTAGGCAGGTGGTGGAAAAGGGAAATATCCTGACTGAGGGGCTGAGGTATGTCTATTTTAATGCCAGGATGTAGTAAATAAGGTAGATGAGCTTAGGGTGTGGATTGCTGCTTGGGAGTGTGATGTGGTGGCCATTACAGAGACTTGGTTGTCTCAGGGACAGGACTGGGTACTTCAGGTGCCGGGATTCAGATGCGTCAGGGGTGACAGGGTTGGGGGCAAAAGAGGAGGTGGTATGGCACTGTTGATCAGGGACAGTGTCATGGTGGAAGACGTGGAGGGAATGTCTACGGAGACCCTGTGGGTGGAAGTTAGGAACAGCAAAGGGTCGATAACTTTGTTGGGTGTATTCTATAGGCCATCCAACAGCGGCAGGGGAGTTGAGGTGCAGATAGGGAAACAGATCCTAGACAAATGTAGAAATAACAGGGTTGTCGTGATAGGAGATTTCAATTTCCCAAACATCGACTGAAATATCCCAAGGGTAAGAGGTTTGGATGGGGAGGAGTTTTAGGTGTGTTCAGGAAGGTTTCCTGACACAGTACGTGGAAAAGCGTACGAGAGGAGAGGCTGTACTTATCCTGGTGCTAGCTAACGAGCCAGGACAGGTGTTGGATCTCACGGTAGGTGAGCATCTTGGGAATGGAGATCATAATTCTATCTCTTTCACGATAGTGATGGAAAGAGATAGGATCAGGCAGGCTAGAAGGTGTATGTCTGGAGTAAGGGGAAATATGAAAACATTAGGCAGGTAATTGGACACATAAACTGGAAGGAGGCGTTCTTAGGGAAGAGTACAGAAGGAAAGTGGCGGATATTCAAGGAATGTTTGTCTGGGGCTCTGCAAGACAACGTTCCGAGGAGTCAAGGAGGTTTTGGTAGGACGTGGGAACCGTGGTGCACGAAGGTTGTGGTGAACCTAGTTAGGAAGAAAAGAAAGGTGTATAAAAGGCTCAGAGAGCTAGGAGATGTTAGGGATCTAGAGGAGTATAAGGTGTGTAGAAGGGAGCTTAAAAAGGAAATCAGGAGAGCCAGAAGGGGTCATGAGCAGGCCTTAGCAGGTAAGATTAAGGTGAATCCCAAGGCCTTTTACAAATACGTGAAAAGTAAATGGATGAGAAGAGAAGGGATAGGACCTATAAAAGGGGGAAAAGTCTGTGTGAATCTGGAAGAAATGGTAGAGGTGCTTAACGAGTACTTTGCCTCGGTATTCATGGTGGAAAGTGAACTGGGAGATTGTACTGCAGGTTTGAGGCAAATGGAAAAGATTGTGTATGTGGATGTTAGGAAAGAGGATGTGTTAGACCTGTTAAATTCTATCAAGATAGACAAGTCGCCGGGACCGAATGGGATGTCCCCCAGGTTATTGTGGGAGGTGAGGGAAGTGGTTGCAGAGCCCCTGGCGATGATATTTGCGTCGTCCATGGAAACAGGAGAGGTTCCAGAGGATTGGAGGATTGCGGATGTGGTTCCTATCTTTAAGAAAGGGAACAGGGATAGTCCAGGAAATTACCGACCGGTTAGTCTGACTTCAGTGATTGGTAAGCTGATGGAGAGGCTCCTGAGAGATAAGATTTATGAACATTTGGAGAAGTTTAGACTGATTAAAATAGTCAGCATGGTTTTATTAAGGGCAGGTCATGCCTTACAAGCCTAGTTGAGTTCTTCGAAAATGTGACTGAACGCGTTGACGAAGGAAGAACGGCGGACGTAGTGTACATGGACTTTAGCAATGCGTTTGATAAGGTCCCCCATGCAAGGCTTCTGGAGAAGGTGAGAGGGCATGGGGTCCAAGGGGCTTTGGCCTCGTGGATCCAGAACTGGCTTGCTGGCAGAAGGCAGAGAGCGATTGTGGATGGGTCTTGTTCTGCATGGAGGTCGGTAACCAGTGGGGTGCCCCAGGGATCTGTCCTGGGACCCCTGCTGTTTGTCATTTTCATAAATGACCTGGATGAGGAAGTGGAGGGATGGGTTAGTAAGTTCGCCGACGATACAAAGGTCGGTGGTGTTGTGGATGGTCTGGAGGGATGTCAAAAGTTGCAGCGGGACATAGAATGCAAGACTGGGCGGAGCAGTGGCAGATGGACTTCAACGCGGATAAATGTGTAGTGGTCCATTTTGGCAGGAATAATGGGATGAAGGAGTACAATATAAGGGGTAGGAGTCTTAGCTGTGTTGTAGAGCAGAAGGATCTCGGGGTCCGGGTCCATAGGACTCTTAAATCGGCCTCGCAGGTGGAGGAAGTGGTCAAGAAGGCGTACGGTGTACTGGCCTTCATTAATCGAGGAATAGAGTTTAGGAGTCAGGAGGTAATGATGCAGCTCTATAAGACCCTTGTCAGACCCCACTTGGAGTATTGTGCGCAGTTCTGGTCGCCTCATTATAGGAAGGATGTAGAGGCTATTGAGAGAGTTCAGAGGAGATTTACAAGGATGCTGCTGGATTGGGAGGCAGGCCTTATGAAGATAGGTTGAGGGAGCTGGGACTCTTCTCACTGGAGAGACGTAGGTTGAGAGGCGACCTGATAGAAGTTTATAAAATGTTGAGAGGAATAGATAGGGTGGACTTTCAGAGACTATTTCCCTGAGCTGAAATGGTCACTACGAGAGGACACAGATTTAAGGTTCAGGGAAGCAAATACAGAGGAGATGTTAGGCGTAAGTTTTTCACTCAGAGGGAGGTGAGTGAATGAAATCGGCTGCCATCGGAGGTTGTTGAGGCAAACTCACTGGGGTGTTTTAAAAGACTTCTGGATGAGTATGTGGAAACGAATGGGATAGGGGGTTATAGATAGGTCTGTGGATTGGTAGATGTGATCGGCGCAACTCGTGGGCCGAAGGGCCTGTTTGTACTGTATTGTTCTATGTTCTATGAATATGCTACATGATTCTGAGTCATAGAAATAAAGACATTTCCATTTTGATTCCTGGTCAGTTTTTAGCATGAACAACTATCTTAACGTTTGCAGAGTCGTGGCAGAGTGGATGGCACTGCTACCTCACAACTCCAGGAACCCAGGTTCAATTCCGGCCTTGGGTAATTGTGTGGAATTTGCATGTTCTTCCATGTATCTGTGTGGGTTTCCTATGGGTACTCTGGTTTTTTTAATTGGTGTGGAGATGCCAGCGTTGGACTGGGGAAAGCATAGTAAGAAGTCTTACAACACCATGTTAAAGTCCAACAGGTTTATTTGGTAGTACAGGCCACAAGCTTTTTGAGCACTGTGCCTTCCTCAAGTGAGTGGGAGATGTATTTGCAAACAGGGCATATAAAGACACAAATTTACAAGATAATGATTGGAATGTGAGCTTTAACAGATAATCAAGTCTTAAAGGTACAGGCAATGTGAGTGGAGAGAGAGCCAAGCACAAGTTAAAGAGATGTGTATTATCTCCAGCCAGGACAGTTAGTGAGATTTTGCAAGCCCAGGCAAGTCATGAGGGTTACAGATAGTGTGACACGAACCCAAGATCGCAGTTGAGGCCTGCCTTGTGTGTGGAACTTAGCTATCAGTTTCTGCTCAGCGATTCTGCATTGTCCAGAGATGTGCAGATTAAGTGGATTGGTCATGCTAAATTGCTCCTTAAGATCCCAAGATGTATAGGTGTGATGGATGAGCCACGGGAAATGTGTGGGTTTACAGGGATAGAGTAAAGGGCCTGGAGGAGATGCTCTGTCAGAGAGTTGGTGCAAAGACTCAATTGGCAGAATGGCCTCTCCTGCACTGTACAGATTCTCCCGTGGGTTGGGTAGGATGAAGAAATAATTCCAGGTCTCTACATCTGATCACTTGCTGGAAAGTGCTCCTGTGCCATCACTAAGCAACCAGAGAATTAGACCCACTACAGTGCTGTATCTTGCAATCAAAAAGCCTGAAGAGTAGCTACTTAGGATATTTGAGCATTGCAGGTATTTATAGATGCCTCCTGCAGTACTGTACTGTAAAGCGTCTTGAGGAAAGTAGTGGAAAATGGGGAAAATATTTTATAATATTGATGAAAAGTATTTTACTGGCTGTCTATGGCAATTCTAATTTAGTGTATTGATAAACCTTTTATAATTATGATTGCATAACAAAGCCAATAGCGTTCTCGAGCAGACATGTACAAGGAAGGATTCAAATATCTGAGCCACCTTTTTGAAACAAATAACTTGGCATCGGATCTTCAGAGTGTCCCTACACAATGTTTCAATGAAAATTTGGTAGAAAGCATGTGTGACCTAAAACTTACATTACAGCCTTCAACTGAAGCATAAACCATTCTGTCATTTAGAAGTCAATTGCTGTTTGGCAGCATTATAAAAGGAACAGATTTTAAAACTGGCACAGTATACTGTGATTGCTTAAAAAAGAAACTGAGTTAGTGTTGTGCCAACTGCCTGGAATGGATAAAAGGATTTTGCGTTCAAAAGCAGCAGTATGTGGATATATATTTGGACTGGTTTTGGAGGGAGATTTAGTTAGTCCAGCATAGAAGAGGCAGTTGGTTCATCCTATCTGTAACAGTTCTTAAATTGAAAGATCATTGGAATATTATTGGTTTTGATATGTACTGAGTGTAATTACAAACAGTAAATTTGTTTGTTAACCCCTGGCATTGAATAAATAGAAACGGTGTATATAGCAGGACTTGACCGACTAATGGGTTTAAAGGTGCCATTTGATTTGCTAATTATTTCAGATTTTACAACTATTACAGTTAGATTTTGAGTGCTTGAGTTTCAGATGCTGCTTTAAATATCTTTGCGATAATAGGATGATTTTAAAAACCCAAAAATGTTGCTTTTGTGTCAGGCGGAATTAAAATTATGAACTGAACCAACTCATTCCCAGTTTTAACAGATTGACTGTGCAGTTTACCATCCCTCTCTCAGGAGGTAGGTCTTAACATTAAATATTTTAATGAGGCTATTTGCTGATGATTTTCTCTGTTTAATTTTAACGTTGACTGGTGGGTCTCTTAGACCTTGGGAAATCAGATGGTTTAAGGAAGGTGGGAGCTGCTGGATGGTTTCCCTCATCAATTTCCCGCTTTTTCTCTTGCGCTGCCAATTGTGGCCTAGTGCCTCAGGCTGATCAACAGTAGTATACATCGTTGTTCATTGGAATGGTCAGTTCACTTATACAGCAAAAATAAAAGGATGAAAAGGTTGCCACAATGTGGGTTACTTAACCAGACTGTGGAGCTTTATAAGATAGGTGTTGCTTGTTTGCAGTTCAGGATGGAAGAAAGGGAAAATTTACCATCTGTCTCTGACGATGTCACCACATAATCATGTATCACAGATGTATTAGTTACAATACGTCACATCCATCCCCTTTATTCCAGTAGTATGACAATTAACATTAACTTATCTTTTATTCACTACGAGCAACAGTTATTTTATCAAGGAGCATTATATGCAGTTTTTTATACTTGAATCAGTATGAAAGTCTTTTAGGTGGACTTCACTTTCACTACAGCAGCATCAATTGTTTCAGAGTTGTTGCTTTCGTGCCTTCATCAGTCTGTTCACCACTTGGCTCACACACATCATCTCATGAAGTTGGTTGTTCTTTAACTTCTTCAGATACTGTTGATTCAATTGTTTAGAATCTGAGCTGGACTTAATAATGATCAGGTTCAGGAGTTTCATGTCACATGTTGGCCTTTCAGATACCAACCTGCCAATTCTCTTTTTGAAGCAAGGATTTGCCCTCTGTGCTTCCTCTAAACTTCCTTGTCATTGATTTTTTTCACTTGTCTTTGCGAGTATTGTGGCAGATGAGTGGTCTTGTCTAAAACTAAAACTCTTCTT
Organism: Sphyrna mokarran; assembly: GCA_024679065.1. Classification (NCBI taxonomy): domain Eukaryota; kingdom Metazoa; phylum Chordata; class Chondrichthyes; order Carcharhiniformes; family Carcharhinidae; genus Sphyrna; species Sphyrna mokarran. The sequence continues at coordinate 35,273,429 of JAGIQG010000012.1, read as the reverse complement.
GATCAAAACTTCTTGGTTTTGATGTTTGTTGATGGTGAGTAACTTGATTTTGTTGCTGTTGTCCTACTATGGTAGAAAGCGGTAAGAGCAAATCAAATTTGGTTCTCAACTTTTTAAAAACAGTACTGCTGGTGACTTTTGGATTGTCGGATGGGCTGTGTTTCTATTGGATGTAAGAAAGCTGTTTACCCTTTCAGTGAAGGATCTTTCATCCTTTGATGCTTTAATCACATTCTTCAATGACTGTACCAACCTCTCCACCAATCCATTGGTAGAAGGGTGATAACATGCAGTTTTGATATGTTGTATGCCATGGTTCTTGAGGTAGTCCACAAATTCCTTGACGTGAACATCCTGATGTCACTAATTGTTCCGGTTTGTGAAACCATACAAGTGCTTCGTTTAGTTGTTCAGTTGTCATTTCAGTAATTTTGACAACAGCATCATGATTTCAGGCTCTTTGGAACGTGCTTTCACTCGGATGAGAAACATATATTCAACGAATTCAATGTGTACTCTTTGCCAAGCTTGCTTGGCCAATCCTATGTGTAAAGTGGTTGAAGAGATGGAGTATTTTGTATCCAAGTACAAGACTGACACTGTCTTACTCTTTCTTCAATATGAGAGTCTAGTCCAGGCCACCAAAAATAATTCCATGAGATTTCTCATACGTACAACTGCTGGAAATCCTTTGTGGAGTTGATCCAATATACGATTCCACAAGAATGGAGGAATGATCACTCTAATTTACCGTAGAAGTACTGTTGATTCAAGTTCTTTTGTTCAGTATAGCTTGAATTCCAGATTCTTTCCTTTCAAGATCATGTCTGTGACTTTTCCTGTCATCAAATCTGACCTTGATCTGCACTTGAGATGCTGCAACAGGTACATTATCAACCTAGAAAAAGTATAGAATTTTTACATAGTTCTCCTGTGTTTGGCATTGTCCCAAATTTGACGTTCTCACGTTGCTCAGATTTTCTGTATTTAATCTTATAATTATGCACTGATGGGATGAGGGACCACCCTCTGCGACTCATAGTTAGAAATAGCATTCCTTCGTATGGATCAGAGGCCGTTGTTAAAGGCCTGTGGTCTATTAATAATGTAAAATGCCTTCTATACGTGTAGTGATGAAATCACTTGATTCCAAAAATTATACTCGGGACTTCCTTTTCCAATTGAGCATAATTTTGTCCAGTGCTTGTCAACGTTTTTGAAATGAAAGCTAATGGCTTTTCAACCTCCATTTGGTGTTCTGAGAGACAACTGTGCCAATCTCATAGGGTGATGTGTCCCATGCAGGTTGTATTTTCAAATTAGGGTCAGAATGAACAAAAAATTCTGATTTTATTAGCATTTTTTTTACTTCATTACATGTTTTTTCAGAACATTTTGTTGTCCAATGCATTGTTGATTTGCACACAATAATCTATGGAATGGTTTTGATATGGTAGTGAGATTTGGAATATATTTTCCATAATAATTGAGTCCCAGAAAATATAGTTGCAATATATCCCGTGGTCTAGAAATACCTAAAATTGCAGTCATTGTGTTAGATTCCTTTTGGACTCTATCCTCATTGCCAGTTTTTATCTGCCATTAAAATGGTCAGCTCCTTCATGCAGCAACGATAAAAGAATGAAAAGGTTGCCACGTGGGTTCTTTAACCAGATTGTGGACCTTCATAAGATAGGTGTTGCTTGTTTGTAGTGCAGGATAGAAGAGAGGGAAAAATCTCCAAGTGCTTCTGAAGATGTGATTGTGCAGAGATGTATTAGTTTACAATATATAAAGTATGTTAAAGTTCTATTTGGGTATTAACTGGTGTAGTAATTTTGTTTGTCCAGTTTCTGGATTTGAATAAATACATGAAAGTTTCTGTTGTTATTTAGCTGTAAGAGGCTTGCATGGTGAATTTGGGCAATTTTTGGCCCTCACAAGAAGAAAAATTAAAATAATTGCTTTGAAAAATGAAAGAACACTTTCATGGATTTGTGGGTTGTTCTGAGTTGGGCATAAAGTATTTTGTCGGGAAAGGGAGTTTTAAAAAAAATACTCTGTGCTTGATGCTGAAACTGGGTGGTCCAAGTGGAAACGCATTTCATCTCCTTTTCAGTTAAACACAAAAGCAGTAACCAAAATGTAAGCTTTTGGAAGGAAAGGCAATGGGCTAAAATTTCTGCCAAGCCTCTCTTGAAATCACAGCTGGCTGTATGCAGTTTCCTGACGTGCGCTGGAGGTAAGGTTCCCTTGTGTTCTTTCATATTTATACTAGAAGAGTAAGATTTTAAAATCTCAGAAAACAAAATATAAATCCAAACTTTGTTTGGTTAACCAAACACGGGGTAGTGACTGAAACTAATGCCTGCTGACTCAACTATTCATTTGTAAATTGATGGAGTGCGGTACCTTATCCTGTTTTTGTGTTCTGAGTATCTTTTGTACTGCCTCTGTCTGACTTTGTAAGATTGAAATGACTACTTTTAAGAATTCTGCCTGATTTTGATCTTGGTTTAAAAAGCAACATTGTGAGGTCAGTTAATTTTTCTGAATCTAATATGATTTTTCATGTTGGACTTGAAATGTTAAATCTATTTCTCTCACAATAGATGCTGCTAGACTTACAAAAGATATGATACAAGGAATACAATTTAGAAATGTGGGAAATTTAAAGAAAAGAATTCAGATGAAATGATATAATGACTGAAGTCTGTGCCGGTAGCTGAGACACTTCCCCACTTCCCTGTCCCAAGTATGTGAAGGAGTACTGGTTAAACTCATATTTCTTACCACCATCATTACTGCATGCCCAGCTAAGATCCAACTTCTCTGATACGGCATTGAATTGCAGAGTGAATCTTAAATGCTTGAATTCTAGTCCTGGTAATGGGTTGAACCTTCCAGCTCCCATCAATGAACTATTGGTTGATTGACCAACCAACCACCTCACTCTGAAGTAGAACCATAGAATCCCTGCAATGCAGAATGAAGCCAACAGTCTGCACTGCTCTCCGAAAGAGCATTCCTCCCAGGCCATCCACTTAGTCATTTACCATGGCTAATCTACTTAACCTAGACATATCTGGAAACTAAGAGGCAATTTAGCACGGCCAATCCACCTAACCTAGAAATTTTAAACTGGGAGGAAACCAATGTAGACGTGGGGAGAAGATGCATACTCAGTGCAGACAATTACAAAAGGCCGGAAACAAACCCGAGTCACTGGTGCTGTGAAGCAGCGGCAATAGCCACTTGCTACTTAATGGTGTACATACGCAGAAACCAAGATCAGAAAGAGAGAGAAGGAAACCTGGTCTGAAAGTGAAACCTGCTCCACTGGGAGTTTCATGGCATCTTAGATTTTTACCCCGTGCCATGTAACATGAAATGGATATAAAAACACATTTTACTTGTCCATTTGGTTAAGATGAGAATATTTTTATTGATTAGGGTATTGCTGCTACTGTCTGTACACAGAACATTAATAGAAATTAATGGGCAGTACAGCTTTCCATGTGCATGTAAATACACAGAAGCAGTGCTCTCTCTAATTTCCCTTTGTTGTGCATGGCCCATTAATTGCATTGCAAAGCCTCTTTAAGATTGCCAACACGCAGACGTGTCTTAAAGGAACCATTTTGGTCTTGGCTGTTTTAGCTCTTGCACCATTGGTTCTGGACCACGGCATGTGAGCACATTCGCACAGCTTTTTGGGAAGGCTAACAGCTATCTTGGTCAAATTCCATACAATGCACAGAAAAGAACAACAGGCAATAGGATTAATTATTTCAGTCTGGTAATATATAAGAAGATACTGATTATGATGTTTTATTCATGGTCATACATGACAAGTTGTTTCTCATTTAAATATATACGAATAAACCGCGAGAAGCTACTGAATTTATAGGGCATTGAAACATCTGACAAAATTTTCTTTTTTGCTGAGCTCTGGCTGAGGAGTGAAAATTAGCATGCAGCTCACTGGCTACGCATTTTTTCAACACGTTGTGCAGCAATCTGTAAAGGAGAATGGAAGCATGGAAATTAAAAGTTAACCGAGTAAATTATTTGCAGTGATTTTCAGCCATGTCATAATAGACTAATTTTACTGAATTCAGTGATGCAGACAGATATATTAGCTTTGTTCCAGGCCCAACTGGACTGAACTTCCAATTCAACTGTACAGCCCAGCAATATATTTTCATCATTGCTGGCTTATATGAACCTTCTTAACATTGAGCAAGTTCCATCATTGAAACATGTACAGAGTACAGAGGGGCATAATTTGGGATGAGAGTGAAATCCTCATCCTCTGTGTCTGTTCATGATTTCTGAGCAGTTGTATTTCATCAGATCTTATACTTGAAAATATATGCAAGGCCAAATCAGTAATGAAATAAATTTGGCAGGTGAGCCCACACTCCAGTAATGTGTTGTACATTATTCCAGCACACCACTTCCTTAGTAATTTTTGTTTTTGTGCTTCGTGCTTAGTGTAAGTTGAGAATTTTTGGGTAATTGTATTTGAGTTCAGTTCCTCTAACTCCACATTACAGGCACTCCCTTGGCCTTTGTCACTGTGTGCTGTTGGCAGTGATTCCTCCCCAGGACGTAAGTTCATTTGACAATGTGAAAACAGGAGCAGTGCCACTAATCTTAGTTATCACTGATGGCTAAAGAAATTAATATTTTGCAACATTATATATATATATATATAATTTGCCTGAAGCAAAGTGATCCAGTCTACATCTGTCTGTGTTACATTCTAAGCCTCTTAACACTGCTGTGTATAATATTGCCTGGAACAAAAGGCACACAATATAATTATGCTTTCTGTAATTGAAAGATGGCCCAAAAATAAAGCAATTTCATTTGATCTATGTAGAGTCACTCATATTAGTGTGTAGCATTGTTTAAATATTATTGAGTGATTGAATTGTATCAGGTGGCAAAGGCGTATAAGTAAAAATTTGCACCTGCTTATGAGTTTGCTATTGTAAATAGCAAACCACTATACAACAAAGCTAGTTAGTGCATTCTCCAAAGGGGAAACTGTGATATCTCTTAATCTTAAACATGTTTTATGCAAACTTATTGTTTGGTTTATTTTGTGCTGCATGACTAAACGCTATTATCAATTTATACTTTGGAATCCCAGAGTGTACTTGGCAATTACAGTTTACATGCCATCAGTTCTTTGTTATAGAATGCATTTTCTGCTATTTTGGCATCATTGCAAAGAGGTTTATTGCCAAAGCTGTAGTACAGTTCTGGTGCCCAGGCCAGATTTAACTCCGAAGAGAAGTGGCCAAAGTCTTACATTGCTTGGATTACGTGCTAATTCTAGTATGGCTCCAATTCAGTGACAGTGACTTGTCATTGATTGCAGCATTTTATACTGTGTGGTTGCTCCTGCCTGCACGTTCTCAATATTTAATATTGAGAAAAGACTATTGAGAAGACACTTGGAAGAGACTATTTGAATATACTCATACATGGCTGCAAGTACAGAACTTATAAGCAGACATATTATTGGAGCCAATTAAATAATACACATATCAACATCAGAACTGTTTTGAGAGGTTCACATCCACAACATTAGCTATCTGTTCACGTCAGGTATTTTTGGGTCTAATTTCAAATTCCAGGATGCAGTTTTTTGTGCTTTCAGACTTGCTGTGGTACTGCTTGGCTATAGCCGATGCTGTGATCATATAAGACCAAAAACAAGATTCTGAGGGGGCTTGACAAGATGGTTGCTGAGAGGATCACCTCCTCCCCCACCCCCCCAATTGTGAGGGAATCTGGAACTTGGGAGCACAGTTTCAAAATTTCAGAGTAAGAGGTCTCCCATTTAAGATGGAGATAAGGGTGAGTTTCTTGTCACAGAGGATTGTTAATATTCTCTTCCGTAGTGAGCAGTGGAGACTGGGTCATTGATTGAATTCCAGACTAAGATAGATATGTTTTTGATTGACAAGAGAATCAGTGATTATGGGGAGCAGGCAGGAAGAACGATTTCAGGCCACAATCCCATCAGCCGTACTTGGTTGAATGCTGGAGGAGCCGAATTATCTATTCCTATTTCTTATGTTCTTGTGTAACCATTTGTCCTTGGACAGCTAGTCACACACAAATGCTTTAGTAACTCTTTTCTCTATTTACTTACCACATATTTCAATCAATTGGCTAGTTTATAATGTGGAGGGATGCCAATAGCCAATTTCCACACAGACTAAGATTATTTTATGAAGGCTTGGCTTCTCAAACCTGAGGTATGGTCATCTTCAGGTTAAATCACCACCAGTCAACTCTCCCTCTCAAAGAAGAGAGCAGCCTGTGGTCATCTGGGACTATGGCGAGTTTACCCATCACCTTTATTTCACAGGATTAACTAAAGGTGATTTTTCTGATGTACAGTGATGCATCCACTCCCCCCACGTTTTGGAGGTGAAGTGGAAAGAATAGACAAAAACAGAATAAAAGAGTTCTTTGCAGCTTAGTGAGGTCACTGAATTGTTAATCCACAAACCTAAGGAAATGCTCTAGGGTCCCTGGCTCAAATCCCACCACAGTCAATGATCAAATTTGAAATTCATGAAATAAACTTCTGTTTTCCTGGTCTGACCCTGGATGTTGTGTCATATTATTGTGGAGGTAACTATCTCCTATTATTTTGATATAATATATAGGATGTTCTGCAGCAACGTCAAATTTGCTTTGTTGGCAGCACCTTCCAAACCAAAGACTTTGAACATCTAGAAGGACAAGGGTAGCAGATGTATGGGAACACCATCACCTACCTGTAAGTTCCCCTTCAAGTTGCACACGATTTTGACTTGAAAATATATCCCATTTCCTTCACTGTTATTTGGTCAAAATCATGGAACTCCTTTCCTAACTCCTTTAGGAGCACTACAGCAAATGGTCATGATGTGGGGATGCTGGTGTTGGACTGGGGTGGACAAGATGAGAGGTCACATGACTTCAGGTTATAGTCCAACAGGTTTATTTGAAATCACAAGCTTTCGGAGCACTTCACCTGATGAAGGAGCAGTGCTCCTAAAGCTTGTGATTTCAGATAAACCTGTTGGACTGTAACCTTTGTCATGTGATCTCTCATCATAGCAAATAGACGGCAGTGGTTCAGGAAGGTGGTTCACCATCATCTTCTTGAGGACAATTAGGGCTGGATAACAAAATCTCTGGCATAGCCAGGGATATGCACACCCTGTGAAAAATGGATTGAACCTGAATATTCAGGAAGCATTAAGTTGCATTTTACTTAAAACTAACTATTTTTGATTTCATGTGTACATTTTGTACAAATGAGAGTTTGTTAATAATGTATTTTAAAAGCACGTTAATGGCTTTTGAAAATAAGAAATAATTTCCGTTGAAGAATGAGTCATTTTAAGAGAGAATGTTGACTTCCTTTAATGAACTGTCAACCGTTGTTGAAGCCAGTGAAAGTGGAGGTTCCTGTTTGCTTTTTGATTTGGACTATCCCAGTTAAATCAACATTTCTGAAAAAGTGGAAAAACCTCCCAATTTAGTTGGTGAATGTTAATGTGCTGAGACCACAACTAGATCAGCCATCTAATCTGATTAATTGGCTGAGCAGGCTCAAAGGGCCAGATGTTCTAAAGGTCTGTGATTTTATAAAGCATTACCTTTATTTGTCTTTTTTCATATTTGTCCTCAATCATTTTGGGCAGCACGGTGGCACAGTGGTTAGCACTGATGCCTCACAGTGCCTGGGACTCTGTGTGGAGTTTGCACATTCTCCCAGTGTCTACGCAGTTTTCCTCCAGGTGGTCCAGATTCTGCCCACGTTCCAGTTAGCTTGATTGGTCATGCTCAATCGTCCCTCAGTGTCGGGGGACTAACAGTGTGAATACATGGGGTTAGGAGGATAGGGCCTGGGTGGGATTGTTGTCGTTGCAGACTCAATGGGTCAAATGGCCTTCATCTGCCCTGTAGGGATTCTATGATTTTGCAAAACAATACCCAAGTAGCTTAAATTGCAATCTCATTTGATTGATATTTTGCCGTTCCCAAAAGAATAATTTTGTAGTCATTTGGTAAGCCAGATCTTGAATATTGCTGAAAAAGAGACATGATGGGAGCAATTTTCTTTGGGCACTTTTTTTTTGACAATGGGCAAGAAAATGGGAGAGTTTCCTGTCCATTTGGCGCTTAGGCAGTTGAATTTCTGGCGCTCTATCCATCACAGAGTCCGCTGGGGATTCACCCCGATAAGGGTAGAGAGGCAGGGCCTAATCCTGCCCTAGAAGCCAACATCAGTGTGGTGAGCGGGTCACTGCATCTGCACCAATCTATCAGGAGATTGGCCATGAGCACTGGCCTGCCATCACTAGCTCCTGAAAGCTTTCCTCCCCCATCCCCCACTGATCACTGTGACAGTGTGTGCATCGCCACCCTGCTGCCAATCGCTCTGCCCCTGACCTCCTGGGGAGGCCTCAATTGCCTCTGCTTCCACCTCAGGGGACCAGCTTTAATCCCCAAAACCGTCCCGGGCTCTCTGATGCTATGGGAAATGGTGATTTTAAATATTGTAATCAGCCTCACATGGGGCTGATTACGCCATGAAAATGGCCTGGGAAAGTTGTGATCGGCTGGATGCGGTCGTGAATCCCGCTACAGCCCTCCCATTTACATTTCCTGGCCTGCTGTGCTATTCAAGCAGCACTTGTCTTGTCCCCATCAGGATAGTTTGCAAGAAATGGCCAAAGTGGAATAATAAGTTGTACTGCATGGGAAGACAATGCTGATTATTTGGCAAATTGACTTTGGTGGAGATGTTACTATGTAGCATAGAGCAGTTGATTTGTCTAACTTGAACAAATTTGAGTGTGTGTGCTCCAAACTACCATGATGCATATGAATGTGGTTCCGAGCTTGCTGCAAACCAGGTTTTAGCACCTAAGAATTGCACTGCGTTGCTGCAGTGATTGGTGTGCTGCATTTGTAGTTTCAGCACTATGCCTTCCTTATTTTGCATACTGGAAAAAAACATTGATATGGCTGAAAGCCAATTCCTAATATACAGTGTAATAATCCTGAGCAATCCCCAGTGTAGAGAGAAGTAAACAGAAATAAACTTATCCTCGATGTGGTACAATTGCAAATTGGTTTGGATTCCAAATGGTGTGCCCCATAATTCATTGCAGAGGCATTAAGTAACAATCTGTATGTATTTTGAATTTTACAAAACATTGTACGGCTTAGCTGAAGTACATAAAACGCCAAATAACAAAAACGACAAAAAGAATTTGCCTTTAAATAGCGCCTCTTATGTAGTTCAAAGTCCTAAGACATTTGACAGAAGCAAATATTGAACAAATGGGCACTATTAGGGCGGGTGACGAAAAGCTTGGTCAAAGAGAATGATTTTACGGAACATCGTAAAAGAGGAGCGGAGAGAAATCCAGAGCTTTGAACTAAGCAGCTGGAGGCATGATTGCCAGCAGTGGTGTGAAAAAATTAGGCGTATGCTGGGGGCCACACTTGAAGAAGCACAAGTATTAGCGAGGATTTGTTTATCTGTCTCTGCTGTTTCTCTGTTCTGTGATGTATCCACTGCTTTAATTTTGCATTCATGTTTTAATTGTAATCAGCTGGTAAGATTTTGTTGGGATACCAGAAACTGATTATAGTGATTTTTGTGTTAAAAGGATTGCGTTGGTAAACCTCCAACCTCTTCCTGTGACCCACCTGGTGTGGCCACTGTTCAGCATTGTAATATACCTCTTGTACATAGCCTTGTACATTTCTGTTGTTTCTCTCCTATCAAATCTCAGGGCTCATCTTGTCCGTAAGCTCCCTTGACCCTAGTCCCTACAAACTACTGATCTCCCAATGGTCACTGTTAACAATCCCACCTTTCAGATACTGATTCTCTCCCCTTCTGATGTAGTCAGTCTCCACTCCTCAAAAACAACCTACTCATGAGTTCTTTGTATTTGTAACCCACAACCCTGTTTCCAACTCTTTTTCCTTTCAAATCCTTGAATGCATGTTGCTTCCTAGATTTGGGCCCATCACTCATGCATGCCCATCAGGCTTTGACCCTATTCAAAATCAAAAATGATAGCGTACATGATTGTCACAATGATAAGCTCACCCTCCTCATTTTTTCTTTGTCTGTTTGCAGCCATAGATCACTCTATCTTCTTCCAGAACCTCTTCTCCATCATTGATTGGGACTGACCTTGTGTGCTTCCATTGTTAACTATCCACTTGTAGCCAGGAAAACACTTGCAACAGCTTCTCTTCTCATTCTTGCTCATTATCCCTGGAATCCCAGAGGATCTATCCATGGCTCCTTCCAATTTCTCAACAACATGCTGCCCCTCAGTGCTTTCCTAGGAGATTTACAAGCGCGTTGCCTGGATTGGGAGGCATGCCTTAGGTTGAGGGAGCTAGACCTCTTCTCCCTGGAGTGACAAAGGTTGAGAGGCGACCTGATAGAGGTTTATAAAATGTTGAGAGGAATAGATAGGTGGATTCTTGGAGGCTATTTCCCAGGGCTGAAATGGTCGTTACGAGAGGACACAGGTTTACGGTTCTAGAACATAGAACATTACAGCACAGAACAGGCCCTTCGGCCTTTGATGTTGCGCCGACCAATATAAAAAGCAATGCCCCTCCAAACTAAACCATTCCCTTCTCTTCCATATACTTATCAACTAACCTCTTAAACGCCACCAAACTTGGCGCATCTACAACTGCTGCAGGCAACAGTTCTGGGCAGCAAGTACAGAGGAGATGTTAGAGGTAAGTTTTTCACTCAGAGGATGGTGAGTGAATGGAATCAGCTGCCTCGATGGTGGTGGAGGCGAACTCGCTGGGGTATTTTAAAAGACTTCTGGATGAGTACATGGGATTGGGAGTTACAGATAGTTCTATGGCCTAGTAGGTATGGGTATAATCGGTGCAACTTGTGGACCAAAGGGCCTGTTTGTGCTGTAGTGTTCTATGTTCTATAATCTCCCATATTCCACTCAATAGTAGCTTGCACTCACCAAAAACTCTGCTGCCCACATTCTAACTCAAACCAAGGCCTATTCACCCTTGCCCATGCCAATTTACAATGGCTTCTGGTCCAGTGGTCCAGTTTTAACACTGTCATCCTTGATTTCAGTCCCTTTTAGAAACTCACATCTCCTTTTATCTGTAATCTCCTCCAATCTTACTGTTCTGAGTTATTTGTTATTATTTTGGCCTCCTGCGTTTTGAATTTAACAAAACATTGCCTCATATTTTAATCATGACACAATAGGTGGTCATGCCTTCAGCTGCCTAAGCTGTAAATTCTAGAATTTCCCCTCCAAATCACTCAATTGCACTACTGTTCTCTTTAAGATGCTTTTAAAACTTCCCCTTTTTTTGACCAAGATCTTTTGTACCCTATCTTAATATTTCCTGATATGGTGCAGTATCAAATTTTGTTTTGCTAACAGTCCTGTGAACTGCTTTGGGATGTTTGAATACATTAAATATGCTATACAAATACAAGTTGCTGTAGGGCTTGAGGACATAGACATCAGGATGAAGAAAGCAATGGAGAAATTTGGAAACAAGGATGAAGATTTTAAAATTGGATATTAGGAGGGTCCATTTTTGGAGCCTGAATACATTGGAAAGGCTTATTTTAGTATACTCCTGTGCTTTGAATTCCCCTAATACCATCGGGTATACTACAGAGAGTCTGTAGCTCTGTCTGGGGATGAGGGGAGTGTAAGAAGTGAACAAAATGACAAATTGTTGAATAAAAGAAAGGGAATGAAATGGGTATTCTGATCAATAAAAGTCAAACGGAATTTCCTGTAATGAAAATTAAATTACTCATCTTCATTGTTGCAATGTTGTCCACATAGTGATTTTGAATTTTAGCTGTTTTGATGGAAGTTTTTGAATTGAATGTGCTAATTGCTATTCCCAACATCTAAGGAGGGGATGGGTGGAATTGATTGTAGTGGGAACTTCCCCTTTGAAGCACAATAAATATCATCCCCTGCTGAAAAGTGTTAATGCTTTTTCAGCTGTTTGCACCCTGGCTGGTCTTTTCTGGAAATAGCTTGATTGAGTCCTTGTTGATACTAGTGATAAAATTTTAAATTCTAACCTCATTTGGATACTGTAGTTGCAGAATTCTTTATGGTGAACGTATGAAGATTCATTTCTGAGCATTTAATTTCTGGATGAAATATCCAGCCAGTATCTCAAACTACAATAGGTTGGTTTTTATTTTAGAATTTAGATGGTAGACAGTTATAACATATCTCATTTTTGTAGAGTTTGAATTTCCCCTTGAAGTTTCTTAGCATTATTCTGGTAAAAAAGTGCATTTATTCCGCCAAATGAAATTCTAGAAAAAGGATAAATCAGGAGTTCGTGTTACCAACATGCAGCGCAAGTGAGCATATTGTTCTGAAAATTAATGTTTTGTTGACAATTTTCTCAATGTGACTAAATTGATTGCAGTTATGTACTATAGGCAAAAAAAAGGTGCAAGTGATTTTGAAGTTTTCAACAAGGTTACACTAAGGTAAGTGAGGCTAGATGAGGCTTTTGGACTTAAATTGAGACTTTTATGTGAACCACTTATGGTACACAGATTATCTCCTATTGCAGCTGGGGAAGAACATATGTGGCAGATATAGATAATGTCAAAGTTGAATTGTCACTGTAGGCCCTACTACAAATTACAGCATTTATATAGGAATGATTAACCCGGGGAATATCATAAATTGCCAATTGAAAGTAATTGCTTTGATTTTGTCAGGATTTGATTAGGCATTCAGTTCATTCAAAATTAATTTCAGATGAAACAGAAAATCAAATTGCTAGCCAGTTTGGGATATTTTCCATTCAATTGCTGGTAAAGCAAAATATTTGGCGTTGGGCCACCAACTCTTTAAGAGTGGATTTTAAAGTGATATTTCATTTAAGCATCATGGAATTGGTTCTAAGTTAAACAGAACCTGCTAGAAGTAAATAAATGTTTAGTACCTCATGCTGCGTCTATTCTTGCATAATAGATCACTTCATTTTATTATCACCTCACAAAAGCTATTGATTTTTGTCAGCTTGAGCTGGTCTTGAGCCTGATTTACATCACCCCTGTGGTTTCAAATAGTCGGTCACCTGCAGCTACTGCAGAACTATACTGATTCATGAGCCCATGTGTATATTGACCAGATGGATCCTTGTGAAAAGCACTGATGGGAGCATGAGCTGAGTCTGCTACACTGAGGTGACCTCAAGTGCTTGGCTAGAATGGTAAACATCAAAGGGCATTTTTGGGTATTGCTTCTGCTAACCCATGAGATGGAGAAATTTTTTTTCACTTTTTGAAATGAACAATTAATAAACAATTGGAATCTAAAGAACAATTGGTTTTAAAACCATGGCACTGATGTCGATTTGTGAATATAAAAAATACAGATATTTTAATCTCTTTTATAACTTTCCTTTTATGGAACAAGGATGACTGGTTTTATTTGAAAAACTTACAGGGTCCGGATTGGAACAAAGAAGGTAAGAAATTTGTCGGAAGCACTCAAAATAGAGAGGTTTAAGAATAAGGTAAAAAAAAAATTTCCGCTGGTCAGTAACTAGAATGCATTAATTGTAAATCAACCACAAAACAAATGAGAAATTAGTGCAAAATCCTGTTCCTGACTACATTTGTGTGGATTTGACTTGCGTATATTTAGTTGTTTGTATGATGTATCCTTAAAACCAGTTGCAGGGTAAAAAAAAGCAGAAAGTGGAGAGAGCGGCTGTCTGGCACAAATCATCTGTGGGGAAGGGTGGGAGGGGGTCCTAGATGGATCTCTGGTTGGGGGGGGTGAGGAGAGTGGTAGACTCAGATAGATCTCTGGGTAGGGGGGTGGGAAGAGGGGGCTCAGATGGCTCTCTGGTTTGGTGGGGGGGGAATGTGGGGGGACTGCTGGCACTCTGTGGGCGATCCCGCTTCCACACTGGAGAAAGAATCCCTCCTCCCGGAGTGGGAGTGGATGTGCGGCCATGCCATTCCACCAAATCTTCAGGATTAAGTGATTTCTCGCTAAGAAGATGAAGCAGAATTGGCTGATTCCACAGTGGATCTGCATGAAAACCAGCAACAAGATTAGAGACAACTCCAAGAGGAGACACTGGAGAAGAATCAAGCTGGGCTTGTAAAGGGATACGCTATACTGGTACACAACAGCCACAAATACTCTTCCCTACAGGGACAAGAGAGCGGGAGAGATGGCTCATGGTTTGGTGAATCGTAGCTCTGCAGGAACCTTGTGCCAGAAGATTACCTGTTGCAGGTTTAGGGAAGTTGGCCCCAGCTGTACAATTATATATTAGAGTGCAGAAGAAGGCCATTTGGCCCAAATGTCCACAGCGGCTCTCCAAATAAGTATTATGATTTGGTGCTATTAACCTATATTTTCCCCATAATCTTGCATGTAGCTCATTATTTGAATGCCTTCTTCATTGCCTTGACTGAACTTCTCCACTACATTACCAGGCAGTGCATTCCAGGCCTAGACCATTTGCTGTATGAAAAACATTCTCATATCTCATTTGCTGCTTTTGCAAATCACTATAAATCTGTGCCTTCTCATTCTCTATCATCTTCTGAGCAGGAACAGTTTCTATCTATTCAGCCCAGCCCCCTTATAATTTCGATCACCTCTATCGAATCTTCTTTTAGTTTTCTGTCCAAGGAGAACAGTCCCAATTTCTCCAATCTATCTTCATAACTGAAGTTGCTCATCCCTGGAACCATTTTTGTAAACCTTTTTTGTACTCCAATGCATTCATTCTTCCTATAGTATGGTGCCCAGAACTCTGCACATTATTCCAGCTGAGGTCTAACAAGTATGTTGTAAAAGTTCAGCAGAACCTTCTTGCTGTTGTACTCCATGTCCCTACTAATGAAGCCAAGCATATTGTATGCTTTATTAACTGCTTTCTAACTGTCCTGTCACCTTCGACTACTTATGCAAATGTATATCAACTCTGTCTGCTCCTGAATCTCCTTTAGAGCGATACCCTTTATTTTATATCGTCTCTCCATGTTCTTCCTCCTAAAATTAATCACTTTATCTTTCTCCATATTGGACTTCATCTGCCATCTATTTGCCCAGTCCACGATCTTGTCCATGTCCTTTTGAAGTTGTACATTGTCCTCTTCACAGTTTACAATGTTTCCAAATTTTGTGTCAGTTGAAAGTTTTGAAATTGTTTCCTGCACACCAAGGTCTAGGTCATTAATATATATTAGGAAAAGCAAGGGCCTCAACATTGGGAAACTCTACTACAAGTCTTCATCCAACCTGAAAAACATCTGTTAATCATTACTCTCTGTTGTCTGTCATTCAGTAAAGTTCCTATTCATGTTCTTTTTAATCCATGAGCACTAACTTTATTCATAGGCCTGTTGTACAACACTATATCAATGCTGTTTGGAAGTCTGGCTGCACCACATGAACAGCATTGCTTTTATCAACTCTCTCTTGTTTCCTCTTCAGAAAACTCCAAGACTAGCATGATTTCTCCTTAACAGATTTGTGTCAGCTTTCCTTAATTAATCCGTACTTGTTCATGTGACTATTAATTCAGTCCTGGACTATTATTTCTACAAGTTTCCCCTTCACTGACTGAAGTTAAATTGACCGACTTGTAGTTTCTGGGCTTCTGATCAAGAGTGTAATGCTTGCAATTTTCCGTTTCTCTGACATCACCACTGAGTCTAAAGAAGACTGAAAAATTATGACTGTGCTTTGGCAATTTCTACCTTCACTTCCTTCAGTATCTTTGCCTGGATCTCATCTGCTCCTGGTCATTTGTATAAACGATTTGGATGAGAATACAGGAAACATGATTAGTAAGTTTGCAGATGACACCAAGATTGGTGGTATAGTGGATAGTGAAGAAGTTTATCTCCAATCGCAAGAGATCTTCATCAACTGGGCCAGTGGGCTGGCGAATGGTAGATGGAGTTTAATTTAGATAAATGTGAGGTGATGCATTTTGGTAGATTGACTGAGTCCTGCCCTGGTTCAATGGTAGGGCATTGGGAAGAATTGTAGAACAAAGATCTAGGGGTAAATTCCATAGCTCCTTGAAAATGGAATCACAGGTGAACAGAATGGTGAAGAAGGCATTTGGCATGCTTGGTTTCATTGGCCAAAACATTGAATACAGGAGTCAGGACGCCTTGTTAAAGTTGTACAAAACATTGGTAAAGCCACTCTTGGAATACAGTGTACAGTTCTGATCACCCTATTATAGAAAGGATATTATTAAACTAGAAAGGTTGCAGAAAAGATTTACTAGGATGCTACCGAGACTGGATGGTTTGAGTTATAAGGAAGGGCTTGATAAACTGGGACTTTTTTTTCTCTGGAGCATAGAAGGCTGAGGGGTTATCTTATAGAGGTCTATAAAATAACAGATCAGCTAGACAGTCAATATCTTTTCCCAAAAATAGGGGAGTCTAAAACTAGAAAGCATAGATTTAAGTGAGAGAGTCGGGAGATACATTAAGTGTCCAGAGAGGCAATTCTATCACACAGAGGGTGGTAAGTGTCTAGAACAAGCTGCCAAAAGTTGTAGTAGAGGCTGGTACAATTTTGTCTTTTAAAAAGCGTTTAGACAGTTACATGGGTAGAATGGGTATAGAGGGATTTGGGCCAAATGCGGGCAATTGGGACTTGTTTCGCATTTTAAAAAAAAGAACAGTATGGACAAGTTGGGCCGAAGGGCCTGTTTCCATACTGTAAACCTCTATGACTCTATGGTGCTTTATCAACTTTTAAACATAGGCAGCCTGTCTAATACTTCCTTCTTATTAATTTTAAATCCTTCCAGTGTATTAATTACTTCCTTTTTCACCTTGATCTGGCTAGCATCTCCTTCAGTAATAAAGATAACTACAATGTATTAATTGGATACTTCAGCCATTCCCCCTACCTCCATATACAAATCCCCTCGCTAATCGGTACTGCCATTTTTTTCTTGAAACTATTTTCTGTCTACATAAGACTTTGGGATTCCTTGGGATAAGATAACCCCTCATCTTTGTTTCTCTTATTTCTTTGTCACTTGCTCAAATAACCTTTCATATTTATCTTAGTCCTGATATTTGTCAGAAGCGCACAATAGGTTTTTTAATTGGGCACCCTTTAAAACTCTCTAGGTATTGAGAATTGGATGGTTATTTGACCAGAATGGCCAAATAATAATAATAATGGCCAGAAATCATCCAATCTTGTGAAGAGGTAGTGAAATCTGGTGAGATATGTGACAGTTATTGACCTTTGTGTGATGCCTGCTGATTTAATTTTGGCATTTTTGCCCATTTAACTATTAGCAGGAATACTATGGAAACTATGGCCATGATCCTGACTTTTCTGCAACCCCCCCCCTCCCTGGCCTTTGCGGAGAGGATGAAGTAGAAAGGATCGAGAGCTTCAAGTTTTTTAAATGTCCAAATCACCAGCAACCTGTCCTGGTTCTCTCTCTCTCGCGCTCTCTCTCCACCCCCCCATGTCAACACTATAGTTGAGAAAGGCCATCAATCCACCAATACCTCTACTTTCTCA
Organism: Sphyrna mokarran; assembly: GCA_024679065.1. Lineage (NCBI taxonomy): Eukaryota > Metazoa > Chordata > Chondrichthyes > Carcharhiniformes > Carcharhinidae > Sphyrna > Sphyrna mokarran. The sequence continues at coordinate 35,255,793 of JAGIQG010000012.1, read as the reverse complement.
GAATATTTGGCATGTCGGCTAGAACTCTTACCATAGAAAGCATTCTTCCTGGTTGTATCACAGCTTGGCATGGTTCCTGCTCTGCCCAAGATCACAAAAAACTACAAAAGGTCATGAATGTAGCCCAATCCATCTTGCAAATCAGCTTCCCATCCATTGACTGTCTACACTTCCCACTGCCTCAGCAAAGCAGCCAGCATAATTAAGGACCCATGCACCCCGTCAGGAAAAAGATACAAAAGTCTGAGATTACATACCAACTGATTCAAGAACAGCTTCTTCCCTACTACCATCAGACTTTTGAATGGTATGATTTGTCTTATAACACGCAAGAAACAATACTGTATGCTAATACATGTGACAATAATAAATCCAATCAAAGAGCTCCTGGAATAGTGGATTGGCTAGAGCATCGGTCACTCAGTGCATTGAGCAAATTAACATTAAGGTATACCTGGGCAATTTGGTCAGTCACCACATTCTTCCAAGGAGTAGTATTTAATTGATAATTTCAGTGAAGAGATGGAGGATTCGAAAAACAGTGGGGAAAAAAATCTTCTAGAAATTTAAGGGAATTCAAAATTTGTTGAAAAGTTTTGAAAGTGGCAGGAAAAATATGCATAATTGAAGCTGTAATTTCTGAAGCTGAATTATTGAAATATTGAGTTGAGTGAAACTTCAAAGTACCCAATGATACCTGCAACAGATTTAAACTAGTTTCCAGGCCATTTCCGTTCTTTTTACTGAACAATCCTTCTGTCACGTGCAGAGTCCTGGAATTCCCCGTATTTAACAATTACTACTTTCATTTATAAAGCACCTTTTAAAATAGTAAAATGCAGTTCACACACGTTATCAAACAAAATAACACTGAGCCAGAAAAGAAAATATCAGTGCTGGGAGTTAAAAGATTAATTAAAGAGGTGAATTTTAAGGAGAATTTTAAAGGAACGGAGAAAGGTGGAGAGACAGGGAGATTTAGCTTTGAAACACTAGCTAGCTAATGGCTTGGATAACAGTGGTGAAGCAACGAAAATACAGGATGTGCAAGAGGCCAGAATTGGTGGATTGCTCAGATCCAGATGGTTACAGGCCCTCAAGGAAGTTATGGATAGAGGGAGGCCACAGAATGATGTAAAAACAAGCATCAGCAACAAGTTTCCCATAAAAGAAAATGAAAGAAATATATATACGTTTAATTGTAACTAATGTTTTGAGAGCAAACACATACATTGTGGTAGGATGGGGAATGTGCTGTAAAATTTGCATAACTTAGAGGAGGCCCCTGGTGAAAGGTTTGAATGCCCCTGGCCTAATCAGCATAGAATAAATCCAGAACTGTTTTCCCTTTGATGGCACAGTACGAAGACACTTGCTAAATATGTGCAATGAGCTGGCAAAAAGTTGATCTTATAAAGGGAAATTGAAGTGAATACAATATGCCCTTGAAAGACTTTTTTTATACATGAAATTACTGTTTTGAGCTTCAGTTCCAGTTAAGTACTAGAAATGTAATTTGATTTGTCTGTTTATCTTTCAGAGTCATCAGTCAATCATGTGGGTGTGAGTAAGACGGCTGGCTCCACTTCCATTAAGGTAATCATCTCGTCAGTGACGCTGAATAACCTTGCCCTTATTTTCTTTGTTTGGAAATCCTTCAATAAAGTATATGTGTTATACAATTGAGACTATGAACACTTAAAGACTACTGACATATGTTTAGCATTTTTTGAAAAATTTTCACATGACTGGAAGGCTAAATATTTCTATATATTCAGTACTTTTCTATACTAGTGCTAAAATTTTAGTCTGTAAATTAACTAATATGTAAGTGATGTTTTTTTCTGTATACGTTATTGATTGTCCAGATTTATATTATTCCTCTTTCTTTCCATTGCACACACCATCCTCACACCTTCCCAACTTGTTTTGCGTATGTTACGGAAGGTATGTTTTTTAAAAGGAATATTCCAGGGTAAATTACTAAGTGGTCTAATTATTTATCCTTCTACAAAGTATTATCATTTTGACTTTGTTTTTAAAAGTTCTAAAGTGTTGGGTGGATGGGTTCGCTCCTGTTTTTTTGAGGTGGAATGGGAACATCAGCAGGGTGGAAAAGGTAGCAGGAGTTCCAAAATGGCTTTTTTGCCAGTGTGATTTTTCTGCTGGATTCTCCCTGCTTCCAGCCAGTGATGTAGTGGGCATCAGATGTTTAATGTCAGGACCTCTATTTGAAGACATTTAAATGGCATTATCGGACCTTTATGCATGATACCCCCTGCATTTGGTGAGCTGAACCAGCTGGAAACGGGTGGTAGGGGGTGTCATGCGTGTGTACTGCTCCCCCTGACCAGGGCAGTGGTGGGGGTAGGATGTCTGTTGTGATGAAGGGGGATGTTGTGGTGATGGCAAGGTGAATGAAAGTTCAATGATTGACGAGTGTTTCTACTTTTATGTTTAAAAGTTGAGTCACCCTTTTAAATTGTGAATTGCTGAGGCTGCCCTATGGTATTGTGGGTTTCGCCAAGAGATTCACCATACAGTGTCATGCTGCCATTTTTCCTGCCTGCTGTGCCATTTTGCCAAATAATTAAAAATTCTGCCCAAGTATATACTCCAAAAATGTGTAGGTTCAAGGGATTAATGAGGTAAATATTTGGGGTTAAGGGGAACAGGTCTTAGTGGGATTTCCTCTTAGTGTCAGAGGGATATAAGGATAGGGCCTGGTGAAGACTCGGTAGCCCAAATGGCCTCCTCGTGCACTGTAGGGATTCTATGAAATATCAGGTAGAGCATCCTCTTGCTGAATCTTGACTTTGAAATGTGAGAACGTTTTATCACCAAAGACTCCCAGCAGTCCCTGCTAGTTGTTGAGTTAAATGGACATTAAGAATCCTTCACCATTACTAAGTGGTGATAGATTGGCTGATCCAGTGATGAAATGTGTTATCATCTTAGAAATGTGTTACCATCTTATAGTCCTGATCAGAAGAACTCTTGATTTGATCCCAGATCTTAGAGATGGTTGCCATGACTAGGACAGAAGGTGATCAATGTGCTTACAATATTATTGAGTTAAAGAGAAGGGGGAAATCAGCCAGATTTATTGTTCTTAAATCTTTCCAAAGTGTGTGTTGATACCTACTGTAGCATGTGCTGCTGTGAAGGTAAATGGCCTCTGTTTGCTCTCCAGTATCACATGTGAATAATATAGGACTGATGAAATTGTACTCTGGACAGGAGTCACAATTTTTTTGCAAGTTCTGAGGTGTTGGTGGGGGAGAAGGGGGCGGCAGCTGCAGGAGGAAGAAAATCACTCATATAACTTCAGAAATGTTTTGTCTTAACATGCAGACCTACCTAACAGTGGCACTTGCTGGCAGTGTTTTTGAAATCCAACTGCCACAATTTTCCCCACTCATTTAAATATCAGTTATCTTTTTATCATTTTATGCTCCTATCCACACTACCTATTATGCAATAATTTTTGTGTCATTGGCAAACTTAGATATGAGTCTATTTTATTATCTTTATCATTAATACATAATGTGAATGCATTAAACATCCGCTCATACAATTATAAGGGCATCAGGAGGCACTTCCTTCCAATTTGAGTACATACCTGATTTGCTTTCTCTTGTGCTACCTAACTACTCTAATATTCTGGTTAATAATTGCCCTTTATTTCCTTGAGCTTTTATTTGACTTGCAATCTGTCATGTTTTGCCACCTTCAAGCCCGTGTCAACTGCATCCAGTTTCATTCCCCTGCCATTACTCTGGAGTGAAGGTATTCATTTGCTGAAATTGCTGAAGCCTGGTTTTTGGTTGTCCTCTTGCCTTTCTCCACAATTTAAATAGTTTACTGACATTCTTTACCTCTCAAGAAAGACATGTGGATGAGTTACTGAGGGGATTAATACAAATAGAGCCATATCCTAGCAAAAATATTTTTCTGCTGCCCCCCACCAGCCACTTTAATCAGTACAATTTCAGTCCTTGCATGAAACCCATCAAATATGCAATCTGGAAGAGCATCTTGTCCAGGCCCAGTCCCACACCCTATCTCCATAACCCTTTTCATTAATCATGCCAAATCACCTAACCTACGCATCCTTCGACATTAAGAGACAATTAGCATGGCCAATTCACCAAACCACATCTTTGACTCACTGAAAACCTTGCCCAACCCATGAAAATTTTAGAGAGCTAAGAAATGCCTATCTCTGACAGATCAGGAGCACAGGGTGCAGGTTTATGACCAATATCCTTGTCATGCTGTGATGAAAATTGAGAGCACTAGGAATCGTAGAATCTGGGAGTCCCGTCTACCATTTTCAAAGACTTGCAAAATCTCTCTGCGAGCCCTTAGTATTTGGTACATAGAGCATGTAAGGGTGCTGTGTTTTGTGAGCACATATATGTTCACCCAGAATGTGGCACTTTTATTACAGATGGAAAATAATATTTTAAAAAGAAAAATGCCAGACATTTATCAAAGGTCCTTTCTCCATCTTTGATTGGATTTATTATTGTCACATGTATTTAGCATACAGTGAAAAGTATTGTTTCTTGCATGCTATAAAGACAAAGCATACTGTTCACAGAGAAAGAAACAAGAGAGTGCAGAAGCTAGTGTTACAGTCCTAGCTAGAGTGTAGAGAAAGGTCAACTTAGTGCGAGGTAGGTCCATCCAAAAGTCTGATGGCAGCAGGTCTCAGACTTTTGTATCTTTTTCCCAATGGAAGAGGGTGGAAAAGAGAACGTCTGGGGTGCGAGGGGTCCTTAATTATGCTGGCTGCTTTGCTGAGGCAGTGGGAAGTGTAGACAGAGTCAATGGATGGGAGGCTGGTTTGTGGGATGGATTGGGTTACATTCACAATCCTTTGTAGTTCCTTGTGGTGTTGGACAGAACAGGAGCCATACAAGCACTGATACAATCACAAAGAATGCTTTTTGTGATGCATCAGTAAAAGTTGGTGAGATTGTTTAAAGAGAGGTTGAGGATGTCTGCGAGTATCCCCGCTAGCTGATCCACGCAGGATTTGAGTGTTTGTCCGGGTATCCCATCATATGGGCCAGTCGCTTTCCATGGGTTGACATTCAAGAAAGCTACTCTGACATCTGCAATGGTAACCCCAGATACAGGGGGCTTCCAGGGTGGAGGGCATGCTGTCTCTGACCTCTTGCTCAAAACAGGCGTAGAATGTATTGAGCTCAACAGGGAGAGGTGTATTTGAGCCACAATTTTATATGACTTCATCTTATAGTCTGTTATGTCTTACAGACCTTGCCATAGTCAGTTGGGGTCAGTGTGGCTGGAACTTTAGCTGGTCTGGTACTGAGTTTTGGCATCTTTGATGGATCTCCTTAGATTGTATCTGGCTTTCTTGTATAGCAAGATAAGAAGTCTCACAACACCAGGCTAAAGTCCAGCAGGTTTATTTGGTAGCACAAATCCACAAGGTTTCAGAGTATTATCCCTTCATCAGGTGAGTGGCAGTTGTGTCATAAACACCCTGACTTGAACAGCTCAGACCTGAACTTCAGCGAGCAGTTCTCTGTTCGTTCCTGTTCATCCATGGTTTCCGGTTGGGGAAAATACGGATTTGATTCTTTGGTACACAGCATTCTACATGTTTACTGATGAAGTCAGTTATTGTAGTGGCGTACTTGTTCAGGCTGGTTGCTGAGATTTTAAACACTGACCAGTCCACTGACTCCAAGCAGTGCCAAGGGAGATCATCTGATTCCTCAGGCCAATATTGCATGACTTTCTTTGATGGATTCTCCCACTTCAGATTTTACTTGTAAGCTGGGAGCAGGAGCAGAGACTTATGGACTGATTTGCCAAAATGTGGGCAGGCAATAGAGCAGTTAGCATGTTTGATGTTGTGTAGCAGGGGTCTAGGATGTTTGGGCCTCTGGTGGAATAGGAGACTTGTTGATGGTAACTTGGTAATACGCTGTTGAGCTTGGCCTAATTGAAGTCCCCAATCACAATGAACAAGGCCTCAAGATGTTTCGTCTGGAGGCTTTTTGTGGTTGTATATATTTCGTCCAGTGCGATCTTCACATCCATGTGGGATGGGATGAAAACTGCCATCAGGATAATGGAGGTGGCATTTTAACGTCAGGTATTCTAGGTCTGGGGAGCAGAAACTTGTCAGTGTTGTTACACTGTAGGCACCACGAGGTGTTGATTAGGAAGCAGACATCACCTTCTCTAGGCTGCTATACGGTTCATTTGATGGATTGGGAAGCCTTATGGTTGTAGGATGCAGTCCAGCGAAACAGGAGTGAGCCACAAAATCTCTGTGAAATGGAGCATACGGCAGTTCCTCAGTTCTCTTTGGAAACTGAGTCTGACTCTAAGTTTGTCTAGCTTGTTTTCCAGAGATTGGACATTTGCAAGCAGTAAGCTGAGGAGGGGTGGCCTTGAGACCACGTTGCTTCAGTCTTGCTTGCAAATTTTCTACACTTCCGAAAGTGTCTGCTTCTTTTTGAGCCTGGGAAATGGTGAGAGTAATTTGCAGTGTTGAAGATATGGTATATCAGCTGCAATGACATTGATTAGCGTATTATGCTTCTCTACAAGAACACTTGATTAGTGGCTTTAAAGAGACATCAGACTAGTAGTTTTCTTTATAGCTATACTTAATTTTTTGAGTTATGTCAGTAGATATCTGAGTATTGACAAAAGATTCCTCAGTTTGTGGTTATTGTCCGTGGGCATTTTCCTGGAGCTTTGTAGCCATGTAACATCTTTACATTGTAAAATTCTCAACAGTACTGCAACACAGTAAGCTTTTAAGAAAAGTTGAAGGATGCAAGATGTTCAAGAGTGCACCTCAAAGTTTATTGATGTTACATGTCATTACAACCGTAAAGATATTTGACTTAATGGTGCACTTCTGACTTCATAGCGTTGTAATTGTAGCCAAAAACAGGAAGTGCATTAACCCAATCTCAAATGTGCTGAGTAGCATTTTTGTTCCTGAACGCATAAATTGCAGATCTAACGCAATTTATTCATGACGATGCTGATTTGATATGGTAAGATTGGTGAATTTGAAGATATTGGCAATTTATCTTCGAAATGCTACCAGCACCATTAGCTGTATAATACAAGTTTCTCAGAGATTGCTTATAAGGAATCACAGGTTTTGGTTCCACTTTTAATCCAAATATAATTTCTTCATGCAGGTTAGTACCTTTTGAATCAGCTTTTATTTTGCACTTATTAAGATTTATTTCTGCTCCCGTCCCTTCCCACAAAATGGATGAATTCAAAGCACCAATAGAAATAGCTATTATAAGAGGTGGTTGCAGAGTCATCAGTGTTGGATACAAAATATTAAGGGTACTTGATTTTGAGAAGGGATAGACAAATAAAAAAGGAGGGTTGGCCCTGATAATGAAGGTTGGGATAATAGATAGTGGAGCAGGAGGACCATAACCAAGGTGTAGAAACAGTTTGCGTGCAGCTTAGAAACAAAAACTAAGCCAGGAGTGTTTTCTTCCCCTTAATGAGCCTGTTGGTAGCAGTCATTGTGTTAGGTAGAGCATAAATCAAGAAATTAAAGTTGCATGTAACAGGGATTATGCAATGAATGGGCACTTTAATGTTTACATGGACGGGGCACACTAATAATGCAGATGATGAGTTCATGGATTTCATGTAAAGCAACTTTCTAGACCACGGTTGAAAAGGCAACTAAAGAACCGGTTATTTTAGTTATACTATTGTACAATGAAATAGGATTAAATAATCTTGTAGTAAAAGAGTTGTGCAGAAGGCTAACAGAATTTTATGTTGAGTTTGAAAATAATTTTCCCAAGTTCGAAAGTATTAAAGCTGAACACAATAAATAGAAATGAGAGACTGATTGGCTGAGATGGATTGGGAATCCAGATTAAAAGATATGTGAAACAAGCAATGGCAAATATTTAAATAACTCACAGTACTTAACAGATATCTATTCTCTTAACATGTAAAGAATCCTTTGGAAAAAGGCTCAGTCAATGCTTATAAGGGCTGTTAAAACTAATGAAGATAATAAACTAAAAGATGAGATTTGCATACTTTATATCCGACTTCATACTCGAAGATATAAAAAATGTTCTGAAAATACTGAGGAACTAAGGATCTAATTAAATTGAAATCCTTAATTTATAGTAAACAAAAACGTGAAGAAATTAATGGAACAAAAAAAAGGCGAGTCCCATGAACTTGATGGCCTGCATCCTAAATCATTTGGAAGAGACGAACAGAGAACAAAGTAAGCACATGAACAATCCTTCAGCCCTCCCGCCTGTGCTGAACAAACTGCAAAGATAGTGGATACTTTGTTTTGATATTCCAGAATTCCTAGACTCTGGAATGATTCCTCTGGATTGGAAGAATGCAAACATCACCCTGCAGTTCAAGAAGGAGAGAGAAAGAAAAAGGGAACTTATTGGCCAGTCAGACTGATGTCAATAGTGGGGCAAATATGAGACCTATTAGGATTGCAAGAATTGAATGCTTAAAAAAAATCATAGTATGATTAAAAAGAAAACTGGGCATTGATTTATGAAAGGGAAGTCCTGTTTGATAAATTTGTTGGAATTCTTGAACTGTGTAACTAACACGGTGGGTAAGTGGGAACCAATGGATGTAGTGCATTTGGATTTTCAAAAAAGCATTCAGTAAGTGTCTCATGGTTATTGCACAAAATTGAGGCTCATGGCCATTATTATTAGTGTGGATTAGTTAATGCAGAGTCTTGTAATGGACAGGTCATTCTTGGGTTGCAGGTTGTAACAAGTACGTATTTCAGGCATCAGTATTGGGCCTCAACTATTTATGGTCTATAAACAATGATTAGATGAAGTTGCCAAGTGTAATGTATCCAAGTTTGCTGTTGATACAAAATTGTTTAGAAAAGTAAACTGTCAAGATTACATGATTAGGCAAGGATGTGACAAATTGAATATAGGGTGGAAAAAGCAACGTTAGTGGAATATTTTGCAAATGTTGAGGGGCTGGGAAATCACGATTTTGAGGATTTGTATACTGTTGAACATGAAACACAAATTTAACTTGCAGTAAGCAAGAAATTAGGAAGGCAAACACTAATATTAGCTCTTGTTACAAAATGATTAGAGTAGAAGAGTAAAGAAGTCTTTCTGAAGTTGTACAGAACCTTGGCGAGACAAACAAAAGTGCATTTATATAGTACCTTCACAATCTCCAGTCATCCCAAAGCAGTGTGGCACAGTGGTTAGCATTGCTGCATCACAGCACCAGGGATCCAGGTTCAATTCCTCAGGTGACTGTCTATGTGGAATTTACACATTCTCCCCATATCTGCATGGGTTTCCTCCGAGCACTCCTGTTTCGTCCCACAGTCCAAAGATGTGCAGGTTAGATGGATTGGCCATGATAAATTGTTCTTTCGTATCAAGGGGATTAGTAGGATAAATACATGGGGTTACGAGGATAAGGTCTGGGTGGGACTGTCAGTGCAGGCTCAATGGGCCAAATAGAATCTCACTATAGGGATTCTATGATTCACTTTGTTGCTAATAAAATATATTTTTAATTGTAATCATGTTATATTGTAGGAAATACGATCATCAATTTCCACACAAACTTCTACCAACAAGAATATGATAATGATCAAATAGTCAACATCACGAAAACTGACCAAGAGATAATGGCCAGGACATGAGGGATAATTCCCCTGCTACTCTTCAAATTATTATCATGAGATTTTGTTTTGCATGTACCTTAAGAGAACAGAAGGGGCTTTAGGTTAGTGTCTCGCTCCAAAATTAGCATCTCCGATGCTAATAATTGATTTTAGGTTCCCACTTAGTACATTTTCAAAGGAAGGCACACAAAATGAGCATTTTGACCATTCATCAGCAAATTAATGCAGAGGACCAGTGTACTATCAAGGCCATCATGACATGCATTCTTGATTTTAAACATATTTAAAAAGAAAACTGTGGGTTTGCAAATCAGGTTTTTCAATGCATAAATGTTACACAATTAAAACAAGCATTCATCTTAACCAATTCATGTCGCCATTTGCCCTCCATGTAAACAAATAGTGCTAATCACGTTTACCCACCCTGTTCTCAAGAATTTGACCCCTTGTTCAATTTAATCTGAATATTGATACAGTTTTTGTCTACCCATTAATCTTAAGAGTGAATGCCAGAGCCTTAATTGAAGCCTTGTTAAGCAGTTTATCTTAAATATTCTGGTAAATGGAAACAATATAAGAAGGACGAGGGAGTGCAATAGAGGTTTACTAGATTGATTCCTGGGATGAGGGGATTTTCCTACAAAGAGATTGTGCAAACTATGTCTGTGCTCCCTATTTGGACAAATATAGAATATAGAACATTACAGCACAGAACAGGCCCTTCGGCCTTCGATGTTGTGCCGACCAAAATAAAAAGCAATGCCCCTCCAAACTAAACCATTCCCTTCTCTTCCATATACTTATCAATTAACCTCTTAAACGCCACCAAACTTGGCGCATCTACAACAGCTGCAGGCAGGGCATTCCACTCCCTAATCATAAGAGTGAAGTCATTGAAACATAAAATTATTAGAAGACTTGATGTGGGAGATGCCAAGAGGATGTTACCCATGCCTGAGATATCTGGAATTAGAGGCCAGGGTCTCAGACTAATTTTATTGAATAATGGAGCACACTTCAAGGGGTGATCAGCCTGCTTCTCTGGTTTCTTGCTTTGCAGCCGTCGCTCAGTTGTTAGTACTCTTGCCTCTGAAGCACACTGCTTTGGGTTTTGGTTTCAAATCTGATTCCAAGTCTTGAGCAAAAAATAAAGACTGATACTCTAGTGCAGCATAGAGGAAGTACTACACCATCAGAGGTACTGTTTTTCTGATGAGATGTTAACACAAGGCCCATTTTGACTGCTCCGTGGTTATTAGATCCCATGGCACCACAGCCGTCTATCGTTTAGCACTTGTAATGGTTCCTAAAAAAAGAAATGTGCTAAACAAAAATCATTTACCCACAAGAAGGCATAGAGTGAGAGGATGGGAGCACAGAATGTGAATTGGCCTGAGTATGGTAAGGTGTGAGCGCTAACTTGAGAATTTGGTGCAGAGAAGGAAAGAGCTGTTGCTTTTTAATATCGTTTTTCTTTTCAGCCTCCAGAAACTGGTAAGTGTTAAAGGCATACAGATAAGTGTTTGGTGTTCTTTTAAGATTTTATCCCTCCAAATCTGGGCAGTGTTTTCAACTGGTAACGGGTTGAAATAAGCATTGTATTAAATTTTTACCATAATCAATTATATTATTTTATCTACAGACATTCATTGAATGACATTTCTAAACTTGAAACCTAATTAATTAAATTAAAAACAGCAAAAATTGCAGGAGAGTTGTTGTATTGCAGATGGTATATACAAGTGTGACTCTCTGCAACCACATCTGCACTTGAGGGACTTTGGCTCCAAGCAGGTGAGCTGGAGTTGGAGTTTTACCTGGACACATGGCAAGCAGTCACACCCTTTAAGAAAGATACTTCACATTTGGCCAGAAGGGTGTGACTATGAAGCAGATATGGGAAACCAAAAATTAGCAATTGGAGGTACCTCATTGCAGACGTCCACAAGGTTCAAGTTCTTGCATCTCGGTGTAAACAAGAGCTGGGACTGCAGGGAGGACAAGTAAATTGACCATGGAACTATGGTAGAGGAGTCGTTCTAGTGTGGAGAGGAGTGTAATTAGGAAGAGGGCGAATAAAAAGGGAAGTAACTGTAGATTGTAGTAGAGGACAATATAATTATGGAGATAGATATTGCTGTCAGCTGCCAAAAACATGGGCCTAAATGCTGTGTTGTCTGATACACAGCATGCAAAAAGCAACATGGATAAATGGGAGCCTGTCTCTGTGGTGTACTTAGATTGATGTGGAGATACCGGCATTGGACTGGGGTAAAACAAAGAAATCCCAACAACAAAGAGCGAGTATAGAGAACTTGGATGGAAGTTAAAAGCAGGACCCCGAAGGTAGTAATCTCAGGATTGCTACCTGTACTATGTGCCAGTGAGGGAAGAGTAGGATGCTTGGGCGGATGAACACATGGCTGGGGAACTTTTGTAGGGGGCAGGGTTTCCGATTCTTGGATCATTGGGACCACTTCTGGGGCAGGTGGGACCTGTACAAGAGAGATGGGTTATACCTAAACTACGAGGGAATCAATATACTTGAGGAAGGTTTGCTAGTGTTATTGAGGAGCATTCAAACTAGGTTTGCAGGGGGGATGGGAACCGGAGTGCCAGAGCAGATAGAGGGGTGGGGGGTGTAAAAAGACAGGTTAGTTCAAGCAACATCACAAATGGAATAGTTTGTGGTGGAAATAATTTTTTGAGGTGTGTCTACTTCAATGTCAGGAGTGTTGTGGGGAAGGCAGATGAGCTGAAGGCATGGATTGACATGTGGAAATATGACATTATAGCCATTAGTGAAACTTGGCTATAGGAAGGGCAGGACTGGCAGCTCAATATTCCAGGGTTCCAATGTTTCAGGCGTGACAAAGGCAGAGGGATAAAAGGTGGGGGGGTGCATTGTTGGTCAAGGAAAATGTTGCAGTGGTACTCAGGCAGGATAGATTAGGGAACTTCTCTACGGAAGCCCTATGGTTGGAACTGAGAAATAGGAAAGGTATGACCACATTAATGGGGTTGTATTATAGACCATCAAATAGTCAGAGGGAATTGGAGGAGCAAGTCAGCAGGGAGATAGTTGACAACCGCAAGAAACACAAAATTGTGATAGTAGGGGATTTTAATTTTCCACATACAGATTGGGACTTGAGTATTGTTAAAGGTTTAGATGGGATAGAGTTTGTAAAATGTGTTCAGGAGAATTTTCTACATCGATTATATAGAGGTGCCAACTAGAGAGGATGCGATATTGGATCTCCTATTGGGAAATGAGTTAGGGCAGATGATGGATGTGACTGAGGGAACACTTTGGATCCAGTGATCATAATGCCATTAGTTTCAACCTGATCATGGATAAAGGTTGAAGTTCTGAACTGGAAAAAAGACCAAATTTAATGAAATGAGAAGGAATCTGGGAAGTGTGAATCGGCATAGGCTGTCCATGTACGTAGTGTACATAGACTTTAGTAAGGCGTTTGATAAGGTCCCACATGCAAGGCTTCTGGAGAAGGTGAGAGGGCATGGGATCCAAGGGGCTTTGGCCTTGTGGATCCAGAACTGGCTTGCCGGCAGAAGGCAGAGAGTGGTTGTGGATGCGTCTTGTTCTGCATGGAGGTCGGTAACCAGTGGAGTGCCCCAGGGATCTGTTCTGGGACCCCTGCTGTTTGTCATTTTCATAAATGACCTGGATGAGAAAGTGGAGGGATGGGTTAGCAAGTTCACCGATGATACAAAGATCGGTGGTGTTGTGGATGGTCTGGAGGGATGCCAAAAGTTGCAGCGGGACATAGACAGGATGCAAGACTGGGCGGAGAAGTGGCAGATGGACTTCAACGCAGATAAATGTGTAGTGGTCCATTTTGGCAGGAATAATGGGATGAAGGAGTACAATATAAGGGGTAGGAGTCTTAGCTGTGTTGTAGAGCAGAAGGATCTCGGGGTCCGGGTCCATAGGAATCTTAAATCGGCCTTGCAGGTGGAGGAAGTGGTCAAGAAGGCGTACGGTGTACTGGCCTTCATTAATCGAGAAATAGAGTTTAGGAGTCAGGAGGTAATGATGCAGCTCTATAAGACTCTTGTCAGACCCCAGTTGGAGTATTGTGCGCAGTTCTGGTCACCTCATTATAGGAAGAATGTCGAGGCTATTGAGAGAGTGCAGAGGAGATTTACAAAGATGCTGCCTGGATTGGGAGGCAGGCCTTATGAAAGGTTGAGGGAGCTGAGACTCTTCTCACTGGAGAGACGTAGGTTGAGAGGCGACCTGATAGAAGTTTATAAAATGCTGAGAGGAATAGACAGGGTGGACTCTCAGAGACTCTTTCCCCGAGCTGAAATGGTCACTACGAGAGGACACAGATTTAAGGTGCAGGGAAGCAAATACAAAGGAGATGTCAGGGGTAGGTTTTCACTCAGAGGGTGGTGAGTGAATGGAACCGACTGCCGTCGGAGGTTGTTGAGGCAAACTCACTGGGTCTTTTAAGAGACTTCTGGATGAGTATATGGAAAAGAATAGGATAGGGGGTTATAGATAGGTCTGTGGATTGGTAGATGTGATCGGTGCAACTCGTGGGCCGAAGGGCCTGTTTGTGCTGTATTGTTCTACGTTCTCTGGTAACGATATAAGTGGGAGGTGTTCAAAAGAGAAATTTTGAGAGTGCCAAGTTTGCATGTTCCTGTCAGGATTAAAGGCAAACTAAATAGGAATAAGGAACCTGTTCTCGAGGGAGATTGTAACACTGATTAAAAGGAAGAGAGTTGTATGCAATGTACGGGTAGCGAAGAACAGATCAGATGCTTGAGGAGTATAAAAAGTGCAAGAAGCTACTTAAGAGGGAAATCAGGAAGGCTAAAAGAAGACAGAGTGAAGAAAAATCCAAAGAGCTTCTATAGGTCCCAAAGAGCAAAAGGATAGTGAGGAATAAAATTGGTGCTCTTGAAGACCAGTGTGGTTGACTGTGTATGGAACCAGAAGAGATGGGTGAGATACTAAATGGGTTTTTTGCATCCGTTTTTACTGAGGAAACAGACATGGAGTCTACGGAAATAGGGCAAACAGGTAGGGAGGTCATGGAACCTTTACAGATCACAGATGAGGAGGTGCTGGCTGTCTTGAGGCAAATCAGATGGATAAATCCCCAGGACCGGACATGGTATTCCCACGGACCTTGAGGGAGGCTGGTGTTGAACTTGCAGAGGCCCTGGCAGATGTATTTAAAATGTTGGATTGCACGTGGTAGGTGCCAGATGATTGGAGGGCGGCTCATGTTGTTCCATTGTTTAAAAAGGTTCCAAAAGAAATCCAGGAAATTATAGGCCAGTAAGTTTGACATCAGTGGTGGTGTGATAAGGGATAGGATCTACAAATATTTGGATAAACAGGGACTTATTAGGGAGAGTCAACATGGCTTTGTGCATGATAGGTTATGTTTGATCAATCTATTAGAGTTTTTCGAGGTTGTTACCAGGAAAGTGGATGAAGGGAAGGCAGTGGATGTTGTTTACCTAGATTTCAGCAAGGCCTTTGATAAGGTTCCTCATTGGAGGTTAGTTAGGAAGGTTTAGTCGCTAGGTATACATGGGGAGGTAGAAAATTGGATTAGACACCGGCTCAATGGTAGAAACCAGAGAGTGATTATAGAGGATTGCTTCTGGGAGTGGAGGCCTGTGACGAGTGATGTGCCACAGGGATCAGTATTGGGTCCGTTGTTGTTTGTCATCTATATCAGTGATCTGAATGATAATGTGGTAAATTGGATCAGCAAATTTGCTGATGATACAAAGGTTGAACGTGTAGTGGACAATGAGGAAAGTTTTCAAAGCTTGCAGAGGGATTTGGACCAACTAGAAAAATGGGCTGAAAAATGGCAAATGGAATTTAATGCAGACAAGTATGAGGCATTGCACTTTGGAAGGATAATCCAAAGTAGAACGTACAGGGTAAATGGTAGAACTCTGAAGAGTGCAGTTGAACAGAGGGATCTGGGAATACAAGTACAGAATTTCCTAAAAGTGACTTCACAGGTGAATACATAGAACATAGAACATTACAGCGCAGAACAGGCCCTTCGGCCTTCGATGTTGCGCCGACCAATTAGGAAAAATAGGTTCGTAAAGAGTGCTTTTGGTACATTGGCCTTTATAAATTGGAATATCGAGTATAAAAGTTGGAGTGTTATGGTAAGGTTATATAAGGCATTGATGAGGCTGACTTTAGAGTATTGTGTACAGTTTTGGTCACCTACTACAGGAAAGATGTAAATAAGGTTGAAAGAGTGCAGAGAAGGATCACAAGGATGTTGCCGGGACTTGAGAAGCTGAGTTACAGAGAGAGATTGAATAGGTTAGGATTTTATTCCCTGAAGCGTAGAAGAATGAGGGGAGATTTGATAGAGGTGTATAAAATTTTGATGGGTATAGATAAAGTGAATGCAAGCAGGCTTTTTCCACTGAGGCTAGGGGAGAGAAAAAGCAGAGGGCATGGGTTAAGGGTGAAAGGAGAAAAGTTCAAAGAAAATATTAGGGGGGGATTCTTCACGTAGAGTGTGGAAGGAGTGTGGAATGAGCTGCTGGATAAAGTTGTAAATGCAGGGTCACTTTTAATGTTTAAAAAAAATCTTGGGCAGGTTCATGGATGAGAGGGGTGTGGAGGGATATAGTCCAAGTGCAAATCAGTGGGACTGGACATAAAATGGTTCGGCACAGATAAGAAGGGCCAAAAGGCCTGTTTCTGAGCTGTAATTTTCTATGGTTTTAACACCAGCTTAAAGTCCAAATAGGCATTTGATGAACGGACAGCCTATCCCGAAAGTTTGTGGCTTTTGCTACAAATAAACTGGTTTGGACTTTAAGCTGATGTTCTGGGATTTCTTTTTGTGTACTTAGATTGCCAGAAGACTATTTTATGAGGAAAGGTTGCACAGTCTGGGCCTATATCCACTAGAGTTTAGAAGATGGGGAGGTGATTGTATTGAAACATTTAAGATTCTGAAGAGACTTATAGAGTCATAGATGTTTACAGCATGGAATCCGGCCTTCAGCCCAACTTGTCAGTGCCGCCCAGTTTTTATCACTAATCTAGTCCCAATTGCACACATACCCACCTTACCCGTGTAACTATTTAAATGTTTTTTAAAAGACAAAATTGTACTTGCCTATACTACTTGACAAGGTGATTGTTGAAAGGATGCTTTCCTTGGCTCAAGGAGCTGAATGGCCTATTCCCACTCCTTGTTTGTATGTATATTTTGCACAATCTCCCCGCTCTCCGCCATCCTCCCCCTTTCATTCTCATGGTTTTCTTCCACGGTTGGGTATGGATAGTTGACACTGTTCCACATATAGTAAATCGAGCAAAGCAGATGATATCTGAGGCTACTCGCTACTGCCCAACAACACTGTGTTCTATTATCGTCTTAAAATAACAACCACAGTTAAATGGATTTTAAACTGCTGAAATAGTATGTATCCTGACTTAGTGTTCAAAGCTTGTAACAAAGTCTGTATTTATAGCTGGCAAATTGTATGTATCAATATTTTTAAATACTGTGTGCAATATTGATGAAGTCTCTAATTTTGACTTTATTTTGGTATTTGCATTATTGTAGCCCTCATAACGTGGGATTTCTTATTTCTAAGCCGTTTAGGCAACATAGGAATTCTCACATTTTTCTCTCAAAGATTTACATACTCGAACATAGAAAGGGTTCCTGTGTTGCCATACAGGGATCAAATAGACCCATGGTGACCTTCCTACATCTGCTTGTAATAAACTCCTCCTACAGACAGATTTTATTCTCTTTTTGTTTGTGCTTTGAAGAAGAAAAGACTGAAGTGAGTGAATAGAATATAGAAAAGGCACCAGCAACTTTGATATTGGTGGGCTGTAGTTGTGTAACTAAACTGTCAGAAATATAATGTTTTTGCTTTTAAGCATGGTTTAAGATGTAATTTACATTTCTTGGCATTATTTTTGACTGTGATTGTATGAATGTAGTGCCTCTGTATTGGTTTCAAGTTCACCTGATTCACATTGAACCATTAGAGCTCCCCTGACAGCTCAAGGTGGTGCGTGACTAAACCATTTGGACTGAAAGTTGTGGTTTCAATCTGCAGTCTGTACTCTATCAGCTAATCCCAGCCCAGGCAGCAGTTAAAACCATGCAATTATCCTCAATGCCCTGGGCTATGAGGATTTAAACCAAGTTCGGTTTCTCAACCTAACCACCTTTTTGTGGATGCACAAACTCACCTTGCTAACATACCCCTACACCATCAAAGTTCTTTGTCTAGGTTTGTACGTTGATAGCTACTTGCATGGGTAATTAGGGCACTTGGAACCACCTATGTGTAAATGCCGTAATAGGGGAGGAAGAGCTATTACATGGACCTGCATGTTGCATGGTTTCAATCAGCATGTGAGTAGCACAAGGTTGTTAAAGAAGAAAGTTCTTAAGACTCTCTGGGGTATGAATCTGACATGTCCTCTAAGCAAGTGGCTAATTGTCCAGGCACCATTATGCTTTAGTTTGTAGGTAAGGATTTTCCAACAATACTATTGTCTACAGGTTGACATTTTCTGAACAAGCAGACATCTGTTCCAATCTGTTTTGTCCATATAAAGCAAATTTTAATTGCTCCAGAATTAGGGCCACAAGGCACTTATTTCAGTCACTGCTGTTCACACCTCTGTTAGGAAGCAACTGGTGAAATGATGGCTTTCCCCAACAGCTGTTGAAGGTTACACACTGAGTTTTAACCACATTGATCACTGAGCTTTTCAATTTGAAATTGCAATTTAAATTTTCATAGTTTACCAGTGTCCAAAATATTGACAATGCTTATTGGGCACTGCTCCAATCATTGTCATGCATTTAACTTCAGTTAGAGTAAAACATAGCTTGTTATAATTACAGATAAGAAAAAAAAAATCAATAAATGAATCAGATTTATATCAGTGCTTATCAGAATTATGGTGGTTCTAATATAGTTAGACTAAAGGAAGATACATTTTGATACACTGATAGTTTTTTGTTCAGAGAAAGAGCTCCAATCATGAAAGAATATGTCATCTATATTTATATGTAAGAAATCAACAAAAGTAGAAGTTACTTAATTCTACGTAAACTTGCCAGTATTAAGGAAGTAGTAGTATTCAATGTAATAAAAATAAAAAATGTTGGAAAATCTCAGCATGTCCGACAGCATCTGTGGAGAGAGAACAGAGAACATTTCTAGTCAGGATGACCCTCCTAAAGACCTCTAATGGAGGGTCATTCTGACTTGAAAAACTGTTTCTATCCTCTTCCCATAGATGCAATCAGACCTGCTGAGATTTTCCAGCATTTTCTATTTTTGTTTTGGATTCTAGCACCTGCAGTTCATATAATAAACCTACCCACTCCAAGTCCACAATTTCTGTATAACTTCTGCCTGGGCTCCTAACTCTGGGCAAGATCAGCGAAATGCTGAATGACCAACTGTTATTAAATGCTTTTATTTAAAGAAAAACTGAACTTTATGGAACGTTAATTACAGTTATGAATAATAAAGTAATTACTTGTGTTGGACTCAAATTAAACCTTGGCAGGTGAATGGGAAAAATGTTGTTTATTTTAGATTCAGTGTGAAATAACATCAATGGCTATGGGGCAGCGGAGTTAGCATCTCAAAATGACGGTGTTGGCAAAACATAAAAGACTAATGGTAAATAATTGACTGACTTGTGTCAATTATTTGAGAATCCTGAGACTTATTCATTGGCAGAGGTCTTTCCAGTATGAAGTATTAAGATTTCTTTCTTTTATTTTGAAGCATGAGCATGATTAGCTCCTTGTTATGTGTGTGTATTCATACTAGGATCTGCTTACTGGCAGAACACAAATCAAATGTTGTCCACGTCGGGTGGTGGCTTTCACCCAAGTGGAATAAAACAATAAATTCCAGATAACTGGCAAAACTACTGGAAAACATTCATCATGTGCAAGGCACAATACTTTTAAAGCCACCTTTTGATGTTGAAATTTTACAGGATCCAGTGATTAAAACAAAAGTTTCAGGTTCTCTGTTTCAAAACAAAAAGCAACAGGTTCTGATATTTTTTCTTTTAATTGTTCTAAGTTTTTTGTTTTTCCCCCGGTCTTATACAAGCACTTTGGTTTTGCGTGGAGTTAGTTTTTTGAATTTGCATGGAGTTGGTCTTTGCATAACGGTCAGGCAAATGTAATTGTTCAGGAAATGTATTCGTTTAAACTTGTTCTTGAATTCCTTCATGAGGTAACTTCCTTCAGTTGAAGCGGTTGCAATGACTTTAGGGGCCTGATGTGGGAGATGTAGATTGCCATGTTTAAAAAAAATACAATGGTCATTCATGAGAGCAGAAAATGAAGTTTTTTTTATATATACACTGTTTAAAGAGTTGTCAGTGCACTTCAGTTCTATAGTCATTTAGATGATTGAAATGGGTAGTTTAAAAGTTAGGTAAATAAAGTTCTATTTGTAGATAATACTGTTCTATAATATCTAATACTATTCTGTTCGAATAGGTAGCAGAATCTATTGGTAAAGGAATATACTGAATTGTGCATTTGGATAGGTTTGTGTTTGTTACTTTGTATTCAGGGTTAGTACTAAAATAAATGGTTTTCATGGTATTAGAGTTCCATCATTTGTCTACAATTACATGGATAGTCTGGAAAGCTCAGTGATTGTATTCACTAATTGTTTGTTTTCAGCAAATGCTTTGTGTTTCTATCTAGCAGAATTTACATGCTGCATACAAAATTGTGTTGCGTTCACAGAAACTGCGATGTTGTTTTAAAATTATCGGAATACATATAGAAACTGATATTACAAAGCAGAATGAAGAGGTTGGTTTTGATCTCCCAGCAAAATTTAAGTTTTTAAAATAGCTTCTTATCTTCTGCTTCATTTTGAAAGACTCCCTTAATTTGTGAATTCCCATCACAGTGTAAATGACATGAATGGTTTCTTTACTTTAAACTGATTAGGGCCGTACAGTGCTTGCCCCTAGTGATAAACTGAAGGGTGTTTAAATTAGCTGTAAGGATTGTGAATACATATCACTCACTTTTTTTGTTTGCTCTAAGCCAGGCAGAATTTTGTCTTTTGCATTTCTGTTCATTAAGACAAAGCTGTTGGCTCACTTGCTGGCAAGCACCTGCTATTCTCTGCTAATGACTTTTTAATTGGTCATTGACTAATTATTCACTAAAGTGCTGGACAAATGCATGAAATTTGTAGCTGTAAATACCCATCTGTATTTTTTTATTCTTTTAATTTTTTTTCTCTTTCAGGGCCTCTTTTGTAATCTGAGCACAACAGAATATTTATATCTTTTGTCTTAATTGCAGTTTCTGAATGCTGCTGCTTTGTGGCAAATGCCAAGCAGCTGTGGGCAATGATTATCTCACAATGATGTCGGGACATTACTTTATCAATAGGTGGGTCAGACCTCGGTTGGATTGCTAGCGGGCAGGGGGAGGAGCAGTTGCAGCAATAGTGTTGGTACCATGTTTAACCATATAATCACACCAGCATTCTTTTTGCCTTCAGCTGGTCTAGGTAAAGATTTTCCCTTTTGTCATGAGTATGAGAGTTATTAATTATTATACTGTGCTGTTGTTCAGACACCTGATCAGGCAGCAAATGTGTAGCTGGCCCTTTCAATAATTATCTACACAAAGAACTTGACAAACACACAAACATTCTCGGGAGGAGGATTGAGTTCCACCCTACTTTTTCCAGTTTGGTGGCAATAACTCGTTGAAAACAAACTCATTTTGCTGAATGGTGTCTGTTTTGGATTTGCAGGTAAGTACCTAATTTCATTCACGTTGCTTTGTAAGGTTTGTTTGATGTATTTTTTTTATGATTTCCATATGATCGGCAAACCTTTGTACTATTCAAAAGATTGTTAACGTTTCCTGTGAACAGTGAACTTGAGCAGGAAGTCAAATAATGTTTGTTAATACAGTGAAAACAATGGAGGCTGTTGACTTTTACTTTGTGAAAGTACATCTGGAGTAACTAGTTTATAGAGTGGCTGGTATTGGATACATTGGAACACCTATGGGAGATGTTGGTGACTGTATGTTGTATGAGCACCTTTGATTCAGCAGTTGGTTTGCAAATATTTGAAAATCATTTGCCTGTATTTTGCTATTATTGTCCTAAAGGGCAAATTATTGGGGTTGCATTTTGCAAAAATGCATGAGTCAGTTTTTTTTTGTAACTAAAATGTTACACAGATGGATGATTTTGGCATGGGCAGATATTATGTCCTTCCAACTTAACAGCACCATTGCAATACCAAGATGTTCTAACTTCTAGCAGTTTAAGAATATATCTCAATCTGCTCTTTTTTTGAAAAAAAAGTCTCGCTGTTGTAATTTCATCAGTTCACAAAGGAAAAGTTACAGTTTTATGATATACTGATTATTATGTATAATCCAAATCAATAAATGCACAGCTAGGTTTGAAAATTATCGCATCGTATTCTTTGTTTTCTGTAACATTTCCTTTTGTGAAACTGAATTGTCAGCTGAAATACCCCTGGAGTATGTTCCAATGTATTATTTTAAATATATGTTTCTCCAGTCTCTTGTGCTTTACATTAAATAAATACCGTGCACATTTGTCACTAGATTGGATTACCTTTTCAATAAGGAAATAACAGCCTTCCGATAGTTGTGAAGTAATCATTATTCAGAGCCTACCTGTTGGAATATGGGAAGTAATTATATAGCCATTATATAGTGGGAAATTGCAAGTTTTCTATTGGTGATTTTATTTTTAATCCACTGGATTTAATAGAAAATTGTGCAGTGTACCTGTAATTTTCTAAGTACATCAGTGAAGTTTGTGGCCAATTGCTATTTAAAGCATTGAATGCTTTAAATTTATTTCAGAATTTTTTCTTGCACTTGGATGTTCGAGGAGTAATTATTTTCTTGAGTCTTGTATCAGCATGTTCTGTTTCCCCGATCTATTTCTTAACCATGCGAACTCAGTTGAGTGTGTATTAGAACCTCTGTTGTACGTAAATTCTCTTAAGATTATGATAGCGTGTTTGTATAAATTTATTTTCTCCTTTTGAATTAAATTTTGTCCATTGCATTGAGTGTAACAGCACTTGAGCTTAAATTCATGTAATTTGGCCTTTGTACCTGATGAGAAAGGCCACGAACATATTGAATTATATATCTCTACCTCATTCCGAGGACTGGGAAAGAATAAATCCAGAGTACGTTTTATAAGTGCTGCTGCTAAGTGCATCTGTAATTTGTTCCACACTGTTAGGGAATAGATTCCTAATTTTCTCTATACACGAAAAATCATACCCTCTTCACTTTCTACCACGTTCATCTCTACTTCTAAAAATCTAAACCATAGCTGCATCTCCAGCAGGAATAGAAGATGCTTTGTCAATTGCTTCAAAATATGCATAAACAAATAATCATTCAGATACTCATCTCAAAATGTTAAAGCTCCAAGAAAAGGCCTCCTGCAACCTCCAATCAATAACTCCATATTACCTGGAAATACTTCCATTGGTCTTGAAGTACTTCCATCATGCTCTACAGGCTGTCATTTACTTCCACAACTTCTGATGCTGATGGTGATGCTCAGAGTTGTGGTTCATATTAGAAAAACCAATGTGTTTTATGAAAGCCTCCTAAACCATAAGTTTTGCATTTTGAATTTGACCAGGATGAACATGATATGTTCCACTTCAGGTGTGATTCAAAAGACCCACTGGGGAGCTTATTATCAAACCAATTTCTTGTAGAGATCTTCAGTCATACATACCTCCAGGACTCAATACAGTTAATAGCATTTATAGCTTTAATATTTCAATTCTTTGTCCATCAGCAAAATTGAAGATCACATTTTTGCTGGATTTATAAATCTAATATCCTCTGAGCCTTTTGCCAATTACCTTAAATCTGTGTCCTCTGGTTATTCACTCTTCTGCCACCAGAATAGATGAGTCAAATGTTTCTTCTCAGTGTAGATGGGGAAAACCCCCTCACTCCACCTTCCCTCTACCACATTACACAGTTATTGTGGCGTTCCTCCCCCCGCCCCCCTTCCTGGGGCTTCCCAGAAGCTCTGCTGTTGGGCACTGTCTGGACATGACTCCCCCTGCTCCATCCACCCCCACTCTCAGAAGCATGTGGGCTCAAAATCGCCCCCAATTCCCTCTTTACCTAATCCATACCCTTGATTTTGAATGCCTGTATTTAATCTGCTCTTAATTTTCTTTGCTTTGAGAACAACCCCAGCTTTTCTCATCTCCTCATTTAATTGAAGTTCCACAGTCCTGCCACCGTTATAAATGTGGTTATAGGAATTTATGATGTAAGAGGTTGTCACGATGTGAAGCCTTCTCTCCCTGATTGCCCCATCTGCAGAGTTCCTTCGCTCTCTCATCAGGCCCCATCCCTTCTGCACAGTTGTAGTGCCCAGTGGTGAGTGTCTGGCCATGGGCACTGAATGACCATCTGGGAGCCAATTTTTCCCACCATTACTTACCCCCTCCCGTGCAAGGCCATCATGTCTGTCCTCCAGCTGTGATTCTTGTCGGTCGAAAGCTTGACCAGCAGGAAGGTAAGTGCAATTACTATTGGGATTCACTAATGACGTGTTAAGCATGTTATAAATATTTAAATCAACAGAGCTGACTTTGCTGGCAAAACAGGGCCAGTATGATTGGGGGAAGTGTGAAACCGGGCGTGTTTCTGATTTTTTTGCTCCTTACCTTGCTGAGATATGGGCGGGACAAGATTGTGACGAGCTCACCCTTAGGAACCCAAAAAGTAAATCCAAACTGCATTAAATCTAAGAAGTAACCTTATGTGCATACTTGTACTGCCCTCACTGCTTCTCTATATGCACTCATCTATTTTAACTCGGTGGCTGCATGCACTCCCCAAGGAAAGGCCTCCTGCAACCTCCAATCATTAACTCCATTTTACTTGGAAATACTTCCATTGGTCTTGAAGGATCTGCAGTTTACTTCCACGACTCCTAATGCAGATGGTAGCGCTCAGTGTTGTGGTTCAGGTTGGAAAATCCACAGAGTTTTATGAAGGCCGCCTGAGTCGTACGTTTTGCATTTTGAATTTGACTAGGATAAACATGATATGTTCCACTTCAGGTGTGATTCAAAAGACCCACTAGGGAGCTTTTATCAAACCAAGTTTATTTAAGAATATAGTTAACACGTATAATAAGAAAATTAGCAAGAACTTTTATCAATTACAAAGAAGAAACAAAACAATCACTATAATTTACAACCCATAATGAATATATATATATATAAGCTATCTCAATCAAAATCAAAACCTCCCATAGATAAAAGACCCTTTTCACAGGTTTAACACAGCACAGACTAATGTTCATGAAAGTAATGGAAATTTGAATGAATGGTTGAAGTCTGCAGTTCTCTCAATTCACTCCAAACAATTTGAAGACAACTTTCCAAAGCAGCAGAAAACTCTGGTCCAGCCTCCAAGTACAACAGATTTTCACGCTTCAGGAAACCAACAGAATTTTCAAAACAGCTGAGAGGCAGTGTAAACACGTATTTTTAGCTTGTTGCCCTTTTGAAACTCAACCTGCAGCTCCAAACTGAAAATGAAATCCCTGTTATCTGAGCTGCACACAGTTTTTATCTTCTCCCAACAATGACATCACTTATGACTAACATCACACTAGGGCAATTGTGAATGTGCATTTGGCTTACACTGCATCCACTGGGGCACCATTTGTGCTTTCCCTAGTCCAGCACCAGGGTAGATTAAAAGCCCATTGGGTGGTATATTGCCCACATGGGAACTAGGGAAATTTATTTTATTAAGCAAATTAAAGGCTCTTGAAAGCCGCTGTCATTTTTGTTGCTAATACATTATAGAACATAGAACACTACAGCACAAACAGGCCCTTCGGCCCATAAGTTGTGCCGAACACATCAAAACCTACCCAGCTATAGACCTATCTATAACCCCCAATCCCACTGGATCCCATATACTCATCCAGAAGTCTTTTAAAAAACCCCAGCGAGTTCGCCTCGACCACCACCGACGGCAGCCGATTCCATTCACTCACCACCCTCTGAGTGAAAAACTTTCCCCTAGCATCCCCTCTGTACTTGCTTCCCTGCACCTTAAATCTGTGCCCTCTCATCGTGACCATTTCAGCCCTGGGAAATTGAAATTGAAAATTTGTATGTTTCCTATTGCATTGATAATCTAAGTATCTAATGAATCAGAAATCATTGAATTAAAAATAGAACATGCTAGAGTGCAGGTCAGGCAGCATTTGTGTACAGAGGCAGAGGCCCTGAATTTAGTGGCATGGCCACCTGAGGCTTGTAAGATCGTACCCAGGGTCAATGGAGAATGCTCCTCTATGAAACTTGTCCATCCTGATTTCAGGACGGCTGTGTTGGTAGAATCAGGACCAGAGAGTTTACATCTTATACTGATGTCCTTTCATCCAAATCATAGAGTAATGTGATACTGCATAAGACACATTAAGAATATCACCGAGATTGTGTTTTAAAACACATTGTTCTCTTATTTAAATCTGAGAGATTAAGCATTATTATAGTTGAACAATTTGAAGTATGGTGTAAACTATATTAGTTGAAATATATTTGCCTTTTTCAGCAGTATCAAATAGAGTAGTGGAAATTGAGGAACATTATGTCTATCTTAACCTTCCAACTGTTCAATGAAATTTTGTGTCTTAGGAGTACTAATGTGGTCGGAACATTGGATACCAAGATGGTGTTGCAATTTGAGCGAGAGTTGTGACTGGTTAAATGACGTTGGTGCTGCAACAGTAAGAGAACATTAAAAGTAACTTTGATAGACATTACGAGTCAATTGTTGAAGATGAGAATAGAAATTAAGTCATTGTAAACAGCAAAATTACTCCCAAGTTCGTAGAAGCAATGAAATGTACCACCACCATTCTCCCAATGCACTAACCTGCACACTGAGATAAACATATTTTTGGGTCCTGCCAATGCTGGTCTGTAACTTTGCATTGGGAAATGAATCTCCTTGGGAAAGGCAGTGACACGTTGGTAATATCACTGGACTTGTAATTCAGAGGCCCAAGCTAAGATCCTAGGGGAATTGATTCAAATCCTACTATGGCAGCTGGTGTACTTTAAACTAAATTCATTAAACTGCAGTACAAAGTTAGTCTTATGGTCACCATTATAGAAATTATCATTGAAGATTGTAAAAACCCATTCTGGTTAACTGATATCTTCAGGGAAAGAAATCTGCCAGTCTGGCCTACATGTGGCTCCAACCCCACAACTGTTTTCCAAAAAGGTAAGCCAAGGCAAGTTAGGGATGGACAATAAATGCTGGCCTGGCCATTGATGCCCACATCGCATGAATAAATAAAAAAGAACAGTAATGGTTCCATGTGTGGATTGCCCCTCTGATTATTATTTCTTCCCTTTATGGAGCAGTTGGGATCACAACCTTGCCATATGGATAATTCTAGATTTGTGACTCCATATTTTCCCTCTTACTTTTCCTCAACATTTACTTCAAAAATAAATTGGGAAATAACTCACTGGCAAATGTTTAGAGGGAAAATAGTTAACTTTGGTTTGTTTGAACTTTGGTACAGATGTATCAATTAACTTTACAAAATTAATTTACTGCCTTGTTGTGATAGATATAGTTACTATAAAAATATACATAAAGTGCTACTTTGAAGGTTTGTCAAGTCTTATTGTGTTACAAATATTTTTACATGCTTGAGTCCATTGCCAGATGAGTTACGGATGGCACAGTGCATTGGATCATTATCTGTTCATCTTTGAGAATTAATTTCTTTCCACCTTCGCAAGTAAGAATGATGCTCTTATTTATTGTGATCTTTCGGGTAATTTGTGATATTTTAATTGGTGGCAATCTTAGTCCAAATTTTTATTTTGCTGGAACGAGAAGCAATTTTCCATGTTTCTAATAAGAAATTAAAACTGTAGAGACCTTAAGGAAAAGTGAATTAGTATTGATGACCAATATGGTTTCTTCCTTTGAGACTGTTTTGTTTGCCAGATCTGCATGCAATGTTGAAACTTAATTTTCCTTCTGCAAACATATCTGTTAGTGAGTTGTCTTAAATACTTTTATCTGCAGATGAAAATAGTTCAAAAATAGCGAAGTAAAATATTTCACTTTATTTGTACCCAAAAACAATATAAGAACCAATTTCTCCTAATGTGTAATTTTGTTTTTTTAAAATTAAAACTGGCTTTAAATGCACGATTTGCAGTGAACGTGGCTCCTTAAGTATATAAAAACACTTTTGACCCTAATATGGATGAACAGATTGAGCCGGTCAATGACTTTGATTTGGGTTAGCATAAGAAATTTGCAAGTAGGCCTTGGTGCAAACGTACAAATATGTCATTGCAGGTATGAGTCATACTATATTTGTAGCAGTTTGTGAAATGGAGAAGACAGGAATCCGTGCAGCTACTTTATAATTGCCTGGATTCTGGGGTCAATAACGAAGGGGTAACCCCTGCTGATTTTGCTTTTTCTGATGTGACTTTGAATCTAGCGCCATCTATAGGGGATGTGTAGCCCAGTATGGTAAGAAATCTGACAACACTAGGTTTAAGTCCAACCCATTTATTTGACAGTAAACTCGCCAAGTTTTCGGGGTTTGCTCCTTAACCCCGAAAGCTTGCGAGTTTACTATCAAATAAATCAGTTGGACTTAAACTTAGTATTGTCAGACTTCTTACTGTGTTTACCCTAGTCCAGTGCCGGCATTTCCACATCATGACTATTATCGATAGCCCATATGACCAGTCGAAGCCGTGATTCCCAATCTTTCATATGTCACAGCACACCTCTACGCTATTTTTTTAAATGAGGCATACCTCCTATTTTCTCTGAACCCCTCTCAAGCAAAATAATTTTTGGGACGACTTTCAGTCTGCAGTCAGAGAGAATGGCAATGTGGGTGGAAAATCTGGAGAGAATCAGGAATTGTGGATTGCGATGTTTTTGGCATCCACACATGCCACTGTGCATGTACGGATGCCAAAAGTCGGATTTCCACCACAATTACCGAGCACTGATAGCTTCACTTCTAGTTATCACAAAACCTGGACTTGGAAACATGTAACCTATATAAGGGGAATTTTGATATCCTTAAAAACATAACTCACAAATAATTTATCCAATTCATTCAAGATTTAATATTTTGAAACATGAATGTTGTTCGTTTCTGTCTACAGATGGTGCCCGATTACCTGAGATTTTCCAGCATTTTTCTTATGTCAGGTTTTCAGCAAGTGAAGTATTTTGTTTTTGTATTGAGTACTATTACCTAAAATAAAAAAAAAGTGTGATATAATTAAAAAAGAGGAAGAAGCTAAATGACAGGGCAGAAGTCTCAATGTAATGCAAATTTCATATTTAACTATAAATAAACAGAACTCTGGATACAAGTTATTGCCATGATTTTAATATTGTGATTTTCACAACAGCATGTGCCATTCTAACCTCTGTCTTTTTTCTCCCAGGATTCTTGTGCCCTTTTTTTGAGTTTTCATGTTTTGTGCAGGCAAAAGTTCCATGTCTCACTGGTCATGTGTTTTGGCCTGACAGACATAGACGGTGGAATTTTGAGATTTCTTCTAAGTCTCCAGAAAACAAGAGAGCTCCTGCTCTCTTTTTCAGAGGGG
Source organism: Sphyrna mokarran (assembly GCA_024679065.1). Classification (NCBI taxonomy): domain Eukaryota; kingdom Metazoa; phylum Chordata; class Chondrichthyes; order Carcharhiniformes; family Carcharhinidae; genus Sphyrna; species Sphyrna mokarran. Next base: position 35,226,340 of record JAGIQG010000012.1, on the reverse strand, counting down.
TTTTCATACGTACTCAGCCTTTGAAAATATGGGTTAGACTATTGCTAATCACTAGAGGCAATGGACGGGGCTTAATTCATCAGACAGCTAGCAGCTCCCATTGGAGCCTCAAACTGCGCAGATAAAGCTTAAAAAAAGTTCTCCAGACTGAACACCCGTGGGCCAGACGCATGCCTGACCTTTACTGCTGCCAGCCCTCCAGAGCTTGGGTGGTGTTGCTTGTCAGTGTCATTCTCCTCCTCTTCATCCTCCCCTGCCTCTTGCCCAGTGATGCCTGGCTGGTTGGCCTCCACATTCTTCTCCTCCCCGCCAAATGTTTCATTGCTGCTGAGATAGGTTGTAGGACACAGCACACGGCCACAATGTGGAACGACATCAGGGGGCCATATTGGAAGGCCCTGCTAGAGCGGTTCAGGCATCTGAATCATATTTTGAGGAGCATTATACACCTCTCCATTACTGAACAGGTGGCAATGTGAGCCTCATTATATCGGGTCTCCGCCTCAGTCTCAGCCCTCTGCATAGGCATCTTACAGCTAAGTCCAAAGTGGATACCCAATGTCCCTCATTAGCTAGCCCTGCACCAGGGGTCCTTCCTGAAAAATCTCCTGGACACCAGAGCTCCTCAATGATGTACCAGGTTATGCAACGACCGCCACAGGTGTCGCATCCTTCCTCCCACTTGCCCCCTCCCTCACTTCCCCCTTTTCCCACTCTCTCCTCCTGCCCTGTCTCTCTCTGTCCATCCCCTGCCCAGTTCCTCCCCCCCCCCTCCTGTCTGCCCTCTCCCCCCCCTCCTGTCTGCCTCGCATCCCCCCCCCTCCCCCCGTGTCTGCCTCTCGTCTGTGTTTCTCTCTCACCACCTTGTGTGTCTCTCTTCCCCTCCCTGTCCGTGTGTCTCCCTGACTAATTACACAAATGATTTGTAACACACCTCTATTGGGTTGGTGTATATGTGCCATAGTGTCGATAACATGTTTCATAATGTTCATAAAAGGCTTGACAGGGTGTTGTGTGCAAATCTGTTGGATAATGTTGAGACCTTTGGACAAATTTGGTTTGATAAAGCACTGATTGCATTCTTGTAGAAAGAAGGTTGCTCATGGTGGTCATTCATCCTGGGGACAAATTATTTGTTGAGTAAAAATTAATGTTTGGATTATTACTCTTCAACTTTATCAATGATTTACATGATGGTCTGGGGGTAAATGATCACACAAATACATGCATGGTTGTATCAGAACCTTGTACAAGAAAATTAGATTATAGGTACATTTTGATATAATTGCATGGCTACTCCACATTCAGATGTAAATTTATATATTGGTATGGATATCAAAGCATGTCTATACTGTGCAGAATTGCTTTCTCAAGTTCACTGAGCAGAAAAACTGGGTATTATGATGCATAGCTGTGACGTTATAACAAAAGAAAATGCCATCATAAAGTACATTTCCGTTTAGTACCCTCATGTGGCATGTATTGATGGCTTTGGAAACCCTTCCAATGAGACCACCTGAATGATCCCTAATTTAAATACCATAATTACCACAGTGAACTTCGACTTTGGCTTTTTACTGTAGAAAGGAATGGATTTCGATGAGATTTGACTGTGGTCTTTAAAGTAATTGAAATCTTTGTTTCCTAGGAAATTTATGTTAGATTGGTCAGGATGGATCAGATATATGAGTAAAGATTTTGTACACACAATACTGGGTTAAGTAAGGGAGTTATAAAGTGGTCGGGAGGGAAGGGAGGGAGGATAAACCATCTAGCCATTTCCTGTACTTAAATTTCATTGACTCATACCTGTGTGTTTTTGTGGTGGCAACCCAAGCTAAAGTACAGAAAGTTGAGGAATGCAGATCTTTAATCTTGTTGTACACTGCAATAACTCTTAATGTGATCCACAAAAGCCTGTTATGTCATATGAAACTAAGATTTCATTCTACAAAATTGGATGGAGGAAAGGGGCATTTATAATGAATAACCAATGAAGAATATTCAGCTACTGAGCTAAGAGACGGAAGGAAGAGAAAAGTCATTCACCTTAAACAATCTGTTGCCTTTAACAGCAGGTGTCATTACTTAGCATTAAATATAGAAATCTACATTCAAGATTTCATCGCAACCTCTTGGCTGGACATTGGAATATCGTAGCTGGTTATCTTCGTGGGGAACAAAAGTGGTTTTAAAATAAAAAAAAAGTAGCCATCCTGTTTAGAAATAAAAGTTTTGGATGCTGTTTGTTCTCCAGTCACCCTTAATTGACACGATTGCATATTTAAATCATTTTATTGATTCACTCATTATTATGCACAGCTTAAATTTGCTATTATTTCAAAGTACCGACCTTATCGCTGGCTGATTTGTATTATTAAGCAAAGGAATATAGATGTGATGAGAAGTACATACAGCTTTTTAACAAACCATTATTCTGTGTGATTCACAGAATATTTAGATTTTTTTTATTACACCATGAAGCCAATTCTGTCCAATTTTGGAATGGCTGTATCTACTTGAAATGTAATTGATTCACGTGCTCTGTATTAAATCTCTAAGAGAAAACATAATGCAACTAGAGCTTCACCTGGTAATATTTCAACATAGCACCAAATTCAGCTGGTTGTGGAAATACTCAAATGACTTCCACTTTGACCAGTTTATAATTTAAACAGATACATTTCGTCCCTTATCTCCATTTCGCACCTTGATTGATTCATTGTTACTTCACCCAAGTTGCTTTTTTGGAAACCTGAATGGTGGGTACATCAAAGCAAAGTCCAACCTTATGCAAGTGAAAATGTTTTTATTTGCAGGGTGGGCAAAAACTTGCTGCCAGAAATTTTGGATAATTACCAATTAGTCTAATAGGAAAGTCAGGAAAAACCCCTCCACACAGAGTGGCAAGAATATGGAACTCATTGCCAAAAGGAACTATGGGGGCTATAAGGAGTCATGGAAGTGGTTGGAAGGGCCCAAGTTGGCATTAAGTTGGAATACAGGCTATAAGTGGCCATTGTGTTGGATAGGGCATAAGAAATGAATGGTGGAATGATAGGCGTGAGGGCTAGAAGATCTAACCCAACGATACTAGGGAGTCCAGAAGTTCCAGCCCATAGTTGGTGCTTCAGTGAAATAAGAGCAGAAAATGTCAATTGCACAACTGGTCTTGTAGTTAAAGAGAAAAAGAGTTCATGTTTTAGACCAAGGCCCTTTCATTAAAACTAGATGACCTGGAAAAGAGGTAAGCAATATTTCTGTCTGAGAGAACAGCGGAACTTCAGGGTGGGCCTTTCTGGAAAAGAAGTGATGATATAAAGATTATCAGTATAAAAAGTTAACTACTTCTCTCTCAACATTTGTTAGAGGACTTGCTGAGTATTTCCAGCATTTTCTGCTTTTCCTCTAAATTTCCAGAAAATGCAATATTTTGCTCTTTATTCCTGTTTCAGGGAATTAATCTTATTTTCTCTTTTTGCAGGGGGTGGGGGCGAGGTGGTTGGGTAAATGTTTATGGCTGCACCACAATATATAGTTCAGTTATGTTCAGAATGAAAGTTAGCTGCCAACAAAAATATAGGACGAATTTGGTGTAATTTTTTTAAAGGAAACTAAGCTTGCCCATTACCTGTACTTGATATAGTTAAGATGTTGAGCTGAGTTAGTTATTGCAAGGGGGCTAAAAAAAACACTCTGGAGCTTGAGGTCAAATGTAGCACAGTTGAAGAAATTGAAACTTTTTGCTTTGACTAAAATAAATTTGGATAATTTCATCAGGGTGGGTGCAAAGCCACAATCTAAAACTACCCATAATTTAACATAAATTTGGTGTCACTCAATATAGTCATTCGGTACTGAACTCAAAACCAATTTCTGTGTATAAAAATAGAAAGTGCTGGCTGTTTATATATACAGAAGGGCAGACATCATCAGTTGCTTTTTCCTGCCATTTTAAACTTGGCAGAATATGATCTGTCTGATGAAGCATGCACATCTGAAACATAGCCATTCTATTAGAGATACAGACTGACATTTATTTAATTTTCATCATTTTTGCTATTTATTTTCCAGCATTTGAAACTTCTATGTAAAATTAGAAAGTTCTATTCAAATTAATTTGCCCAATTTTGTATTGGCTACATTGGCGGAAAAACAGCAGATCCACTGGGAACTGCAAAACGAGTTCATACTTCATTTCCTGTTGCTTGTTAACCCTTTGACTAATGTAATTCCCTTGTGTGCCAATATGTGCAGCATCCCATCTATAAGTAAGAGCAAATGCGACATTTCAAGCTTCTTCACTGATATTGTTGTGTATGTGCATGAACAAGGATGCAAGTTCTCTCTGTAGCATCATGGTTTTCTTTGTAAACTCATTAAGTGTTGCCATCTGAATTCTGAAAACATTGAGCAATTCTGCTATGAGGAATGATGACAGTAAATTTTCTGTGTCTTAGTATAGTTTTGTATGTTATGGAAATGTGCTCATTGTTTTCTACAATATATTGTTTGTTTACAGGGAATTTAATGTGGATGTTTTAGGCTGTTTGTTTAGCAGTACCAATGTAGGGAACATAAGACCAGAGGAATGTTCTGTATTTGACTAACGATGAATATTCATCTAGAACACTGAAATTGATTTGGTGTTTTCCACATGGCAAAATCTGATGTTTCTGGACAATAAATTGAATAAGAGGAAATTTTCAGTGGTTTATGTTGTTTCACATCTATAGTAAGTGCTTTGTGAGCTGTTGACTAGTTTAAGTTTATTAAGAACGTGTCAACCAGTGAGTGCACTTTTGAATGAGGTGGCATGGCTGGCTAAGTCCAATTAATCAGTCTGGCATATGTTAAAATTTGTTCCGTTGGTTTCGGCTGCTATCAATTATATCTTTATAAAAATGAATGTTTGAAAGTGTGATAAGGCAGAGGGACAGCAGATTTTAAAATAAAAATTGCCTTTTATTTAAGGAAGAAAATTCTGCATTAAATGCATTCTCTAACTTCACATTCGTGGAGCTTTTCCCCCTTGATCTGAAAATTCTGACTTATCCATGTAAACTAACTATCCCTGGCGTTGACAATATTTGTTATGAGCCAAGAAAATCAGCTTGTATGAGCTATTCAGTTGGGGGTGGCAGAAGTTGAGTTGAATCCAATGTCCAAATTGCACTCTTTACAGTGAGGGTCAACAACTAGTGAGCAAGACTGATCCATTTTTAATTTTATTACAATATTGACTGAGGACCAATAAAAGGAAGAAGTTTCACAACACTAGGTTAAAGTCCGACAGCACTATTATTTATGCATCACTTGGCACCACTAGCTTTCAGAGCCTCAAGCTCCTTCAAGTGAGTGAGGAAGTATGTTCACTAACAGAGCATATAAAGACACAAACTCAATTTACAAGATAATGGTTGGAATGCAAGTCTTTATAGGTAATCAAGTCTTAAAGGTACAGATAATATGAGTGGAATGAGGGTTAAAGAGATGTGTATTTTCTCCAGCCAGAATAGTTAGAGATTTTGCAAGGCCAGGAAAGTCACAGGGGTTACAGATAGTGTGATGTGAACCCAAGATCCTGGTTGAGGCCATCCTCATGTGTGGAATTTGGCTATCAATCTCTGCTCAGCGACTCTGCATTGTCATATGTTGTGAAGGCTGCCTTGGAGAATGCTTATCCAAAGATTAGAGGCTGAATGCCCGTGACTGCTGAAGTGTTCCCTGACTGGAAAGGAACACTCCTGCCTGGTGATTGTTGAACGGTGTTCATTCATCCACTATCGTACTATCTGCATGGTCTCCCCAGTGTATCTTGCCTCAGGATATCCTTTCCTGCAGCATATCAGGTAGAGGATGTTGGCCGAGTTGCAAAAGTATGTACCTGATGGACGGTGTTCTCACGTGAAATGATGACATCTGTGTCGATGATCCGGCACATCTTGTAGAGATTGCTGTGACAGGGACTTGTACCTGGTGGATGGTGTTCTTATGCTCTTGCGTCTTTGCCAACGTTGTTTACCTAATACATTGCAGGAAAGGATGTTCCATGGCATGTACGTTGGGAAGACCACGCCAATGATACGACAACAAATGACAGAAAACCACTCGACAATCACCAGGCAGGAGTGTTCCCTTCCAGTCAGGGAATACTTCAAGCAGTCACGCATTCAGCCTTTGATCTTCGGATAAGTGTTCCTCCAAGGCAGCCTTCACAACGCTGAATCACTGGGATGAAACTGATATCCAAGTTGAGGATGGCCTCAACTGGGATCTTGGCTTCATGTCACACTGTTATCCCCACAACTTCCCTGGACTTGCAAAATCTCACATACTGTCCTGGCTGGAAATAATATACATCTCTTTAATCATCTCTCCACTCATATAGTCTGTACCTTTAAGACTTGATTACCTGTAAAGACTTGCATTCCAACCATTATTTTGTAAATTGAATTTGTGTCTTTATATGCCCTGTTTGTGAACAAAAGTCCTCACTCACATGAAGGTCCTTGACACTCAGAAAGCTAGTGCTGCCAAATAAACCTTTTCGACTTTAACCTGGTGTTGTGAGACTTCTTACTGTGCTTCCGCCAGTCCAACAGCAGCATCTCCACATCGTGACCAGTAAAAGCACAGGGATTCAAACAGACAATGATCCTTGTGTCTCATTACCATATCTGGCAATAAATTTACCAAGCAGCCATATTAAAGCAGCCGTATTCACTAGAAAAATAGTGAGGCTCGATTGAGATTATAATTGAGTTGAAAAAATAGCATTTGAAGAAAAAATATTCATTGTGATTTATTTCCTGAAATAGATGATAATGGTTAGCACTGCTGCCTCACAGCACCAGGAACCCGAATTCAGTTCTGGCCTCAGGTGACTGTGTGCAGTTTGCACATTCTCCCTGTCTGTGTGGCTTTCCTCTAGTTCTGGTCTCCTCCCATGGTCCAAAGATGTGCGAATTAGGATGATTGGCCATGCTAAATTGCCCCTTATTGTGTAGTTTAAGGGATGAGTGGGATAAGTACATGAGGTTATGGGGATAAACCCTAAATAAGATTCTCTATCAGAGTAGCTTGTGGACTTACTAGGCCAAATGACCTCCTTCTGCACTGTTGCATTCAATAATACTTACAGTAGTAACTGTACACAGTATGCCAAGTGCGATTTAACTAAATATCGATATACATGGAGCATAACCTGTCTACTATTTACGATTAAAGTTCCACACACGAGGATGGCCTCAACTGGGATCTTGGGTTCATGTCACACTGTCTATAACCCCCAGAACTAGTGGCATGTAAAATCTCACTAACTGACCTGACTGGAGACAATACACATCTCTTTAACCTGTGCTTAACTCTCTCTCCGCCGACATTGTCTGTACCTTTTTAAGACTTGATTGCCTGTGAAGACTCGCATTCCAACCATTTGAACTTAACTGGCACAAAACAATCTCATTAATTTAAACAGTCTTAACCTTTTCAAATTGTCTTTTCCTCGCCGCGTCTCTGACCAAACCTCCCACTCTAGGTCATCTTCCTGCTCACCAATCTTTTCTCTTGCCAGCTCTCTTGCTTGGGTGGCACTTCCTGAATTACCACCCCCCCCCCCCTCCCCTGTCACTGTCTGACACTGTCATGCTTAACAACCCTGCCTCGTGTTTTAGGACAGAGAAGTGAGGACGGAAGAAGTGAACAGTTGCGCAAAAGGGGAGAGTTGGGGAGTCAACATAAGGAAGGGTTGGTGAGATAAGGGAAAGACAAAGGGCCGTGAGTCTTTGAAACTCTCTTCCTCAAAAAGCAATGGAAGCAGAGCCTTTGAATATTTTTAAAGCAGCATTGGATAAATTCCTGATTAACAGGTCCTCGGATGTAGGCAGAAGTGTGGAGCTGACATTACAATCAGATCAGCCATGAAGCAGAATGAGGGGCTGAGAGGCCTACTCTTAATTCACATGTTCGTATATGTGGGTTCCAAATGGTCGATGGACCACTTAGTGACTACTGCTATATTAAAATAGACATTGTAATAGCAATTATATTTCAAATAAACTTATAAGAATGGATCATGTTACATTCAAACATTATTTTCTTTGTATCATCCATGAATTGAGTAGTCTGATGACTGGACCATGAAGTATATTTCCCTAGATTTTCATTTTTGCTTTTCCTTCCACACCACTTTTCATGCTTACATTCTATTTTCTGTTATTTTCTTTCTCTTTTGGTTGCAATCTTGTGGTTTCTTTTCTCAAATGAGCCATATTTTTGCCTTTGACGGTGCCTCATATGTTTCCAGTATTCTGACTGGAGAGAATTATTTTTTAGTAAGGTGAGGTTTTGGTTTTTCATTCATGATATTGCCAGAAATTCTGACTTGAGCCAAGATGGAAATTAAAACTTGTGTTGATTGAAGGAAACCGTTGACTATCACTATCAAAAGGCTGACATCTTACAGGTCCCAACATCATATTGCAGATGTTCCAGGCTGTTTTCATAAAAGGGTTGTGTGTAGAACTGATTAAATTTAATTTTGTAAAACTCTAGTGATTCCATCCCTAATTTGATGCCAATTTTTGAGCCCAATATGGGGCTCAAAAAGTTCTGAAGAAGTGTCATGTTGGGCTCAATGTTAACTCTGGTTTTATGTCATGATTTGTAAAATTTTGGGGGTGGAGGAGGGAATTGCAGGACGTTTTACATATGTTTTATAAGCTCAATGTTTCAAAGTGCTTTATGGCCAATGGAGCACTTTTTTGAAGTGTGGGTGATTGCTGTAATCTAGGAAACATGATGGCCAATTTGAATATGAACATTAGACTTGTCAGTGTGCAATAAATAGATGCAGGATTTCATATAACCGTCAAGAAGGAACTACTTGTAATGTTGTATAGATGTGTGGGAATGAGGACACAGCTAGTGACTTACAGAATACAGCTGTGCGGTAGAGGCCCTTTGGCCCATCAAGTCTGCACCGATGCATGTTTATATTTAGATTGGTACACAATTCTTAAACTTGGGGTTTGATCTGCTCAGCCTCCCTGAGCATATAGCATTGGGAGACAGGCGTGCTATTGTCCACATGATGAATAACAACAGGTGAGATTCAGATAAGCATGGTGGTTGCAGGACTTATTGCACTGGCAGCAGTAAGGCCTCCAGCTCAGTTGGTAAGGGAATCATGGACTGCAAATCGGTGCATCAGCCCCCGTGGCACCTGTGGTTCAGATGAGGCTAATTCCTGACATGCATAACACTATTTGAGGTGACCATGTGGCTTTTGAATTGAGGAGCATGGTTGTGCACATTAATCAGTTTGTCATAAGCCTGCATAGTTTACGTTCTGACTGGCCTGGCTCTGGAGTTGCGATTGTAGTTGGGATTATGGAGAAAGGGCCTGGGTGCGATTGTGGTTGGTGCAGAATCGTTGGACTGAATGGCTTCCTTCTGCACTATGAACTCTTCCTTCTTTGCCGTTGTCTCATAAGAGCTTCATTCATATTTGTTTCAACAGTAGGCTGCAACAGAGATTTGGTAACAGACATTTCGGTCCTGTTATGTCTGGAGAACATTTTCTACACTGAAGAGAGCAGATCTTCCCTTAGCAGGTTGTGCATATTAAGCAGTGCAATGTTAAAGTCTGTGTCATCACAGAGGCATTTTTCGAGGAGGTACACAAAAGGAGAACTTAGCATAGCCAATGCACCTAACCAACATGTCCTTTGAACTGTAGGAGGAAACTGAGGCACCCTGAAGAAACCCATGCAGGCATGGGGAGAACATGCAAACTCCGCATAGGCAGTGATGCAAGCCAGGAATCGAACCCAGATCCCTGACGCTGTGAGGCAGCAGTACTAACCAGTGTGTCACCGTGCCACCTCCCCCACCCCAGAGTGCTTTGCTGAATGCATTGCATTCTCCATGAAGCCATGGATAATGAAGGCAGCTTGTAACAGGGTTTGAAGTCCTTGAAATTCCTGCACACTGCCTATTATTGTTCATCATTAGCTGTTGTGGAATTCCTGCATGGCAAAGTATCTCTTCAGTTTCTAGTTTACTGTAATACTCTTCATGTCAGGTAGGTAATTCATACCACCCTTAAATGAATCAACAAGAACCAAGATTCCCTTAAGATTAACGTGCTGGTTCAGTTAGGAATTAGGAAGGCAAATGCAATGTTAACATTTATGTTGAGAGGGCTAGAATACAAGAGCAGGGATGTACTTATGAGGCTGTATAAGGCTCTGGTCAAACCCCATTTGGAGTATTGTGAGCAGTTTTGGGTCCTGTATCTAAGGAAGGATGTGCTGATCTTGGAAAGGATCCAGAGAGGTTCACAAGAATGATTCCTGGAATGAAGAGCTCATTGTATGACAAACTATTAAGGATTCTGGGTTTGTACTCGGAGTCTAGAAGGATGAAGGTGGGATCTTATTGCGTGGACATAGAGAGGATAGTTTCACTAATAGGAAAGGCTAGAACCAGAGGACAAAACCTCAAGGGATGATCCTTTAAAACAAAGATGATGAGGAATTTCTTCAGCCAGAGAGTGAGGAATCTTTGCCGCAGAAGGCTGTGGAGGCTAGGTCATTGAATGTCTTTAAGATAGAGATAGCTCCTTGATTAAAGTCATAGAGTTATAGAGGTTTATAGAATGGAAACAGGTCCTTTGGCCCAACTTGTCCATACTGCCCCTTTTTTAAGCCTCTGAACTAGGCCCAATTGCCTGCATTTGGCCCATATTCTCTGTACCCATCTTACCATGTAATTGTCCAAATGTTTTTAAAAAGACAAAATTGTGTCTGCTTCTACTACCACCTCTGGCAGCTTGTTCCAGGCACTCACAGCCCTCTGAAAAAAATTGTCCCTCTGGACCCTTTTGTAGCTCTCCCCTTTCACCTTGAACCCAGACCCTCTAGTTTTAGATTTCCCTACTTCTGGGAAAAGATATTGACCATCTAGTTGATCTCTGCCCCTCATTATTTTATGGACCTCCTAAGTCTGTTATATTCCTGAGTAAAAATGTCTCAATCTATCCAGGCTCTCCTTATAATTAAAATCATCAAGTCCTGGTAGCAGCCTAGTACATTTTTTCTGCACTTTTGACCAGTGAAACCAAGCATGCCAAGTGGTTTTGTCAAGGGCAGGTCATGCCTTACAAGCCTAGTTGAGTTCTTTGAAAATGTGACTGAACACATTGACGAAGGAAGGGCGGTGGACGTAGTGTACATGGACTTTAGTAAGGCGTTTGATAAGGTCCCACATGCAAGGCTTCTGGAGAAGGCGAGAGGGCGTGGGATCCAAGAAGCTTTGGCCTCGTGGATCCAGAACTGGCTTGCTGGCAGAAGTCAGAGAGTAGTTGTGGATGGGTCTTGTTCTGCATGGAGGTCAGTCACCAGTGGAGTGCCCCAGGGATCTGTTCTGGGACCCCTGCTGTTTGTCATTTTCATAAATGACCTGGATGAGGAAGTGGAGGGACGGGTTAGCAAGTTTGCCGATGATACAAAGATCGGTGGTGTTGTGGATGGTCTGGAGGGATGCCAAAAGTTGCAGCAGGACATAGACAGGATGCAAGACTGGGCAGAGAAGGGGCAGATGGACTTCAATGCAGATAAATGTGTAGTGGTCCATTTTGGCAGGAATAATGGGATGAAGGAGTACAATATAAGGGGTAGGAGTCTTAGCTGTGTTTTAGAGCAGAAGGATCTCGGGGTCCGGGTCCATAGGACTCTTAAATCGGCCTCGCAGGTGGAGGAAGTGGTCAAGAAGGCGTACGGTGTACTGGCCTTCATTAATCGAGGAATAGAGTTTAGGAATCAGGAGGTAATGATGCAGCTCTATAAGACTCTTGTCAGACCCCAGTTGGAGTATTGTGCGCAGTTCTGGTCACCTCATTATAGGAAGGATGTAGAGGCTATTGAGAGATTTCAGAGGAGATTTACAAGGATGCTGCCTGGATTGGGAGGCAGGCCTTATGAAGATAGGTTGAGGGAGCTGGGACTCTTCTCACTGGAGAGACGTAGGTTGAGAGGCGACCTGATAGAGGTTTATAAAATGTTGAGAGGAATAGATAGGGTGGACTCTGAGACTATTTCCCCGAGTTGAAATGGTCACTACAAGAGGACACAGATTTAAGGTGCAGGGAAGCAAATACAAAGGAGATGTCAGGGGTAGGTTTTTCACTCAGAGGGTGGTGAGTGAATGGAACCGACTGCCATCGGAGGTTGTTGAGGCCAACTCACTGGGGTCTTTTAAGAGACTTCTGGATGAGTATATGGAAAAGAATAGGATAGGGGGTTATAGATAGGTCTGTGGATTGGTAGATGTGATCGGCGCAACTCGTGGGCCGAAGGGCCTGTTTGTGCTGTATTGTTAAAAAAAATTTTTAAAAAAGTGCTGCCTTCACCACTCTGTCTACCTGTGACTTCATTCTCAAGGAAGTATGAGTCTGTACCCTATAGTTCTATAACTCTCCCCAACATCCTACCATTAACTGGGTAAGTCCTATGCTGATTTGATCTACAAAAATGCAAAAACTCATATTTGCCTAATTAAACTCCATCTGCTATTTGTCAGCCCACTGGCCCAATTGATCAAGATCCCGTTATAATCTTAGATAACCTTTTTCACTGTCCACTCTGCCAATAATCTGCAAACTTACTAACCATGCCTACTAAATTCTCATCCAAATCATTAATATAAATGACAAATAACAGTGGACCCAGCACCGATTCCTGAGGCACATAGCTGGTCACAGGCCTCCAGTTTGAAAAACCAACATCTTGACTTCTGTTGTCAAGACAATCTTGTCTTTGCTACATCATCCTAGATCCTGTGAGATTTCACCAGATGCACCAACTTACCATGCGGTAACTTGTCAAAGGCCTTGCTAAAGTCTATGTAGACAACATCGATTGCACTGCCCTCATCTACCTTCTTAGTTACCCCTTCGAAAAACTTGATGAAATTTGTGAGACAAGATTTTCTATTCTCAAAGCCATGCTGATTGTCCCTAATCAGTCCTTGCCTCTCTAAATGTCGTAGGTCCTGTCTCTCAAAATATCTTCCAACAACTTATCCCCCACAGATGTGAGGCTCACTGGCTTATAGTTCTCAGGTTTTTTTCCTGCAGTCCTTCTTAAACAAAGGCTCAACATTTGTCACCCTCCAATCTTCGGGCACTTTGCCTGTGATTATTGATGATTCAAATATCTGTGCTAAGGGACCTGCAAATTCCTCCCTAGCCTCTTTCAATGTCCTGGGATACACTTCATCAGGCCCTGGGGATTAATAAGGGTGTCGATGGTAGTTATAGAAACATAGTCATGATGTGGAGATGCTAGCGCTAAACTGGTGTAAACGTAGTAAGAAGTCTCACAACACCAGCTTAAAGTCCAAAACCAGTTAGACTTTGAACCTGGTGTTGTGAGACTTCTTACTGTAATTAATGAAGGGATCATGTATTATGGGGAAAAGGCAGGAGAATGGGGATGAAAAAAATTTCATCCATGATTGAATGGTGAAGCAGATCAGATGGGCGAGTGGCTTAATTCTGTTCCTGTGTCTTATGGGCACATGCAGGAATCTGCCTAGCTGTCTACTAGAGACAGGAATGTCATAAACTTTGATTTGAGCAGGATTTGCCAAAATCTACAGCATGCGTCCAACATGCTAGGTGTTGGGCATTGGGTGGTGAATTCTCAGAAATGTTTAGTTGAAGTGAATTGGGGAGATATAAGTCCTGATTGTGCAATCTTTCTTCACTACAGCTACCATCAGGGAGACCTATTCTGCGGCCTCAACTATGGGAGCTATAACACTGTCGGCAACATCGAGAAAGCTAAAAATGCTTTTAAGTTCCTCGTTTAAGTAAACATGATAGTTTGGAACAATGGGAGTACTTGAGATGCATTCAAGTAAGAAGAGAAAGATAAATAAACACACATGACTGCATGCTGAGTAAAAACCATTATACTGTCAAACAAATGAAAGTTCAAAGGACTGAACTGAAATTGAATGAAAACAGGTTTTCCAAGATTGGAAGGTATTTCAAAGATGAGCTTCTTGTAAATCACATGAGGCTGGTTGAACAGCTGTGGAAATGTAAATTCCCCGCCCCTCCCAGTGAAAGTCACTGTCTCCTGACAGTCCAAGATCTTCAAAGGAGTCTGCTTTCACCTGCAGCTTACTAGAGAGAGGGGAATCCCTTCTGCTGAATGGAGTGGCGATTTGGAAGCCTTCCAGCTGTCCAGGCAGCATGGAAATTAAAGTGACCAGGGAACTGCAAAGCTTTAGAAGACAGAGACCATAATGAATAATTTACCCAGGATGGAGTCTGAATTCACCATCCTGAAGCTGACCCATGCTTTTCCAGAGCTAGAAAAGGCAGCCAGTTATAAGACCTCATCCCGAAGAGAGAAGTGATGTCCATCTCTTGCCCACAGCCTTAGCCCACCCCAACACCAAGTCCCTTAGGAACCCTTTTTCTATGGCTTGGCAGAGGAGCATGTGGACACTGGACCTACCCCCTTGATCCCCTTAGGGTCCAAGATGCCAGGCCAGGGTCAGTACCAGAGACAGTGCCAATGCTGCACTATCAAGGCACAGTGCTTGCGTGGGTGTCAGAAAAGAGCTGTAGATGGGGGAATTGGGTCACTCTCATGTCTGGGGGGGGGTGGTACATTATTCGAGTGGTGAAGAGGAGGATGCCCCTCCTTTGCTCAGGGTTTGGTGGTGCTTTCCTGATCAGCAGTTGGGTCAGCATTTCCATTTTTGGTGGGAGGTGGCCTGTCTCCACCTTTTTAAAGGCACCAATCTCCGAACAGCCGGTCTGGCCAGCCTGATTCCCAAGATGTATTTATTTGTATCTGAGAGACGCTGCCAACCCCAGAGGGGAGTGCTTAAGTTTTCCTTCTGGCATGGGCACTTTGTTCAGGAGAATTGTGGCCTACATTTTGCCCCATATCCATTTTGACTTTCAGTTTGATATCGTTGTGAGCAGTATTGAACATTGTGAATATTTCACTCTTTTCCTTGAAGAGGTCAACACTTCCCCAGCAAAATGCTTCCTGGGGCTCCAGGTTTTGTTTTATTTGAAGATTATTAACTTTGTTTGCATGCTGAGTTTTGGGGAGGTAGCTGGCTGCAGCAATAGCCCTTAATATGGCTTTTACGTACAGCACTTGGCAAAGTGATTCTTTTACCGCAGTTATTGTTGTGTTTGTTAATTGGATAGCATGTACTTTGTTTTTGTGGCTGTTGGTTGCTGCAGTTTGAACATTGTGTGTCTTATGTGAAAAGAATTCAGCTTCTACTCTTAAATCTATATTTCTCCTTTTGGAGTGTTCATTTAACATGCAAATATTAATACAGAATCCAACGTTAAGTTTTTTCATGGCATAGCTATTTGGATACATTGTTGCTGTGTATTCTACATTCTACACGATCTCTTAACAGGTTCATCAGTGGGAGCATTGAATTTGTTTTTTTTTGCCAGAATTTCCAATGTTGACACACAAGATAGTATTCACTGGGTTTCTGGCTAGCCGTGTAGGAGGTGAGACTATCCATGATTGCATTCTTTTACAGGCATGCAGATTTGTTCAGTTTTTGATTCGTGGTATCTCAGGGTCCTCTTTGTCTTTCCCTCTTGGAATGCAGATGATTCCGATTTCTTCCCAGCTTCTAAGCCTGTCAGATTTAGCAACATAAAGGCTTTGACTTTTTCTTCACTTGTCGGACAGACAGGCATTGCAGCAAACATACCATTCCTTTTCAAACTTCCTCATCAAAATTAAACAGGTTGATGTGTCAGAATCCTTGTACCATCTCAGCCAGCTCCTGATACCATGTAATATTGTGAAGGAGTGAGGTCACAGTAGTAGCTGAAGCAGTTTATTATTAAAGTACTTTACTGGTCTTACATGCTGTGCCTGTACCCATGTGGGAGTTCACCTCTGGGGTCCTTCCTCTTATCCCATATTGCTATCGGGATACAGGTCAGTTGGCAGTAAGTAAATGAATGCTCACTCTAATGAAGCCTCTATTGCACCAGACACTCTATTGCCCATCACCATGCAGGTAAGCTTTGCAGCTTGATAACAAATTTCCTTTGAAACATCGATATGGAAAAGCTACTTTGTAAGCTTAGAGATCCTTAAAACTGTGGCTATGAATGCCAGATTTGTCAGTAAGCAAATAACGAATCACTGGAGAGGTTCCTCATTATCTGTGATGATCTGGTAATGTGCCAAATTTGCATAAATATCCACCAGGAGAAGAAAAGAAAACCACACCAGCTCTCGAATTGAAAAAGCCTCCAAAAGGTGGATTGATGGGGATTCTGAAGATTGAAAGTAGATCTTCCCCATGGAAAGGACCAGCCAGTGACCAAAACTGCAAATTTTTTAACACTGGATTTAGCATTCTCCTATGGTTTTGCACACAATATTTCCTCTCCTGGCTGCAGTAATTGATACTAGTTTGAAGTTCCATAGACTTCACTGGTGGCTATTTATCATGTGTGAGCTCAGAGGCTGCATGCAAGTTAGTTATGGGGAAATACATTGTTGAACTGACTTTTAATTGTTGTGCAACACAATTCCTCAGCGATTGTCCAACAACACATTTTTGGTGAATTTTCTTTTTTCCTGTCCCTAGCCTATAGGTATTTCATTGTACTTACTTCATTACTTGTTCATCTGAAGTCAGCAAATTAAATCCAGGGCCATTCTGATTTGTACAATTGAGGCCATGTATTTTAGACATTGGGGAGCCAAAGCTGTTTTTTTAAACTAATAAGCAAAATACTTTGCAATTTTCAGTGCGCTTACCACCTCCCATCCCAACCTCTTGGAGCATTCTAACATTGGAATGTAGAATTACATTACAATTACAACACGGAAATAGGCTGCTTGACTTAAATCAGTCCACATTGGTGTTTATCCTGCACATGAACAGAGTCTTGTTCCCCAGTGCCTGTTATTCCCTTATTACTTCTCATTTTACTTAATCATCTATTAAATCTATTCTTAAATCATTAATGCCAGTATTGTGTTACAAAACCCCACAGCTCTTACGCGATCGTACAAATTAGAAGCAGAAACAGACCACTCGGTCATTCAAACTTGCTTCACCATTCAATAAGATCATGGCTGAGGTGACTAACCTCCCACCTGCCTCCAATAACCTTTAACTTTTTCATTGATCAAAAATCTATCTACCTCTACCTTGAAAACATCTGACTCTGCTTCCACTGCCTTTGAGGAAGGGAGTTCTAAAGATTCACCACCCTCAGAAACTGTATTCTCATTTTTTTAAAATGTGAACCCCTTATTTTTAATCAGTAACCCCAGTTCTAAATCAGTGGTGAACTGCCTGCGGTCCCAGGGCTACGTGCACCTCATCTGGGTTCTGAGTGCAGCCCACAAGGTACTTTCTTTACCGTTGCCCAAGTGCAGATCACCACGTTTCACTAACCTCTGTCTATGTAGTTTGTTTCCTACCAATATGACTGAAGTGACACAGAAAGCAAGGGCAATGAAATGAGGTGTATGCTGATTGCACACAACATTAACTCTGGAAGCTGTGCATTCCCTCTATGTCCAAAGTGTAAATATTCCTTTTTATAAAAAATGAAGTTGGTAGTTCTATTAATATATATTAAGCATTTTCTATAATTCCGTTAAATATTCGGCATGTATTAAATGTGTTTAATCTTATTTGTGGTGGTTATGATTATTGATCAAGTCTGATTTCAATCTTAGTGGCAAACTGAAATAGAGGGTGGCCCACTCACTAGCCTAGGTTGTCCAGTTCTAGAATTCCCCATAAGGGAAAACATCTTTCTCACAACAATCCTGTCAAGAGCCCTCATAATCTTTGTTTCAATCAAGTCACCTCTCAACCTTCTAAATGCCAGAAGCCTAGTCTGTCCAATCTCATTCAGGCTCAGATACCATAGTTCATATTGAATTAATTCCCCATCACCATCTGAAAAAACTTTGTTTCTTGGGTTCCAGATGTTGGGCAAAGGCTATAAGTGCTAGCTTTGGGTTTAATGTCTGTCCTCAAGAAACTCAGTAAGAAGTCTCACAATACCAAGTTAAAGTCCAATAGGTTAATTTAGCACTAGCTTTCGGAGTCTCAGGCTCTTTCATCAGGTGAGGGAGGATTTGTGTTCATGAACAGGGCATGTACAGACACAAACTTAATTTACAAAATAATGGTTGGAATGCGAGTCTTTACAGGTAATCAAGTCTTAAAGATACAGACAATGAGAGTGAAGAGAGGGTTAAGCATAGGTTAAAGAGATGTGTACTGTCATACACGCCATGGGTCGTGAGAGGACTGCTCTTGGATTTTTTTCGAGAGTATCCTAGTGCTTCACGTTGTTAGTGTACGCTTGACCTGGACCATTTGATGGGCAACGTGATAGCTCAGTGACTATCGCTGTGCTGTGCAGATATATGGATTTGGGCCTGTGTCTGTGGGAGTTTGCGCATTCTCCCCGTGCTTGCGTGGGTTTTCTCCGGGTGCTCCGGTTTCCTCCCACATCCCAAAGATGTGCTCTTAGGCTAATTGGCAAAACAAATTCTCCCTAAATTGTCTCAAATTTGGTTTTAATCCATAGATCTATAAACATAGACAGGGATCATGGGTAGAGGTGGGAACATCGGGGTGGCAGCGCGGGCTCGTTGGGCCAAAGGGCCTGTTTCCCGTGCTGTTTTGTTCTTTGTTCTCTTTGTTTGTCTCCAGCCACGATAGTTAGAAAGATTTTGCAAGCCCAGACAAGTTGTGGGGGTTACATTAGTGTGACATGAACCCAAAAGCCCTGTTGAGACCATCCTCATGTATGCGCAACTTGGCTACCAGTTTCTGCTCAGTGATTCTGCATTGTGTGTCATGAAGGCCGCCTTTGAGAACACCTACCCAAAAGGAGCCTGAAACTCTGAAAACTAGTGCCAAATAAACCTGTTGGACTTCAACGTGGTGTTGTGAGACTTCTTACTGTCCTACTCAACAAAGATAAAATTCCTTTACTTGAAGGAAATATGCATTTGCCCATAATTATATGATTTGGCACCATGAGCATACTTTTAGGAAAAGTCCTGTTTTTAGCTTCTGTAAATTCCAGTGTCTGATAATGGAACCCTCTCATGAGAGAACTATTAAAAGTTCCCAGACATCTGGCTAGTTCTGTGCTACTTATTGGGTGTAACATTGTCCTTGACAGGCCCCAGCATGATGATCAACGCCTACATGAAAACCTCCGAAGGCTGGCTAAAAACAATCTTTATCTGAAACCAAGCTGCTTATGAGGCCCTTGCAACTGAACAAATGAATTATTACCTAGTCTTATTCTCCAGTTCAACTCAGTTGTCTACTTATGTAAAGATTTGTTAAATCCCATTGAAGGGCATGATGATAATACAAATTTCTCTGGTTTCTAAATTGAAAAAATACCACAGGTAAGGGAGGAGTAAGAAATAAGAGATGAATACATTGATTCTGCAGCAGTACTTCAAATGTTTTCCAATACACATACTATTATTTTTTTCCCAGCTGTGCATGGTCTTGTGCAGTTTAGATTAGTTGCCCAAATTTGGTATTTTTTAGTCTGTGCTGCAACTACAGATAATCAATCGATTTAAAAAAAATGAAAGATGTAAACTGATTGAAAAGCATTCAACCATTTTGAATTGTTTACTTCTGCCTTTTGAAATTATCAGGGTTAATTAGAAATCAGAATTAATTTTAAAATTAGTGGAGTTAAGGCTGTTTTGCTTATTTCTTCAGAAAGCCTGGGCATGAAATTGTGATTTTGTTTCTGAGTGAGTCAAGTTGTAAATGATGGGATTAAGTTTGGCAAATTAGGATGAGAATCTCTTTAAAAGGCTCATGAGAATGTTTTTTCCATTTTTACTCTTACTTTCCTAATCTGAATACTGAAGTTGATAAATTAATTTCATTTTTTAATATTAGAATATATTAAATACTTAAAATTAAGTATTAACTTATTTTAGAAGTGAAAATTGTTGCACGAAAGCTGATCAGCTGAAAGCTGGTGCATTTTAATTGCAAATCTAGTTATCTGCCATTATTTGGAAAAAGTTCATTTGATTCCTTGTTATGCTATAGATAGTATATCTCATTAAAACTCAAAATTTAGTAGAATAAGCAAAAATTAAAGTATTTCTACTTTTTCTGCTTGCCCTTTCTAATATCCATTCTGCAATCACATCTCTCTGCGCACGCGCATACACACACACACACACACACACACACACACACACACACACACACACACACACACGTGTGTACACACACACACACACACACACACGTGTGTACACACACACACACACACACACACGTACTTGTTTCATTTGTTTTATATTAGATTTTCCTCCAGATTATCAATAATTGTCTTTTATGAAGACTATTGTTTTCCTTATAGGCCATTGAAAAGTTTTCTGTTAATTTTTTAAGAAGTTTGTTGATGTTCTTGCAGATGTAGAATGATTGAAAATATATATTGTAAAGATTTATAATTAAAACATAGGGACTGACTCCCTCCATCAATCTGCTTATTTTTGATTGTAATATATGTTGCTTTCTTACACTTAGTGTGTTGAGTGGACCACTGAATCAATTAATGAGTGGCTAAAAGATGCCTGCTGTGCATTAATAAGATGGCACCTGTGTCCTTTATTAATCTACCATTGCATTAATTCCTAAGGGACGATTAGTTGCATGAAAGAATCCATCTTTTTTTTATTTATCTTTGATCCTAAACTTAGTGATGCAGCAACAAAGCCAATTCAATAATTTTTAGTTCCTCAATTATTGCACTTTTTGTTGGACTTGCAAAAATAGCTGCAATAATTTTATTATAAGATTATATTGGTATTGCAGATAAAGTAAACAATTTTTAAATCTGAATCTAACCTTAGAGTAGGCTGCTCATGGTTTAACTGTTTGGTCTGGGCCTCAGCTGCACCACTGGAGGGTAGTGCTGAGAGGTCTCCAGATGAGGAGGGAAAGAAATAGAATGAGACTAGCTGCTGTGTGCCATCTGCTGCCCCAGTGCCATGCTATTGGAGATAATTGACTACCCTGCCCTGCCCTGCTCATTTTAGGATGTGCTATTATTTGGAGGTTCCAGTAAAAAGAGGAAGATTAGTTTAAATTTAGATTAAATTTGGGCACCTTCAAAAATATCTTAGGCAGAGTAGTGATTAATTTGCAATTAACCCTTATTTGTTGATGATTTGGCATCACTTTTTATAATATATCAAAGCTCTTGAGGGATAGGGGAACTTTATTGATGATATCATACTTAAAAACAAACTTGTTTGAAGTTTTAATTACACCACTTGTCATTCCAATAACCTGATCCACTTGAAACTAATTACCAGCTTATCAAATGTGTGATTCTTGAAGTTTTATAACATTTTACTGTGAACCAAATAGAATTGAAATTAAAGTTGATATCATAATTCCAATTAAACATGTTTCTTTAAAAAAATCTTTGTATTGGAAAATGACAGAATTAAAAGTTGCTTACTGCTGAGCCACGGCTCAGCTCAACATGCATGATTTGAATAAATAGTTTGTTCACAACACTTGCAGAGGGAGCAAACTCTAGCTATGTTGTGTATTTCAAAACCTCAAGGTGATTTGTGCTCGTGGGGAAATGTGGCAGCCATCTATAAGATTGTAAAATTGCACACAATGATGGGCAAAATTTTCCATTCTGGAAACTAAGTGCTGATAGGAGAATCAATATGATTCCAGCTGGATGGCTGATTGGAATAAGCCACATGATCTTGTGCTTTTCAGCTCATTAGTTACGTATCAATGAGGAACTTGTTGAATGGGATGAGGAGGGATTCTTCTGCCCTGCTTTTTACCTCAGGCGATGAAGGTTCTGATGCTGTACTCAAACAGCACCCATGTAGATATTCATTCACTGCAGGCTGTGTGTGTTATTTTACGCTGTTTTCAATGGTTCTCAAAAGATCTAAACTTTCTACTCCATGCAAGTTCTCCGCCAGGCTATCCAGGAAAGATGGGAAATTCTTTTTTTCTCAAATTGGAAGAGGATCTGACCTCACTGGCCCGGGAGGAGGTCGCCAGGGAGGTTTGTGTCATAGTGAACAGATGATAGACCACCGTATGGTGCAGGAAAAGGATCAACGATCGTCGGCACTCTGCCAGAATAAGTGAAACGTCTACTCACTCCAAACTCACTCAATTGGTAGTCTAAAGGTTAGAGTTCATTTGGATATCATACATGACCAACAGATGGAACAGCAACATTGGATATCCGTCAGCCACTTTTAATCTCATCATCTGATGTAAATTCTTGCACAAACAGCATCTTAATCCCGTTTGGAATGGGCCTAGCATTCATGATAGGTGTGCTTATTTCTGAACTGTTCGTTAATCCATAGTACACATACCATTGCATTATCCATGGGTTACAGCAATGGCTAGGCAAGAAGGGATAGGGGATCTTAACCTTGCTCCAGGTGCCCCTTCTCCTTAAGAAGTCGGAGAGGGTCTTTTGGGCACCCAAAGGAAGGAGACATGCTGGCCATATTTCCCGGGCATCAACTCAAGCGTTTTGCTGCCTAAAATTCCCTCTACCAGTGACCCCATCAAATCCAGCAGGTCAGACCAAAGCAGTGCATTTGCTCCACAGCAGATTCTTCCCCGTATCTGTATGAGTTTCCTCTGGCTTCTTCCCACAGTCCAAAAATATGAGGGTTGGGTTGATTGGCCAAGCTAAATGGATCATAATGTCAGTGTGATTAGCAGGGTAAATATGTGGGATTACAGGGATAAGGCCTACGTGGAATTATGGTCTCTCCTCCCCTTCCTCCTCCTTCTTCTCCCCACCCCCAACACTCCCCACCCCCAACCCTCCCCCAGCTACTATCACACACAGACTGTTGTTTGTTTATAACAAGTATTTGTTGGGATCAATGTTAGGATCTTTTCTCCCACGTTCTCTTTGTGATGGTATTTATGGTATGATTGAGCTTTTAGGAAAAGTAGTGTTCATTGTTGCAAACCTCAGCCTTTTACACCTTCCTGCAGCATGTTTTCATCTCCTCATTTAAGGCTGAACATTATTCATTTCTTAGCTCCCATTCTCCCCATGCATGGCGCTGAGTGATAGGAGTAGGTTCCACTTAGTGAAGTTAGAAATGTGTCTCTGCTGGGAACGAATGTGTGATGTTAGAGATGTGTGCTTCTCCTGATGAATTTTTCTACTCACCTGTAAAGGTCGTACTTGCTCCTGAATGGCCACAAGGGGTGCTTCACAGAGCCCTTTTGTAAAGGCACAGAATGCATCTTGATATAGAATTCATTGCATGACTGTGCACAAGTTGACTTAGAGTAGATAAAAAGGATTGACCTTTGTGAAGTGGATGATGTTGAGGATTATATAATTCTATGAAAGCAGTGCTTTGGTACATCTCCTGAATGCTCAGCAGTATGTATGAAGGGAAGTTGTCATTGATTGCTCAGTCAAAACTGACTGGGCCACCTTCCTCCCTAATGTCAAGGCACTGCAAAGTCTCGACTTGGTAGGCTTTCAATGAATGCAGCAAGTGTTTGTAAATAATCAAACCATGGTTCTGCTGAGTCGCTCCCTGAGGACAATGCGAACATAATTCACAGCTTAGATGTTGTAGAGTAACATCCAGATGCCCAAGATCATATGGTGGTTCAGAACCAAGATGACACCTCTGCGTTATTCATCCATGAGAGTTGACGGTGGGAAATTATAATCCGGAACAAAGAAACGGTAGAACAATTAAGCACCTACTTTGCTTCTGTCTTCACAAAAATGTCCTAGAAATATTAGAAAACCAAGGATCTAGTGAGAGGGTAGAATTGAAGGAAATCCACATTAGTAAGAAAATGTTGCCGATGAAAGTAATGGACTTAAAGGCTGACAAATCACCAGGGCCTGATAATCTATACCACAGAGTAATGAAGGAAGTGGCCCTTGAAATATGGTGGTCATCTTTCTGATTCTATAATTTCCCACAGATTGGAGAGTAGCAAATGTAACCCCACTATTTAAAAAGAGGGAAAGAGAAAAAAGGGAGGATTACAGACCAGTTAGTCTGACATCAATAATGGGAAGGTGCTAACGTATTATAAAAGGCATGATAACAGAACATTTGGAAAGCATTGATAAGATTGGACAAAGCCAGTGTGGGTTTATGGATGGCAAATCATGATTAACAAATCTACTGGAGTTTTTTTAGAATGTAGCTTGTAGAGTGGACAAGGGAGAACCAGTGGATGTGGTGTATTTGCACTTTCAGATGATTTTAATAAGGTCCCTCGTAAGAGTTTAGTGAGCACCGAGGTTATCTTCCCCCAGAATGCTCTTCTTCTTAGATAGCCTTGTCCTAGCCCCAAGCTTGTCCCCAGCTCCTATGCTTATTGACCTATTGTTTTAATCCCCACCCCCCTGCCACATTAGTTTAAATCCACCTAAGCAACACTAGCAAAACTCCCAGCCAGGATATTTGTGTCCTTCCAGTTAAGGTGTAACCTGTCCTCCTTGTACAGGTACCATGTTCTCTTGAAGACTTCCCTTCAAGACTTCCCAGTGATCCATGAATTTGAAAACAACATCAGTTGTACAATCTGGCACTGGGAGTAGTCTAGAAATTGTTACCCAAGAGGCCCTGCTTTTTAGCTTAGTGCCCACCCCCCTGAATTGCTCTCGCAGGACCTCCCTGCTCTTTCTGCCTGCATCATTTGCACCAATGAGGAAAATGACGTCTGTCTGGTTATCTGCCCCTTTTAGTATGCTTCCTGCCCGCTCAGAGATTCCAGCATCAGGGAGGCAGACCAAATAGCTTACTCCTCCCATGTAAGTGTCATGTGAATGCCATGTGTTCCTAGCACAAAAATACTTTGATCTGTTTTCTGTGAGCAGAAATGAGTTGGATATTCTGAGAGTTCTGATCCTATTAATGAATGTCTCAGGTTGCTGCCAGGTCACATGTGCAGTTGATGATGCCATGCACTTGCAGGAAGTTTGAGATCACAAAGAATTACACAGCTTTGGCAGTCTGGCTTGTTTCATCCGTGCAGAATGGCACGTGATGATGAGCTTTCCTGAAAAGGCTGTCTGTCACCTTCCTTTGTGTTTTGCTGATTGTGAAATTCTGCAAAGGTCCCCAGTGGAGACCTGGACGGACCTGCTAACAAAATGTTCAGTGCAGTAGTAACCTATAGAGCAACCGGCACTGGATGCCCTCCAGGTCCATGTGACGTGAGTTCTGCATTAAGAATGTGGCAAATATGAGCTACCACAGCCTTAGACAAGCAAAGGCACCTTCACTTATCTCCATGTATAAGCTCTGTTTACTGTGGGCTGTTGGTCACACAAATCCCTTTGTGGATTTGGCTCTTCATCAGCACCTGGTAAGGTCTCACTGGGTCTTGATCCTCGGAGTGATGATCTTCCCTTAACAGTGCCAATCAGGATTCTGCTCCTCATTCTATTCAAAGCTATCAACAGCTATCAGTGTTACCTGCAGCCTGCATTCTACACAATGAGCAATTGTTGGCAGTCCCCCTTGAATGGTCTCCCTCCACATAAAAGGCAGGAATCCAAACTCTAGCCCTCCACTTCCCTCAGTATGTACATGGCATTCCAGGCTATCTTTGTAGGATATCATTCTGGAGGAGGACAGCTGACTGAGTTTTCCCTTCAGAAGTGACTGCACATTTACAACATGGGTCTTAATTCAGATTAAAAGACCCATGGGCTATAAAGCACATTCATGCCACTGGTGGTTATCTTCCAGTGGCCTTGACAATAACTAATGATGCCCAATCCTTGCCCTCGGGTCATGACCACAAGCAATGTGGATGCTGAAATCTGAAACAAAAACAGAAATGCTGAAAAAGCTCAGCTGGTCTGGCAGCATCTGTGTAGAGTGAAACAGAAGTAACATTTCAAGTCAGCATGACTCTTCAGAGTTAGAAAGGGAGAACGTTGTAAGAGGCTGGAGCTGGGTCTACTGTATTTGCTGCTCCCAATGTGGTCTTCTCTACATTGAGGAGACTAAATACCAACTGGGTGACCAGTTTGTTGAATGCCTTTGCTCAGTCCATAAGCATGGCCCCAACCTTGCTGTTGCTTTCTATTTTCACTCAGCACTTTGCTTACATGCCTATATGTCCACCATAGGCCTGCTATCAGCACAAGCAGGGGAAGCAGCACCTCATCTCACAGTCCCCTTCCTTGATTTCTATAACCACACCGTCCTTCTCGAGAGTGAACACGGTTGCAAAAAAAACTTATTTAACACCTCACCTCATTCCAGATTTACTAATTTAAATTCTCACAACTGCTATGGTGGGATTTGAACTCCTGCCTCTGGAGTATTCATCCAGGTCTTTTGGATTACTAGTCCAGTAATATTGCTATAATACTACCTTGTATGTTTTTATGAGGCTTAAATTCTAAGGGTTGGATTTTTTAACTTGCAAGGGGAACACACAAAGGCAATAATAGTAATAAATTCTGACTGCCAGTAATTAATTTCTGTGTTATTATTAAGAATCTTGGTCATGACTTTGCATTTTTTTAGTGAAATTCTTCTGTTGATTCGTATGCACATGAACAATGGGTGTACTTGTGGTGTATTTGTCTTGCCTGTTCTGATTATATTCAGTGAGGCGGATAAGCCTTAAGCTTTGTCATCATCTCATACCTCTGCAATATTTTATTGTTCACCATTTCATTTGCAATCTACCTAACCTTTGATTATTTTCCCCCAGTGCAACCCACGCACTCTTCGAATCCCCTGTTGAACTTAATAGTTGCATCATAAACTCCAGCATGATCTCATGATCATGCTGGAGTTTATGATGCAACTATTAAAGTTCAGTATCATGATAGATGATATTGATTCCAATGCAGTTAATAAATGTCATGCATTATGGGGAGATGATGGCATAGTGGTAATGTTGCTAATGTTGTCAGACTAGTAATCCAAAGGCCCAGGCTCATGCTCTGGGGATGTGTTTTTAATTCCCACCACCACAGCTGGTGGAACTTGAATTCAGTTAATAAATCTGGAAGTAAAAAAGCTTATCTTGGACCACTGTCAAAATCTGCTGTCCTTACCTGGTCTGGCCTGTGTGATCTGGCCCCAACCATTTGCAATCTATGCTCAGAGTGAAATTTGGCACTAAAATAGGTGGGAAAGCAAGTGGCAGTGAGATAGGAATTCAAAAATTTACAAGTAAATAGGAATAGGGCCAAAATTTTGCAGATGGAAAACCACTGTATGGCTTTCTTTGGTGGATCATTCTTCTTGGTGGACAAGATGTATCCAGAGATCATGATGGTGATGTCTGCAAAATTATCTGTAAGAGATGATTCTGCGATTATGATGCTGTTCCTTCACTGCTCTCCCTATTTTTGCTTGCTAGGCCATTCCCAAACTAGCATAAGAACTAGGAACAGGAAAAGACAATTCAGCCCTTAAGCCTGCTCCACATTCACTATGATTGTGGCTAATCACTTTTTGGCCTCATTTCCACTTTCTTGCCTGCTCTCCATAAACACTTCATCCTGCTGCTAATTAAAAACATATCTGTCTTCTCAAATTTGTTTAGTGTTCCACCAGCAGCTTCATTCTGGGGCAGAGAATTCCACAGATTCATAACCCTTTTGATTGAAGTAATTCCTTCTCATTTCTGTTTTAAATCTGCCAGTACTACGGTCCCTCATTCTAGAATGCCCATCAAGAGGAAAATCCACATTCTGTCTGCCCTGTAATCCCCTTTAGCATCTGATATACCTCAATGAGATCTCCTTTCATTCTTCTAAACTCGAGTGATTATAGGCCTAAACAGCTCAGTCTGTCTTCATAAGACAAGTCCTTTATCCCGGAATCAATTGAGTGAAGCTTCTCTAATTCTTCCAATGTATTTATGTCCTTTCTCAAGTAAGAGGACCAAAACTGTGCATAGTACTCCAGGTGAAGTCTCACCATTGCCCTATTCAATTGCAACAACACTTCCCTACTTCTATACTATATTTGCAATTAAAAGCAAAACTCCATTTATCTTTATTATTACCAGATGCATACCATCTGCGATTCATGCACAAGTAGACCCAGATCCCTCTGCACCAAAACATTTTGAAATTTCTCTTCATTAAGATAATAAGTTGCCTTTTTATTCCAACAGTCAAAAGGATAATAGAACATTACAGCACAGAACAGGCCCTTCGGCCTTCGATGTTGCGCCGACCATATAAAAAGCAACGACCCTCCAAACTAAACCATTCCCTTCTCTTCCATATACTTATCAACTAACCTCTTAAACGCCACCAAACTTGGCGCATCTACAACTGCTGCAGGCAGGGCATTCCACTCCCGAACCACCCTTTGGGTAAAGAACCTACCTCTGATATCCGTCCTATAACTATCACCCCTTAATTTAAAGCTGTGTCCCCTCGTGCTAGCTTTCTCCATCCTAGGAAAAAGGCTATCACTGTCCATCTCAGTACTGACCGAGCTGGCTAGCCTGGGACATAGCTGCTAGACTGGGTCTGCAGCAGTTGGTGAGGGAATCAACAAGAAGAAAAAATATACATGATCTAATCCTCCCCAATCTACCTGTTGCATCTGCCCATAATGGTATTGGTAGAAGTGATAATTATATAATCCTTGTGGGGAGAAAGTCCCACCTTCACATTGAGAGTACCCTCCATCATGTTGTGTCACCATGCTAAAGATTTTGAATAGACCTAGCAATGCAAAACTGGACACCATGAGGCACTGCGGACCATCAGTAACCAAAATTGGAAGTTTATGACCTGGCATATCCCCCATTCTATCATTACCATACAGTCAGAGATCAACACTGATTCAATAAAGAGTCTAAGGAAGGCATGCAGGGAGCAGCACCAGGCACATAAAAATGAGCTGTCAATCTGGTGAAGCCACAACACAACAGGACTACTTACGTACCAAGTAACGAAAACAGCAAGTGACAGAGCTAAGCAATGGACAAATCTAAGTTTTGCACTCTAACCACATCCAGTTTTGAATGCTAGTGGACAATAAAATAACTAACAGAAGATGGAGGCTCCAAAAAATACCTTCATCCTCAATGATGGAGGAACCCAGTACATCAGTGCAAAAAGACTAGGCTGAAGCATTTGCAACAATTTTAGCCTGAAGTGCGAAGTGGGTGATCCATCTCAGCTCCACCTCAGGTCTCCAGTATCTCAAATGCCAATCTTCAGCCAATTCAATTCACTCCACGTCAATGTATCAAGGAACATGTGAAGGCACTAGATATGACAAAGCTATGGATCCTGATAGTATTCCAACAATAGTAGTGAAGACTTGTGCTCCAAAACTAGCTGTACCCTAAGCCAAGCTGTCCCAGTTACAGCTACAACACTGGCATCTACTTGACAATGTGGAAAACTGCCCAGCTATGTCCTGTATACAAAAAGATGGACAAATTCAGCTCCATCTGTCTACTTTCAATCATAAAGTGATGTAAAGTGTCATCAACAATAAAATCAAGCAGTACTTGCTTTACAAAATATGCTCACTGACACCCAATTTGGACTCTGAGAGGTCACTCAGCTGCTGACCTCATTACAACCCTAGCCCAACCATGAACTGAACTTCAGAGGTGAGGTGAAAGTCACTTCCTTTGACATCAAGGCAGTGTTTGACCAAGCATGGCATCAAGAAGCCCAAATAAAACTGGAGTCGGTAGGAATTGGGGGAAAACTCTCTAATGATTGGAGTCATAGTGAGCATAAAGGAAATTGACTGTGGCTGTTGGAAGTCATAGCCGCTTCATCAATGATCTTCTCTCAGCATAATCAGAAATGAGACCATTCACCCATTCAATTTGTGATGACTCAGATAGCGAAGCATTCCAGTAAGAGATAATCCAACCACCACCCTAAGACACTGAATCCCTGCATCACCAAGAGTCTCACTTTGTAATGCTAAAGTTTTGATTTACCACCGCTGAATCCCTGACTGTCAAAATCCTGGGGGTTAACATTAACCAGAAGCTGAAATAGACCAGCTATGTAAATAGTGTGGCTACACGAGCAGATTAGAGACCAGAAATTCTGCAGAATAACTTTCCTGCTGACTTCCCACAACCTGTCCATCATCTGCAAGGCACAAGTCAGCAGTTTGATGGAATGCTCTCCACTTACCTGGACGAGTGCAGCTCCAACAACACGCCAGACTCTATACCATCCAGGACAAAGCCTACTTGATTGGCATTCCAAGCACTAACTTCAACATCTACTCCCTCTATCATCACATAGTTCATACCATCTATAGGATACACTCACCATAGTTCCTTTAACAGCCCTTTCTAAATCCACAACCTCTACCACCAGAAGGACATGAAAATACCACCACCTGCAAGTTCCCTAACTTGGAAATGTGACTCTGTTTCTTTGTTGCTGATCGAAATCTTGAAACCCACCTCCGAGAAGACAGCTCACCAGCACCTTCTCAAGGACAATTAGGGATGGGCAATAAATGCTGGCCTAGCCAGCAATGCCCACATCCCCTGAAAGAATACAAAGAAGTCACCAACACAGCCTTCCTCTTGCTTCCCCATACATAACTATATTTTGATAAGATTTTTATATCAGTGCACAAAATGATTCAAGTAAGTTGCACTAAATATTAGTGGGACTTGAACCCATAATCTCTGTGACACTGAAGTGAGAGTATTACCATTGACCAGCCTGAGAAAGCCTTATAAATCTCAAAGCATGCAGCAAAATGTGCTCCCTTGGAGTGCTGGGGAACACCAGCTGCCAAACTGCAGAAAATTTTCACCATCAGACTGACTAACCCCAGGATTGCCGGAGAATGCTATAAATCCTTGGGACCAGTGCTTTGTGTTATTAAATCCCAGAACTTTCTTCGTCACTGCTCGTAACTTGTGCTGCTAAAAGTCTGGTCTGTGTGCTGTAGCACCTCGTGTTTACGTATCTAGTTTATTATGCACAATGCCACAAATACTGGAAGTCAGAGTATGTTGCTTTGTGTAATATGTGTAAATGGCTGGGACTTTGTGGGGTGGATGGGTCTGGGTTTGATGTAGTTTCATGTTTGCCATTGTTACATCTGGAACAACAATCTCAGCGTGTTGTGGATGTGTTGATTAGCACAGAAATTTGAAGTTGCAGCCTGTCACTCAGGCTCCGTCACAGGCTTCAGTGTGGCCCACCCCCCCTGTCCCTGCCCAATCAGGCAGTCATAAAATCAGCTCAAATTACAACATTCCTGTCCTCATATCTTTTATTTGAACAACTTCTTCTGATGTTTTTATTATGTACAACTGGATTTCACCAATGATGTGAATAATTAAACTTGGTGAACAATGAAATTGGCCCTGGAACTATTTTAGAATTGTGGAGTGCTGTCAAATTATTAAATAGTAGACTTATTTAACTATCTTATGTCTTCCCTTTTGGCTGGAGTGAAGGAGGAGGGAGGATGAGGGGGTTTGCCTGTGAAAATCCTTTAATGTGATTGGTGTAGAAATGCTGAAATCAATTGTGGCCAGAGGAGTGAAATTCTTGCAAAAGAAATTACTGGATTTCCCTCTGAGTCTTGACTTTTAAGGTCAGGAAGAGCCGTTGTTTCATCGATGACTGCAAATCCTGGCCGCAGGTATCAAGATCACTGATTTGCACCTTAGAATGGAGTGCAATAATATTGTTACTGCAGTTGGGCATTGGAGAATTAAATGTTGTATGATGTGAAGGTTAAATTGGAGATGTTGGGATCCAGAAAAAAGTGGTAGGAAAGGATTGTGTTTTGAAAAAGTATTGGGAGCTATGTTATCTATTTTGGAGGAGTCTTACTGGGGAGGAGTATGATGGTGCGTATTTTAAAAGTTGGCCTGAAAATTGAGCAACGCTTGGAAAATGTAAAGCATTTATTCAAAATTCTCATTAAAATAAAAACCTTCTAAAATAAACACGTCTACAAGAGTTGTTGAGGTGATTTTAAAACTTATTGTACTTGACGTTGCACTTTGCTATACAATTGAATATGTGATTCGTCAAGAACCACTCTCTTGTCTGGGCCTGAGACAGCAGTTTGTTTCTATTTTTAAAAACTTTTCTATTGAAAGCTTGTGAATGTGGAAATAAGTTGAATTTGTACAGGTACAAATTACTTTCTCAAATCACTGAACCCCTGTTGAGTCAGGATTCTGATTGAGCACTTGTGGTAATTCTGGAATGCAGGGTCATACAACAGCCCAGTCATACAAGTATTCCCTGAGGACTGTGAGACATTAGGCTGGGCTGTCTGGAGCAATCATTTGAAGTGGGTGATGGAAAGCCACTTCGGTTTGGGTTTTTTCATTTTTTCCTCTCGCTCCCCTCTTTTAACCAGTGGAAAAAGTTGAACACATTTGGGTGTAACTAATGAAAATACATGAAGTGTAGAAAGCATTTCCAGCATTTAACGGTCGAGCAGTGTGCAGTATATTATTCACACATGTCCAGCAGCAAGACACTTTGAAACATTTCTGTCAGAGCTTGGGATTTTCATGTCGGTGTTTGAAAACCACGATTCACAGGTGGGGGTTAATATCTACTATGTGAATATTATCATTCCTTCAAAATAAGTATTGCTATGGTAGAGCATGAGCTTTAAACTTTGTCAAATATGTACAGCGTTAAAGGAAGTTATTCTAAGATTATGTACACACGACCAGTTAAATTTTTAAAATATATTTTCATAACTTCAGGTACAGTATCTGATGACTAATAATGTGGCGTTTTTTATTATTCTGTGCTTTTCATAATACCGTAAGAAGTATAGCCTAGGCCCTGGGTTAATAACTTTTGTCAAGCCTATGTGCTGAGTACTTGTGCAAAATTGAGTGCTTCCTTAGTGAATCTGTGCAGTTTCCAGTTTGTACATTCAAAAATTCATCTGACCAATAACAGCCTGTTTCTTCATTGATTAAGAACTTCAGGTAATGTGTGGTTCTCAGCATAACGATGGAAAATGGGGAAAGAAGGGAGGAATATGAGAGGCGAAACTAACGGTTGGCAAACCAATTCCTAAAGCAGAAGGATTTCAAGATGATTAGACTGTCCCTCTTTATTCAGATATTACTGGTAACTGAGTAACTGTAATCATCCGTAAAGATTTATACTTCTGAACTCTCATACAAGAAAATAACTGAAAGTCTCTCGCATTCTGTATTAATGTGCACGATTCTCAGAACTCTGTTTGGAACCTCCTCACACCTTGGTTTTTCACAAGGTTCTCATCACAACCCTGCTTAGGATGCATCATTTTCTTGCATAACTGCATTGCTACAGTTGACATTCATTCCTCTGATCTGTCAGCTCAACAGTGCAATAAATACTCAATGTTGCCAAAATTGTTAGAACTAGCAAATTATGTGACTTTATGTATAATCTAAGTTGGAGTTAATAGAACATAGAACAGTACAGCGCAGAACAAGCCCTTCGGCCTTCGATGTTGCGCCGACCAATTAAGAAAAAGCAATGACCCTCTAATCTAAACCATTCCCTTAATGTTAGGGGTTTGATTAGAAAAACCATCAGATGTTTCTTCTGTTTCACCCTGTAGAGCTAACCGTTCCTAACTAGAAGGGATGGTTTAGATTTTGGCCTCTTACTGTGATTGCAGAACCGTATATTGCTATTTTTTGTGCATTGATTTTTGATAGCAGATGTGTTCCTGACAGAAGGGCCCATCCCTCATCTTCAAGAGTCCTGAGTAAATATATGATTGATCAGTCAATCAGTGGGATCTGAGTCATATGGCTTGATCTGTAAATATCCAAGTAATAATTTGGAAACCAAAAGAGAAAATGCTGGAAAATTTGAGCAGGTCTGGCAGCATCTGTAAGGAGAGAAGAGAGCTGACATTTCGAGTCCAGATGATCCTTTGTCACAGAGAGTTATCTGATCTTGAAATTTCAGCTCTCATCTCTCCTGTCAGCCTGCTGAGATTTTCCAGCCTTCCTCTTTTTGGGTTTCAGATTCCAGCATCTGTAGTAATTTGCTTTTAATAATTTAGAGGCAGCCAGTATAGATGTGGTTGGACGACATTATGATGTTTCATTGTGCCATTGAGCAAGTTTTATCCTTTCGCATATGAGCATCGCTAGCAATACAGACTTTTCCGTCAATCCCCAGTTTCAAGAAGATAGTTATGAACTGCTGTCTTGAAATTCTGCACCCTATGTGGTGTAGGTACACCCACAGCATTGTTATCAGGAGAATTCCAGAGTATTTATCCAGTAACAGCAAAATCAGGATGGAAGAAGCATCTTAAATTAGTAATCTTTAGGTTAGTCCCAGTTCTCAGTGCAAGTGAGTACAGAAATAAAAGTTAAAATACATAGATACATGACTGGAAAGATGATGCTAAAAAGAGGGCTTTAGATTTCTTGTGCATTGAGATTGAGAGTAACCTAGAGATTACTAATTTAAGATGCTCCTTCCATCCTGATTTTGCTGTTGCTGGGTAAATACTCTGGAATTCTCCTGGTAACAATGCTGTGGGTGTATCTACACCACATGGGTTGCAGAATTTCAAGATAGCAACTCATAACCATCTTCTCAGTTGAAACTGGGGATTGACAGAAAAGTTTGTATTGCTAGCGATGCTCATATGCGAAAGAATAAAACTTGCTCTATTTAACAATGAAACATCATTGCACCTTAACAGAATCATGGGCTGATTTCCTCAAGTGATTTGCTAGTGCTTTTGGGGAGGATTTAAATTAATGTGGCAGGAGTAAGGGAAGAAGCTGGTAATAGAGAGTTGTGCCAAGATGCACCGAATACTGGGAGAGACGTAGCATTAAAATAGGAAATAGTAGGTATTAGTTGGATTCCAAGTATTGATGGGAGAAAGTAATGAAGTGTAAATCATGGATTACTGTGCATGTATATGAATACATGGGGTGTGGTAAATAAGATTGGTGAGTTACCAGCACAGATTGTTATATGGAAATATGACATGGCTATAAAAGAGACCTCGCTCAAAGAATGGTGGAACTATATTAAATATAATAGAAAAGGTGGAGATATGGTGGTATTGAATAAGGAGAACATTGCAGTGCTTTGGCTAGAGTTAAGAAATAAGAGGTACAATTGCATTGTTCAGTGCAGCCTCTAGGCCACCATCCAGCGGGTAAGATGTAGAGCAACAAGTTTGCAAGGAAGTGCAACAGATGTGCAAGAATTATAAAGCATTTTTAATAGAGGATTTTTATTCAGATATAGACTCTGAGGTAGTAGTGAAGGGTAGAGATTAGCAATAGTTTGTGAGGTGTATTCAGGGAAGTTTTCAATAAGTTTCCAGTTCAATGAGGATATAGGCCTGCCTAGACTTGTTCTTGGGAATGAGGTGGGTGAAGTGGGAAAACAGTGACAGACAGATGTCAGATTAATAATATTACAAAAACTTGGCTGATTATAGAAGGTCCAGATGGGAAGTGGAAAAGCAAGTAAGAAAAACCAAGAGAATCTATGAACAAGGACTGGCAGCTAATGTGAAAGAAACTCCCAAAAATCTTCAATACATACAGAAATGGTAGAAAGAGCAGTGGGGCTGATTAGTAATGAGAAAGGAGATTTACACATGGAGATAGCTGAGGTCTTAAATGAATACTTTGCATCTGTTTTTACCAAGGAATAAATTGCTGCTGAGGTCATGGTGAAAGAGCAGGTAATTCAAAGACTTGAAGAGTTTAAATCTGATATGTAGGTGATATTGAATAGGCTGTCCGTATTTAATAGTTGAAAGAGCACTGAAAGCATATGAAATGCATCCAAGAATACTGAGAGAAATGAGGATGTAAATGCCTGATTTTCCATGACACCAGTGAAAAACACCCCAGTTGACGACAAGTCTGGATAAAGGTGACGTGCAGAAGTTAGAACTTAACCTGAAGAATGCCGGGGGCTGCTTCTGAAGTTTGGTGTTGGAGTCTGTCAGCAATCCTGGAATATGACAGCTATGGGTGGAGGAGCATCTATCAGCTGGATCCTCCAACTTCTGCATCATCAAAGTAATGTACCTTCCAGCCTCACTGTTCCTGGAGATCTGTCATAACTCATTAGATAGTTCACCTTTCAAACATGACACCAGATATGATGGTGGGATGGGGCGGCACACTAACAAGTGATTAGCACTGTTGCTTCACGCTGCCAGGCACCTGGGTTTGATTCATTGTTTGTTGGAGTTTGCATGTTCTCCCTGTGTTTGCATGAATTTCCTTTAGGTGCTTCAGTTTCCTCCCACATTCTGAAAGATGTGTTGGTTAAGTACATTGACCCAAACAGGCGCCGGATTGTGGTAACTAAGGGAATTTCACAGAAACTTCATTACAGTGTTAATGTGAGCCTTATCTATGACTAATAAATAAACTTTGACTAATGTGTGCCATCAGGCCCATTCCACTACCAAAGCCAGCATAAAACTCCTGGATGCATAATTAATTATGCCGGAGCTGAAAGATATGGCACAATTTCTTGGCACCCTCCACAATGACACTGCGTCTCTGTCTCATCAAGGGACGTAGTCCTAGACTGGAGAATTTCTCCTTTAATGTTCACAGCATATTTTAAAAATGTAAATTTTGGCTTTGTGACTATTGTGCCTATCTGTTGCATGGAGTTCGTCTTGAGTTTACATGGTCTTTGTTAGTGCTGTATCTGTGTCTCTCTGGCAGAAAAGTCTGCCTCTTTGTCTCTGCTACAAGGATTGAAAAATATCCAGTGTCTCTGGGCTTCATAACTTGATTCGTTGCCTAGTCATGAGGCTGTTGGGAGACCTACCCTGGTGGTCATTAACCACTGCTCATCAAGTAACATGTGGTATCAATCACCATTCCTTGGTATAGTATATCTCTAACCACCTCATTTAATGCCATCATGCAACAAAACTATGCCACAAAATGTTAAGCATATGCTTCACATTGTACATCTTCAATTAGAGAGCCAGAAGAATAAAATCTTGCAAAACATGGCAATATAATGTCTACCCTGAGCAATATTAGTAGTAGTTCAGTGAATTGAAGATAAGCATGAACGAGTAAGCTCCCAATTGGGGAAAACGGGTGAGAAAAGACACACTGCGGAATTCTCCCAGCCAGCCCGTGGTCAGTTTGGTGGTGGCTGGACATGGTGACTCTGACTGGAGCCAAAAAGCTGAAATCCGCTGACACAAAATCGTGTCATAATTCTCCCAATGTCGCTCTTGCAACTGGCAGGTGGTGCAAACATCTTTTGTATTAATTTGTATCTCGTGATTGCTTATCAAAACCAGCTGGAATTACATCGAATTGTCCAATCTTGTGTGAAATCAGTTGTATCAGAGTCAAACCTGATTGCTACTGGGAGGTGTGCTTAAAATGGTGCTCAGTTCACCAGAGACTTCCAGATGAGCACATCAACGTTCTCCCATATTGTTGTAAGGCTCCTGATGCATTGTTCACTACTCTGATGGGGCAGCCTGCTTCCTCTCATCTCCATGCCCCGTAGATTTTCAGGGACAGCAAGTTGCTGCTGGACCTATGGATCGTCCCATGTCACTGAGTTCAGTTCGTCCTGTCCCTTTGGTTTGGGAGTACAGGAATTGTCTTGCCCTTGATGCCCCTATAGGAGTGTTTATCTAGGTAGCACTGAGCTGTGGCAGTCATGCTGCCACTACAACAAAAGATTTGAAATTTGATTAGAGTGTAAGGCGAAACTAGACACGACAGGGTGTGGCCTAATGAAGGAAAGGGAGGTAATGTGGAAGGAGAGTTGTGCAAAGAGGTGGGGAGAAAGGGTGAGACTTCACAATGGCAATCAGAGAAGCAAGGATGAAGAAGATGAACAATGGAAGGCTGAGGGAAGCTGGAACTTAAAAGGTCTGCGTGAGAGCCTAAGGAATACCACATTTACTAGAAGCAGATGCATGAATACTTCAGATGTGGTCGGTAAAGGCCCATGTGGATATGGGCACTTGACAAGTAATGGGCTCGGTGAGAGAGTGTTTGAATCAAGGAACAAACTTCCGCTCAAGGCTGCTGGCCCTTTTTCTTC
Organism: Sphyrna mokarran; assembly: GCA_024679065.1. Classification (NCBI taxonomy): domain Eukaryota; kingdom Metazoa; phylum Chordata; class Chondrichthyes; order Carcharhiniformes; family Carcharhinidae; genus Sphyrna; species Sphyrna mokarran. The sequence goes on along the minus strand of JAGIQG010000012.1, from coordinate 35,188,173 downwards.
AGGGTTGCCGATCCCCTACATGGTCTGGTGAAGACAGATAGACTGGAGAGTATTATGAGCATGCTGGACATGAGCATTTAAATATGGCGCTGGGACCTATGAACCCAGTAGCTGAAGACAGGCAGACGAATCAACTGCCAAGAGAATCAGAGGGGAACTTCCTTGTGCGTAACTGATGAGTGTCTGTAAAATCTTGCCGCTCTGATTAGTGGCACAGGCTTCACCAGAGCTGCCCGCCACTGCACCTAGTTTCAAAATGAGAGTATTCTATCCAGTTTTAATTGTGCTTATCAGTGTTAGCGATTGCTTGAAGTCCTGTGTAAATGCCAGCCCCAGTTGTTTAATTACTATCTTGCTGAAAATATCTGTTGTTTTTAAAGTAGGCATAAATGCAGGAATTTGAAACAAGCTGGTTGTTAAACTTGAGAACCAACAAACCAATTTCAGACTGAGTTCAGTGGTCATGGAAAACCCCAAGAAACACAAGCTATTATTGTCCAGACAAATTTAACAGTAACATTTGGCATTGTAGAATTGGTAAGGAAAATATGTTTTGAAAATTTTGAGTAAACATTGGTGCTCCGAGTTTAATTCTGCACGTTGCTCATTTGCTTTTCTGTGACATTTATAGGAGAGGTGAATGTTAAAACCAAAATAATATTTTACAGCAGGAATGCATAGTTACATTGAATTCTTCCAATGGATAATGTGCCAAACCATGAGATATTAAAAATATGTGGGTTAAAAAGCCATGTTAACAGTAAATTAGTGAAGAATGTGACTGAACTGGAGCATTTACAGATTAATTCTGATATGTTTGTACATATACAAAATATACAAAAATATTTTTATTGTGTAATTCCATAACAGCAAGTTTGGTTTTTTTTGCAGAAATCAAAATTTGCATTGGTTATGATTCATTCCATATCAGAAAGCATTCTTAAATACTTACTGGTTCTTAGTTATAGAACCATAGAAAATTACAGCTCAGAAATAGGCCTTTTGGTCCTTCATGTCTGTGCCGAATCATTTTTTGCCTGGTCCCACTGAATATGTATATTTGATGAGCACAATTTTGACATGATAATACTGTGCTCAGAATAAGCACAGGCCACCCACTCTTCCCACCACAACATGCATTTTCTTTTTGAACAATTCAGTTTTAGGCTCAGTATCTGTTCCATGTGTTGATTATTATAATTATGAGGAATTTTTTTACTGGCTTTAAATTAGTGTTATTTTGAAATTCTGTGTCCTGTACTGTTGAATTTCATGTGGTATCCTGGATTGACTTCATCTATACAAATTTATGTTGCATACCTCCTGTGAAATTTCCCATCTTCTCATTTTTTGTTTACAAAGTCTAAAAATCAGATGGTAGAACATGGAACACTACAGCACAAACAGGCCCTTGGGCCCACGAGTTGCGCCGATCACATCTATACCTACCAAGCCATAAACCTATCTATAACCCCCTATCCCATTAGTTCCCATATACTCATCCAGAAGTCTTTTAAAAGACTATATTGGTCTCTATATGTCATTAAGACGTTAGGATGGCGGCGCGGGCTTGTTGGGCTGAAGGGCCTGTTTCCCGTGCTGTGTTGTTCTTTGTTCTTTGTTGTTCTTTGTTGTACCCCAGAGAGTTCACCTCTACCACCACCAACGGCAGCCGATTCCATTCACTTACCACCCTCTGAGTGAAAAACTTACCCCTAACATCTCCTCTGTGTGAACCGGGACACAGAATATTGCATAATCATATCATAAATAGATTATTTCTGTGCTCTTTGTATCACGTACAAGAAATTGTAAAATCAGTATGTTTAATGACTCAGTGGCCTTTCTGCACTTTCTTTCCAACTGTTGCATCACGAATATGGTTGACTTGATCTCGCCAATGGATGTGAAATCTTTATTATCATTTGGACAGCCTTTATTTTTATTAACATGTGATTTATTAACATATCTATGATTCAAACCTTGAGATTATTTTCCCATGTAATTGGAGTTTAACCAAAAACCCTTCCAGATGAAGATAGTTTTCACTAAGCAGTGGATATTTATATTGACCTGCTCAGTAATCACAGGCAGAGGCAATGCACTTCTTTATAGGCACATAATCTTCATTGCTCTTTAATGACCATACGATCTAAAGCAAAAGTACAACTCCTGTTATACTACAAAGAAACATGGCATTTTTAACTTTTTGTCTACATACTCTAGGATATCTTAGCATTTCAGCTTTATTAAAATCTGATTAGTCTATTTGTACTCCATAATTTTAATTAGCATGTAAGCTGCATGTGGCTGACTGTAGTGATGAATTGTCTCTGCTATCAGAATTTTTTTTAAACTATGAAAATAAACCACTGTCAGCTGCAGTAAGTATGGAAATAAATCCCTTGCCTGTTAAAATTATGAAGCACGTTTTTTTTGCTCAGCAAAGTAGTGACAGATAATTGCTTCGTTCCTGCAATGAGATTGTGGAATGATAACTTTTCCACAATAATTATATTGGTATCAGACATCAGTTACACACAGGCTTTTAATGTGTATATTAAACGCATCAAGTGGATGGCAAGGCACTAATAGTTGGACAGTTTAACTTAATTGAGACGAAACACAACAGTAGATGATCCATTTTGTAAACAATCTTACAGCTCAAATATCACAGTAGATAAAAGGAGCACCAACTTGTTTATTACAGTATTCAAAAGTTGTGTAATTTTCTGTAGTCTCCATTACTTATATCTTAACTAATGATTGAATTTGATTGAAGAAACTCTATCAAAATTTGAGCAAACACATTCAAAGAATTGATATGCCTAAGGTTTTTTAGAAAGCATTGTATGCTCACCAGAGATAATGCTGCTTCACATTTGTCAGTATCTTCAATTTACTGACATCCAAGGATCATGTAAGGTCTACCAGCTGTGCACTATACTATGACCTCTTGTTTGGGGTAAAAGGTTAACAAATCTTTTTTGGTTGGAGGAGGGTGTTGGCAATCGTACAAGTTAGAAGATTAGAAAACGCATAAGGCAGAGAATTGTAATATTTTGGAATCCTGAAGCGTGAAGGACTACTATAAATCAGTTATTGGAACTTACGGTCCTTGTCCCTCTGTTTGTGTGGAGAAAAACGTAGTTTTAAAAAGGCAACGTATGATTTAATTCCCAGTAAATTTACTCGGAGTACGTTTCCATCTTTGTGATAATGTAAGGATGATTATAGAACAAAAAAAAGTACAGCACAGGAACAGGCCCTTTGGCCATCCAAGTGTGTGACGATTATGATGCCCTAACTTCAAAAAAAACCTTCTGCCCTTATTCAGTCTGTATCTTTCTATTTCCTTCTAATTCAGATCCCATTCCAGATGCCTCTTAAATGTCACTAATGTGCCTGTTTCCACCACCACCTCTGGCAGAGCGTTCTAGGTCCCTTAGTTTCCATTAGTGGGCCTACTATTTCTCTTGCTACCCTCTTGCTCCTAATGTATGCATAAAAAGCCTTGGGATTCTTTTTGATCCTGTTTGCTTAAAAACATTTCACGGCCTCTGTAGCCCTCCTAATTCTATGTTGAAGTTCCTTCCTACTTTCACTATATTCCTCAAGGGCTTTGTCAGTTTTTAGATGCCTAGATGTAAAGGTAATTGTATAAACGTTTGGAATCATTTGTGTATCTTTCACTTTATGACGATTTACTACAGATTGTTGCCTGTTTTGTTCCAACATTGACCGACAGACCAAATTAAAACCAGGTTGATTCTGATACTTTTAATGACATATATCCTATCAGCTGCCACTGTACTGTAAGCTGGACATGAGTCTTTTTTTTGTTCAGTTTCCGGAACAGTAACTGATGGAAGATCAACTGGCCTTGCTGTGAAAGGTCTGGGTAAAAGGATTGAGGAACTGACACTTCATTCTTAAATTTCTAAAAGATTTTAAAGATGGTTGTACAGGTAAGGATTTTGTTTGTCTGTTCTGCAGACTGGCAACCAGCTTTTATCCAAAACTTGTGTTTTTCTGTTTGTGATATTGTACAGGCTTGTAATAATGTTAAAGCAGAAACATTTTAGTGGCATTTTCCAACTTAAAAGATGACTTTCAGCCTTGAAATTGGTTATAAATACTGAGGGATGACATGCCGAGCTGCCCCCTAATTAGTGGGTTATGATATCATATATCACTAAGCCACCTGAATTGCTGATTTAACCTTTGGGTTTGTGCTGAGTTAGCTGCTTGCAGATGGAAATGATATGAAGATGCCGACGTTAGACTGGGGTGGGCACAGTAAGAAGTCTCCAGGTTAAAATCCAACAGGTTTATTTGGAATCACAGGCTTTCAGAGTGCTGCTCCTTCCTCCGGTGAGTGGGCTGGTGTTGAGAGACTTCTTACTCAGTTGGAAAAAGGAGTGAGGGGAAGAGAATTACATCATAGAGGTATTTTGAAAGATCTTGAAGTTTGTTTGTAGAGGAGAAAAACATGACAAGTGTTTTAGTTCTTCATTTCCCCTCTCCTAACTGTTGCATGTATGTGCAGCTATGACTTTTGATGCTTTAGACTGCAATTGTGCATGAATAATAACAAATTAAATGAAATATTGAATCATTGAAATCCTACAATGCAAAAGGAGGCTACTTGGCCCATCAAGTGTACAATGATTCTCTGGTAGAGTATCTCACCCAGGCTCCGTCCCTTAATCCCACACATTTATCATAAATAATCCATTTAACCTACATCCTTGGACATTAAAGAGGCAGTTTAGCATGGCCAATCCACTAACCTGCACATCTTTGAACTGTGAGAAAATCGGAGCACCTGAAGGAAACTCATGCAGACATGGGAAGAATGTGCAAATTTGAAACGCGCAACCACGTGAAATTGAATCCAGGTCTTTCACACTGAGGCAGCAGTGCTAACACTGTGCCATCTCTGAATCTGTTGGTGTTGTGAATCTGTAGTTCAACAGGAGTTGAGGTAGAAGAAAAATTGGGAGAGAAGAGTCAAGAAAATAAAATCACTTCAATTGAATGTTATGAGCAAGCAGTATGTTGTATAAGAATAATCTGCAATAATAACATTGCCTCATTTGTCCAGTATTAAAATTACTGACTAATAATCAGAAAATTATGGGAGCACAGTGGAGTGTTTTTGCAAGAAAATGAAACCTACAGCAGAGCCTGATGTTGATATAACAATGATTCAGTAGTTTTTGGAACAAGGCAGGAATTTGAAATATTGTGTGTGCACGGGCCAGCATTCATGGATCTGTCCAAGTTTTTTTTTGCTTTGCCATGTGGAATTCTGTTGTGAGGGATTGGGGGGATGGGAGTGAAATTATGAACTTCTGAATATTCCTATAGTTATACTTTTCAGTTATGCCAGTTGCATTTTCATGTGACTTTTAAGTGAGCAAGGTTTGTTGTCTTGTTTTCTGTGTTACAGATTCGCCTACATAATTCATTGTCCCTTGGCTAAGAGGGCAAGCAGATGACCTTGTTAGGCTTTTGCTCGTTCTCTGTTCAGTTGGCCTCTGATGGCATTAAAATCTCATTTCTCGCACTTCAGTGGATAGAGGTTTGGCCTCATCTTCATGCATCCCTGTAATAATGCAGCTGTGATCAAGAAGACAGCATGTGGGGAATTAAGGTGCAGATTATCTTGTGCCGATACTCTGCTTAGAATCACTATTTAATAATAGATTAACTATTCTCTGAAGCATTAGACAGGGGACATCAACAAAAGCTTTCATTGAAGTAGGATTAGAGGTTGGGGGAGTGAGTTGGGCCAAAGCATACTGAGGTACAATTTTCAATTGTAAAAAAAAAACTATCTTGTTGAGCATTCTGTTTTTGTTTCAGGCATATTGGAGGTAATTTTGCACTCCCCCTCTCCCCATCTCTTCCCAAAAGAGATTTATTTGGGTCGGGTAGGACCTAATATTAAAAAGCTCAAACAGGACCTGCCTGCATCCAGTTTTAATGAGGAGCTACTGGGAGAACAATCCACTTCCAGGGCCATACAATTAAATATCTCTCCGTTTTTCTATCTTTCTATAGGTTTAGCTTTGGCTAGTAGACATTCCATCTTCTGCTGCTTTCCTTTGCCCATGATCCACTCATGACTTCCAAACCACGTTGCATCCTGCCATCCTACTCACTGGCATCTCCAAACCAAGGTACTCCTTGGCTGTGCTGCCTTCTAAGCATGCCCTGGACTAATTTGATCCACTACAGTTTGCCTACCACTGCGTCGGGTCCACAGCAGACATCAATTCCCTGGCCCTGCATTCAGCCCTGGAATACCTAGATAATAAGGATAGCTCTGTCAGACTCCTATTTATTGACTATAGCTCAGCCTTCACCACTATTTTCCCACAACACTCATCTCCGAACTCTATGCCCTGGGCCTTGACAGCTCCCTCTGTGACTGGATTCTGAACTTCCTAACTTATAGACCACAATCAGTAAGAATAGGCAACAACACCTCCTCCACGATCATCCTCAGCACTGGAGCCCCACAAAGCTGTGTTCTCAGCCCCCTTTTATACTCCTCATACACCTATGACTGTGTGGCTAAATTCCCGTCCAATTCAATTTTCAGCTTCACTGACGATACCACCATTGTGGGTCAGATTTCAAACAATGATGCGACAGAGTACAGGAATGAGATAGAGAATCTGGTGAACTAGTGCAGCAACAATAATCTCTCTCTCAATGTCAACAAAACAAAGGAGATTGTCGACTTCAGGAAGCGCAAAGGGGAACATGCCCTGTCTGCATCAATGGGGACAAAGCAGAAAGGGCCGAGAGCTTCAAAATTCCAGATCACCAACAACCTGTCCTAGTTCTCTCTCTCTCTCTCTCTTCTCCCCCCCCCCCCAGGCCGATACTATAGTTAAAAAAGCCCACCAAAGTCCATGCTTTCTCAGAAGACTAAGAAATTTGGCATGTCAGCTATGACTCTCATCAACTTTTACAGAGAAAGTATTCTTTCTGATTGTATTCCAGCTTGGTATGGCTCTTGCTCCAGCCAAGATCACAAGGAATTACAAAAGGTCATGAATGTGGCCCAATCCATCACACAAACCAGCCTCTCAACCATTGACTCTGTCTACATTTCCCATTGCCTCAGCAAAGCAGGCAGCATAATTAAGGACCTCTCACACCCTGGACGTTCTCTCTCCCACCTTCTTCCTTCGGGAAAAAGATACAAAAGCCTGAGGTCACATACCAACCAACTCAAGAATAGCTTCTTCCCTGCTGCTGTCAAACTTTTGAATGGACTTACCTTGCATTAAGTTGATCTTTCTCTACAACCTATCTATGATTGTAACACCAAATTCTGATGCCTCCAGAACTTCCTTTCCAGCACTGTGGCTTCTTAATCAACACTGTTATCCTCCTTTTTTATCTTCCCTATCTTTTCTGGAAGACTTGCAGTGCTGTTTGGGAGTTCAAGGATTTTGACCCAGCAACAATGCTGGTTTTCCATGAATCTGCTGCCCTTGTATTTCAAGATGGTAGTTTATGGTTTTAGAAGGTGCTGTTGAAGAATCCTTGATGAGTTGCTGACGTGCATCTTGTAGGTGACACACAACTACTATAGTGTGCCGTTGACTGAGAGAGTGAAAATTTAAGATAATAGATCGGGTGCCAGTCAAGTATGGTGCTTTATTGGGGATAATGTCAAACCTCTTGAGTGTCATTGAAGCTTTCCTCATTCGTGCAAATTGAGACAATTCTAATATTCCATTGCATGTCTGCCTTGTAGATGGTGTCTTTATATGCCCTGTTTGTGAACACAAATCCTCACTCAGCTGAAGAAGGAGGTTAAGATTCCGAAAACTAGTGCTGCCGAATAAACATGTTGGACTTTGACCTGGTGTTGTAAGACTTCTTATTGTGTTTACCCCAGTTCAACGCCAGCATCTCTACATTGTAGATGGTAGACAGGCTTTGGAGAGTCTAGAAGCAACTTTACTCTATGCAGAATACCCACCCTCTGACCTGCTGTTGGAACCACAGTACTTACCTAGTTCAGTTGTGTTTCTGGTCAATGGTGACCCCAGCATATTGATAATGGGGGATTCAGCAATAGTAATACCACTGAAGATCAAGAGTTAGATTCTCTCTTGTCGCAGATGATCATTACCTGACACTGTCTGTGTGCAAGTTCCTGGAATACAATCCCATTCTTAATGTTTTGACAGGCAGCTTGTTCAGGTGCTTATTCTGGGATATTGAAGAGTGGTTTTCCTGTAGTAACTGATATGAATGAGCTAATAACTGCCTGCTGAAATACTTCAACATTGGCAACATTTTAAACCTGTTTCCACAGAATAGTAAAACAGATTGTAATTACTATTTGTTTTTAGTGAGAACTATTTTTTGATTATATTTTTTCTCTCCTCAGCACGAGATGGGTAATTCAGACAGCCAGTACAATCTGCAAGGGACCAAAGGTAATAGTGCTGAGGGGAAGTTGATGCCTGGTGGCAGGCAGAAGTCATGCACACTCAAAATTCGAAGCGTTCATGCCAAGGATGAAAAATCGCGCTCTTCGTTCGGTTGGGGATATAGTGGCGGCAACATAAGTTACAAAGCAAGATCTCTAGGCAAAAACTGCCTTTCCCAACACAAAAGCAACCAGCGTTACTCCCTCAATAGTTCTTCACGTCAATGCAAGTCTTTGATGGGCAATAGTAATGCACATAGCAGATGCCATCAGGATCACCTGGGGAAATATGATCATGGGAATGATAAATTGTTATCTGGAAACCATTTTCCTTACATTAATCTTGACAAAATAGACAGTCACAGTAAAGCTCTGGAATTCAATGGCCATGTTTTAAATGGACATAGATTACCTGAAAAAGTAACTCAATCCAAGAAAGCAGAAGGAGAAGGCAGTCCAAAGGTTCTCATCAAAACTCTGGGAAAATTTGATGGGGATGTAAGGGTCGAGTTTCACAGTGGTGGTGGCAATAATAGCAGCAAATCACTCTGCGATGAATCCCAAGGGCCAGTTCAGCTTTTGAGATATTCTCCTGCAATGGAATCTGACTCGAGTAAACAAAACGACGAACAGGTTGATGCCAATAAAGGAAACTTAATGGATCAGAGTCTTCTGTTTGGTGAGCAGAGATCGAAATCAAGCAAAGGTAGCTTAATCAGCTCTGAATTTTCCTGGTCCGAATTGCCATGGGGACATGGTGCTTATGCCAGTGATTTTGATAAAATGTACACAACTGGGAAAGTTACTGAGACAGGTAATCCAGAAAGCATTTCACCAAATGACGAGCAGCTCTTCCAAAGATCATCTCTCTCTTCTCTTCAAACTCTATACAGTGATACAGGTGTCGGACTTTCCATGCCCTCAGAGAGTGAATTTTCTGATGGCTACAGGAACCTGACTTTTAATTCTCATAACTTGTTCGAGAACAACTTTTCTAACTGCTTAAATTTGCTACCTGATGAGGAGGATAGAGGAACATTACAATATGCCTCTTATACACTCCCATGTCGAAAGCCCAAACACCTTGTTGAGGATGGCTCATCAAGGACTGCCCTGAAAAGTCGAATGCGGCGTTTAAGCGCTTGGACTGGGAGCCTTACCAGAAAGAAGAGGAAACTACAGGTAAGGAAACTTATTTTGTTGGAAATCTAAAGTTTGACCACACTTTTATAACTTGCAATAACATATATATTCTTTGCTTTCAAAAGAGAAATATGATGCTAGATTGCCATTTTTTTTTCAAATTAACCCCCAATTGCAAGAATTTCCAAGAAGTTCCTGTGTCCTCTTTACTGGTTTATTGGTTTTGACTTCCTGTATGGCTTTGCTAAATTTGCTAAATATGGTAACAAAGCCATTGCAATACAGAAACAACTTTATTTTTATTACTGAAGTAAATACCAACGCACAGTTCTGATCACTTTGTGGTTCTTTTTTGTTCTCTCCTTATTCTGAATAGTTCCTGATCTGTCTCCGACTATACATGGAGTACTGTGTACAGTTTTGGTCACCTTAAATAAGGATATACATGCTTTGGAAGCAGTTCAGAGAAGGTTCACTGGGTTGGTTCTTAGGATAAAGGGACAATCTGGTAGGAAAGATTGAAAAGATTGGGTCTATAATCAAAATTTAGAATAATGGGAAATGATCTTATCAATAAATATAAACGTATTGAGGGGATTTGACTGGGTAAAAGATGATAGGGCATTTCCTCTTGTGGGGGTATCTAGAACTAGGGGGCACAGTTGGAAGATAAGGGGATGGAGATTGAGAAGAATTTCTTTGGAATTCTTTTCCACCAATAGCAATGGAAGCTGAATCATTAAATATTTGTAAGGTTGAGTTTAAAAAAAAATTGACAAGGCAATCAAGAGATATGAAGGATGTGCAATAAACTGATGTTAAGGCCACAATCAGATCAACCTAAATCTTAATGACAGGAAATACTTGATGGGCTGAAAAGTCTATTCCTGCCGCTATTTCTATTTCTTGGTAATTCTGCCTCAATTTTATTTTTTAACTTACTTAAAAAGCTTAATGTTTCAAAGTTGAAGCAGTTTACGTACTTTCTCTCATACTCATCCTCCATTGTTCTGGGAGCAAATCAAAATGTTATTTTTTAGAACCTGTTCCAAAGGCTATTTTTTTGAGTGAATACAGTGCCCATGGTCAATATTTGACACTTTTCTGCACTCACAAATGACTATCTTGCTTCACTAAAAGATGTCTAAATTCACCTGTGGTGTGCTAAGTCTATAACCAAGTATGCATAGAATCTGCAAGATTCCAGGACAGTGAGTTGTTACGAATCCCGTGGAGATGGATTGGTTTTTAAAGGCGAGAGACTTCTCAAATAGGCAACAGAAATAAACTAGTGAATAAGATTTCACTTTTAAGACTGTCACTGTAACAAACAAAATCAACATAGATCAAAGATTACACTTACGGGATCCCTAGTATGTGTGCCACGTTTCTGGCAGAAATGAAGTACTAAAGAAACAGTTTCCACCATTGCTCCCAGCTTTCATGTGGAGGTCCACTTTTTTGCACCATGTTAGGTCAGAAATTCCAGTGTCTTTTGACAATCATTTTACTCTGTTGGAGTTTTCCCAAATATGACTCACCAACAAAGTATTTCTCTACAATTCCCATGCTGTAATTCTTTAAAAGCATTGTTTTCTGAACAGAAACAGAACACTCACCAGCACCTTGCTTTGGACATCAACACATTTTGCTTTGCCTTCACCGTGCTTTCCCACAGCCTTAACTCATTTGTTTCTGCATCTCAAACAGCAGCTGTCTCTTTTTTGTAAGACAGTGTGAAAAGGTGTTTAAACTGCCATCCCACCTTAATGGGTTTCAATTCGAGTTTCTCTTCCCATGGCAATTGAATCACACGAACATGTTTTGATGCTGAAATGTTAACCAGAACTTTGAGTTAAAGGTACACTCAAATCATAATCCATCTTGTAAAGTTCTGCGTTTATGATGAGCTTTAACTTCACAAATCTTATTACCTAGCATTTAGTTATTAAATATCCTGGGCTGGATAGTTACCTATTTCTTGAAAAGTGGACTTTTTATATGATCTTGAAGCTTCATCTTCATGTTAGTGAGGAAAGCAGGATGGGGGCTGCAATTCAAAAATGTCACTAGGCTGTGTTCTAGGACCATCCAATTATGCATTTAATTGAATGGTCTATCAAGACTTGCAAGTCCAACAAGTGAACATGTACTGGACATAAATGTAAAATTCCAACCAGCTGATTTACACATAATTATCCTGATTCCAAATATTCCCCAATTCTAAGCTAAATTTGGTTGGTTTTGCTGTGGATTTTATCTACAGGCAGAAGTTTATGTTGGAATGTCGACCAGCTTCAAAAATGTATTCTGTTCCTTCGTTCTTTGATTATTAGCTGCATTGTATAGGCTGCATCCGTAGTTACACAGAAACTAAAAGCAGGAGTAGGCCATTCAGCCCTTTGAGCCTGTTCCACCATTCATCTTGATCATGACTGATCATCAAATTCAATATCCTGATCCTCCCTTTTTCCCATATTCCTTAATCCCTTTAGCCCCAATTTCTTCTTAAAATCACACAATGTTTTGGTCTCAGATATTTTCTGTGGTAGTGAATTCCACACATTTATACATAAGGTTTACCCTTTATCCTCAAACTCTGATCTCTTGTTCTGGACTCCCCCACCATGAGGAACATTGTTTCTGAATCTATCCTGTCTAATTCTGTTAGAATTTTATAAGTTTCTATGAGAACCCCTCTCAGTCTTCTAAACTCCAGTGAACATAATCCTAACCGACTCTGTCTCTCCTCATATGACAGACATGCCATCCCAGGAATATCCTGATAAACCTTTGCTGTACTCTGTCTATAGCAAGTTCATCTTTCCTCACATCAGGACACTGAAACTACACACAATACTCTAGGTGTGGCCTCATTATTGCCCTATACAATTGCGCCAAAATATCCCTATCCCGATACTCAAATTGTCATGCTATGTAGGCCAACATACCATTTGCCTTATTAACTGCTTGCTGTACCTGCATGCTTACTTTCAACGACTGATGCATGAGGACTCCAAGTTCTCATTGAGTATCCACTTCACTCAATTTACGTGCATTCAAGTAATAACCTGCCTTCCAATTATTGCTACCAAAGTGGATAATTTCACATTTATTTTCATTATACTGCGTCTGCCATGCATATGCCCACACATTCAGTCTGTCCAAATCACGCTGAAGTATCTCTGCATCCTCCTCCACAGCTCACCCAATTTTGTATCATCTGCAAATTTGGAGATAATACATTCAGTTCCTTCTTCCAAATCATTGATTCATAATATGAACAATTGATGTCTTAGCACAAATCCCTATGGAACCTCACTAGTCACTAATTGTCAATTAGAAAAAGACCCATTTGTGCCAACTCTTTGCTTCCCATCTGCTATCTAGCTTTCTATCCATCTCAGTAAGAAGTCTCATAACATCAGGTTGAAGTGCAACAGATTTATTTGGAATCTCGAGCTTTCGGAGTGCTGCTCCTTTGGAGTTGTGAGACTTCTTATTGTGCTCACTTCAGTCCAATGCCAGCATCTCCAAATCATGGTATTCATCTCAAGACATTACCTGCAATTCCATGTGCTTTAACTTTACACCGCAGTCTGCTACATGAGACCTTTGTTGAAAGCCTTCTGGAAGTCTAAATAAACTACATCACTCGTTCTCCTCAGTCAACTCTACTAGTTACATCCTCAAAAAATTTCAATAAATTTGTCAAGCATGATTTCCTTTTGTCTGATTATACCACTGCCTTCCAAATGCTGAGTTGTGAAATCCTTGAGAATAGAATCTAGCAACTTCCCTAGTGTTTGCCAATGTTAAGCTTACTTGTCTATAGTTCCTTATTTTCTCTCTACCTCCTCTTTGAACAGCAGGCTTATGTTAGCTACCTTCCAATCTATAGGAACTGCTCCAGGGTCCAGAGAATTTTGGAAAATAACCACCAATTGATCTGTTATTTCCAGGGCCTCTTAAATACTCTGGGATGAAAATTATCAGGGCCTGATGATTTATCCACTATTACTCCTATCAATTTCCACAAAACAATTTCTCTACTAACGCTGTTTTTCTTCAGCTCCTCACTAAAACAGGATTTTCTCAGCACTTCTGGCATGTTATTTTTGTCTTCCATTGTGAAGACTGAAACAAACTACAAATTTAATTGCTCAGCCATTTCTTTGTTCCCCATTATGAATTCTCCTATTTATGAATGTAAGGGGCCTCCATTTGTTCTTGTCAATCTTTTTCTCTTTACAAATTGATAGAAACTTACACAGTTTTTATGTTTCCCAATAGCTTACTTTCTTCTCTATTTTTCCCTTCTTAATCAATCTTTGGTCCTCCTTTGCTGAATTTTAAACTATCTCAATCCTCAGGCCTGTTGCTTTTTCTTGCCAATTTGTGTGCTCGTTCCTTGAATCTGATACTGTCTCTAATTTCCTTTGTGAGCCATAGATTTTGACCATAATTCCCTTACGATTCTTGTGCCAAAAGGTAATGAACAACTTCTGAAGTTCGCTTATTAATTCTTCAAATACCTGCAAATGCCTGTCCACTGTCTGTTCTCACAGCTATTGGTAAAAGATCTTAATAGATTTCAATTTCCATATGTTGAAAGTGGTTTAAAATCTCTGGATTGGACCTGTGTGCTGAGTTTTAAAGATCACCATTGTCCAATAAAGTAGACACTATTTGCAATTTAAGCATCTGGAGCATAACTTCATTACCTAACTAGTTTTGTTGATTGTTCAAATATTGCAGTCACCTACATGTCTAAATCTAATAATCCAGAATTCAATTCAGGTGAACATTTGTTAGGAGCTCAGTAATGAAAACAAAATAATATTTCAGGAAAAGAATTGCATACACTTGGAAGCGTTGACTTTGCCATGTTTCTATGTAATTTTTATTTGTTGCAAGAATCAAATCACATCACTTGCAAGAGTGAGGAAAGTTAAATACGTCATCATACTGTGTCCATTTTAATAGCGTGCCTGGAGTGCTAAGTTTTGAGAGAGAATGTTATTGGATTCATGGTCAAAACTGAAAAATGACAGTTCAATTGTGATTTTAAGTTTTCCTCATATTTGGGATTTTTATTCTATGATGATCTTAAATTTTAAGCAAGCTGCTGCAGTAAAAACAGATTTAACTTCCAGCCCAAATATTGACATTATAAACTTCTCAAATATAGAGCACTGTGGGTAAATGTTCCATGCTGTGATATTATAATAAATAAACGATGTAAAAGAGATCTTTCCTATTTTGTAGTGTTGTCAAAGATGATTTTTTTTTTGACTCTTGCTATGCTTAGTTAGGAAATAATGCTCTTTATTCTCTCCCCTGTAATATACTTGTGGACAGTCTTAGAATTCTCACAAATCCTACCCACCAACACTTTTTTGTGCTTCGTCTTTGCTATCCTAATTGTTTTTGTTGTCTATATAACTGGCAATGATTATGAGCTTGATACAAAGAGAAGGAGCCCTTTTTCTATTAGTAATTCATTTTATTACTTGTCGATGTTAGGCAGTGTACAACATAAATCATGCAGTTTGTATCAAAACTATGCAGTCTAAAACACATTCTCATTGGTTTCCATGACAATTCCTGAGTGATCACAGAACATGGGAGATATTACCTGAGAAAAAGAGCTAGTCTTCCCTAGAAGACTAGAAGAAAAAGTCTTCCCTCTGACTGCCATTTCCACGTCTTCTGATGTAGGGTTTTCCTCTTCTGCGTGGTTAGTCTCCAGGTTTCACTGCAGCTGGTCCGAGAGTCTTCATTCTTATCTTGTCCAAGTTATACTGCCTCTTCTTTGTTAGTTCAAACTTTGTCGCTTATTTTGTATTTTTCCCTCATTGGTCCCAGCCTAGGGTCCTAGGTAGGATTATCTCATTGCTCTCTGGCTAAATAAGGCTTTGTGCCTTACAACATTTTTTTAATCCTTTTTATAGAACTAAATTTAGCCAGTTCAGGCCAGCTTCAAATAGCGGGTTACTGCAGTTCAAGTGGAGTTTGCAGACTTTAGCTGCTTTTTTACAGTTCCTGGTCAATATTTTCTTAGTCTGTCCTGTACTTCCTACACTCCATTAAGGCCTCCGTTGATTCTTTCCTATCCAGTCCTGAATATCCTGAGGCATTCAGGGTTCTCTGGGCTTTTTGCTTCTACGTTTCACCCTAAAAGAAACATGTAGGGCCTGTACTCTCCCCATTTTCTTTTTGAACATCCCCTTCCCCCACTGCTCTGTTTAGATTTTCCCACAAGAAGCTGTTCCCAGTCTACTTTGTCCTCAGTTTAGAAACCTGAAACTCTTTACCTCCAGGGGGACCATGAGTTCTGTTTTTAATAGGACAATCCCATATTTAAGCCTACCACAAATATCCCAATTTTAAAAGATAGCAAATGCCTCCTGATGTCTTTTACATTTCAGAACGTTCGATGTTGCCAGATGGATGTTGTTCCTGAAAAACATTTGAGTAAATGTGGGGTAATATGTTCTATTATTCCAAATAATTTAGGAACCATATTGTCACATGGAAGTATGCATGTATATCCAGAATGGCACCTCGCTTATTGCACCATAATCAGTAAAGAAGTGACTACTGGCAGCAGTTGCGCTGGGCAACCTGAATCATTTCTAGGTACAAAGCACTGCAAGGTTTCAGTGCTTGAAGTTAGTTCAGTCTTTACTCTGGGACTGTGTCAAAAAATGTGCCAAACACGAACAGTACACTTTTAATTGCTCACAGCAGCCTTAGTAACATTACTTAGCACTTTTGGACAAAAATAGACAAAAAGAGGCTAAGTGATGTTAATATGTTACTCCTTGTGTTTCTGATTATTTTTTGTTTGGTGAGACACAGAAGCTGATCAAATACATTTTAGTAAGGGACTGTTTGCTTAACATACACTATGCCTTGCACAGTGTTGTAAATCTTGTGATTGTAAATCTCAATTGATTTAAAAAGAACAAATTCTGATTGGACTCACTTGAATACAAGTTATTTTACCAAGACTTCCATATTCAGCATAGGGAAACATGGACTGCAATGATTCAAAAAGGTGGCTGATTCACTTCTCAAGGGCAATTCGGAATGGACAACAAATACTGGACTTGCTAGCAATACTCACATCCAGTTTAAACAGTAAAGATAAGTCTTTGAATAAGCTGGGCCACGTTGTGACCAAGTAGCTGTGTTGTCTCTGCTCCAGCCCCCAGCCCCCGCCTCACCATACCCAAGGGCCAGATAAAGCCAAGGGACCTCAAGTTGACCTCCCTGATTTTTTCATCCTTGTGTCTGTTTCTGACCTCAGCATGACTGCAAATACAAGTCTGTTAACTCTTTTTTTTCTTCACAGATGCTGCCTGACCAGTGGATCATTTCCAGCAATTTTTGTGTTAATTTCAGAAGTATTTTGCTACTGTATTACTGCAAATACATCATTATGTTTTCAAATAATCTTAATGTAAAATTGATTAATTCTAAGTATTTGATAATTGTTTCTTGTAGCCCAAAAAGAAAAGTTGTATTGGGAATGGTTGCAATGATAGTGTCTGGAGTTAATTTTATGCAAAAAGAAAACCATTATTCAGATGATGATCCATTAATTTGCCAACGTTTTGTGGCATCGATTAGTAGGATGCAGGTTCTCACAGTGAATGAGAGACTGTGTGAGCACAACTCACACTGGACTACTTTTGCATGCCTAATGGTGCCTGCCTGCCTTATCCATTGAAGATCTTTGATTTCCTTTTATGGAAGAATTCAAATATCAAATTCTTGGTATTTTAAGAAATAATTGATTAATGTTGTAGAAACCAAATAGAAGAGACAATATGAACCAAAGGATTCATTTTTAAAGGGACTGCAGAAATACAGAGACATGTAGGTGTACACATTCAAGGTTGTTTTGCTAGCATATGGGATTGGAATGTTTGTTTGGAGGGCCATATGCTGGAATTTTCTAGTTCCCCCACTGCAGAGCCAACAAGCCATTAGAATCTCAATGATGGGCCAGAAGATCTCAGAGTGGAGAGGGTGCAAATTCTGAATTTAGTGTACAAGAGTAATGAAGCATTCTAAACCTTTTAAAATCACTAATTAAGACCTCAGCTAGAGTATTCTATCCAATTCTGGATGCCACACTTGAGGAAAGATGCAAAGACATTGGAGAGTGCGCAGAACAGTTTTATTAGGATATCGCCAGGGATGAAGACTTCAGTATGTGGAGAATCTCGGGAAGCTGGGATTATTCTTCTTGGAGCAGCAAAATCTAAGCAGAAATGTTTAAACTTTAGTAGGCTTTTTGTAGAGTTAATAAGGAGAAACCTTCCCACTGAAACATTGCTAACTTTGAGAACCTATTTTAAGACAACTGATAAAAAGAACCTGAGGGAAAGATAATTTTTGGAAGCTCATGGCCCAAAATTCAATGCCTGATAGGGTGGTGGAAGCAGATTGAATCGCAACTTTAAAAAGATTTGGATATATTCTTGCTAGGTTATGAGGAAGACTAATTGAATTGTTCTTATGAGGATCATGTACCAAAGGAGGCCATTCAGCTCTCTAATTCTTGGATTAGATATGTACTTCAGACAGAGATAGATACGTTCTTGATTGGTAAAGGGATCAAAGATGACAGGGAAAAGGGGAGAAAATGTGATTGAGAAACTTACCAGTCATGGTTGAATGACAGAGCAGACTCGATGGGCCAAATAGCCTAATTCTGCTCCTATATCTTTTGGTCTTATTATATTGCTTTGCAATGGATAATAACTCTGGTCAAGATGTAATGACAACTTTCTATTGCTAAAAATAGCTCATCATTCTTTAAATAATTTGTACTTGCTTTGATTTTTAAAACCTGATCATCATTTATGCTGTGTTCCTTCTGTTCTGCTTTCCCTCACTTTCTCCAGATAAAGCAGTTGAAGATTGTGTCTGTGCATTGCAGTTGTGTAGTTCTCAAAGTAAAGATAATACTTGACAAATGTTTGGTTATGTTTAATATATGGTATGGGTATGTTATAGAAAGTCTTATCAAATATTTGCAAATTTTCTGTTTAACCTCCTAAAATGTGTTTCAGCAATCAAATAAAAATTCTATCAATCTTGCAGGACTCAAAATCCAAGGATATAAATGAATATTGTGACAGTGGAATTGATGGTGTGACTGCAGACACCAGTTCTCCTTCCCAAGTATCAAGTTTATTGTGGTCACCTGGCTCCAGCTATACATTGCCACCCAGAAGTAACTCTACCAATGCAGTTGGCAATGATGTCTTGAGACAGAGCATTTATGAGAACTTCATGCGAGAGTTGGAAATGGGTCATATACCTGTGGAAAATGCTGACCAATCTACAGGAAGTGAGGAAACCAGCAGTGATTCTTTCAGTTCTTTAGAACAACTGGATTTATTGTATGAAAAAGAACAGGGGTTTGTGCGAAAGGCTGGCTGGTTGTCTTTTAAACCTCTTATTACACATCAAAAAGAGAGAAAGTTGGAACTTGCACCTCGCAGAAAGTGGAAACAGTATTGGGTTTCTCTTAAAGGTAATTAGTATAAATCAGATTTAATATGTGGGCCTGGATTTTTGGCAGTAGAGATGACTAGAGAGACCTTTACAAATGGCAGGCATGTCCTGCTTGCTTGATTCCCTATGCCATTTCTGATTTTCAAGAGTGTCTTTAAGGATTTGGACTGGTTCAGATCATGAGCCCCCATCCTATATTCCTGAAGTGGCCAGTCCCATTATAGGAAAATACATGCTGTATTCAGACCAGATTTCCACAGAGTCGTGATTCAGAGCACCTCAGAGAAGTTATGAATCATAATCTGCAAGAAAGAATTCTTTGAAAACAAGTTCAGAAGGTCGCCCTCATGAACCCTCATGCCATAGAACCCAAGCCCTCTTAATCCTCTGTTAGCTATATACTTCCATGCCTGTTCATCCACCATACTCTATAAAACCAATTAGCCCTATTATGACACATGTATAAAAAAACTTCAAACAAAACGAATCTTTCGCTCATTAATAATTTTTTGCTTTCTTAAAAATACTTCTTTGACTACAAGCAAATGTGTCAATCATCCTGACCCATTTTAAAGTACTAATAGCAGAAAATACAAGCACCCTTAACCTTGTGTAAATAAATGTTGGGCAATTGACATCAGTGGTGTTCAACAGTTTAATGAATGTCTGGACTCACAGCCAGAAATGCATGATAAGACTTGGCTGAGAGTTCAGATATCTATGACACTGTTGAAACTTTTTTTTGCTTTAACTGGGACAAGTCCCACAAACGAGGTGCCTGGCGAAGCCTGTGGTTATCTACACATGTGCACGCATGCAGTAATGCTTAGAGCTGTATTGGATTAAAGTTCTGGATGATGTCTAATAACTGGTCCTAATAAAATGGCTAGTTTGAATCTAGATGCCATTATGACAAATGTAGACTGCTTTCCTTCCAAGACCACTTTATCCTTTACAAATGTGTTAAAACATAGAACATAGAACACTACGGTACAAACAGGCCCTTCGGCCCAACAGTTGCACCGATCATGCCCATACCTACGAGACCATAGAAGTACCTGTAATTCCCAATCCCATTTAATCTCATACGCACATCCAGAAGTCTTTTAAAAAACCCCCGCGAGTTCACCTCCACCATCACCATGTTGCTTAGAATCTCTCACTGCAATCCAGATGTACTCTAACACAGGGCTGTAGATGTAGTATAATTGCATACCAGCTCTCTGAATATAAAGGCCAACATTTCATTAGCCTTTTAAATTATTTTCTTTACCTGTTTGTGATATCTTAATGATCTGTGTATCTGGACTTCCTCACATTTCTCCCCCCTTCCAAAAACATATCCTTGTATTGTTGCTGTCTCTAATTTCTTACTGTTTAGAAAATGCTTTGTTCTATCCTTTCTAGGTCCAAAATAGATTACCTCACTTTTGCCAAATTGAAATTAATTTGTCACGGTTTTGCTTACTGACTTCATCTATTAATATCCTTTTAACTTGGTATTTCTATCATCACTACTGCTTAGCATATGTGTCATTGACAAACTTATTAATGTAACTCTCTCTATTTTAACTTAAATGGTTGATACAATGAATCATCAAGGTCGCAGCACAGATCCTTGCGGGACACCACTTATTACTCATCCATTTTCCCAACTCTGTCTCCTGCTGCTCAGCTGACTTCCTTACCAGATCAATAATTACCCTTCACTTCCATGAGCTTCAGCTTTAGTTGTCTGTATCATATAAAGAATTTTATCAAATGCCTTTTAGAGGCCAGGCAAATAATTTGTAAACATCCCTCAGACCACTACTTAGCTCTTCAAAAATGTGATCAGATTCATTGGGTATGTCCCTTCCTTTGAAAAATCTGCTGAGTTGAAATATTTCAAGATATTCAGTACCCAATCATTAATTATAAACTCTACCTTTCTGGCGTGAGCTAGTCTGCCAATCCCAACTATGCGAGAGTTAAAATTTCTATTTAAAACCACGCTACCTGTGTTTAATGCAAAGTATGCTTTAAATATTCAAATACTGCTTTAAAAATTCTGCAGGTGAACTGTTCAAGATAGCTTAATAAAAATATATTCTGTAACCTGCTTCATCAAATAAGCAGATTTATGATGTTTCCTATTTAAAGGCAGTTTCTAAAGTTGTTAAAACTTTCATTGCATTTTGTATTGATCATGTTTTAGTTAATGAGCTGAGTACTGCTTCGTGATTGTTGCCAGAAACTCGTCCATCGGCATATTTTTCTAGGCATTGTCTAGTCTTCTGGGTAACGGTATTGCCAACAGCAATGTCAACTTAAACAAGCCCAATGTGGCTTTCAAACTTTAATTTTGTTCCTTAGTTTACAAGGTGAAAAGTAAGAGGTCAGTGTCTGATTAAGATTTCTAATTAGAAAAGGTCATTTATTTCATCCAGTTGGCCCGCTCACTTAATTGGATCACCCCTAGATATTAAGTTAACAAAAATCCCCATAATGAAATCTCCAATTGTACTAACATCCATGCCTTTTGGACAAGTATGTTCCAGATTTCTGCTAAAAATGCTTTGATCTAATTCCTGAATTCTTTAGCTAGAATTTTAAATCTATTTCTCCCATTCTTGATTTTGCTCCACGAGAGGATGTTGTTTCTCTGTAACACAGGAACATAGGAAATAGGAGCAGAAATAGGCAAATTCAGCCCTTTGACTGGCAGAGCAGGCGCAATCAGGTCATGGCTGATCTCTCCCTGGTCTTAAATCTGCTTCCTCATCTATTCCGTAGATTCTCTTATCCCTTTTTTATTAGAAATCTATCTATCTATCTCCCCTTTGAAACCATTTAATGATTCAGATTTCACTGTGCTATGGGATAGCAAGTTCCACAAATTGAGCACCCTCTGCGAGAAGCAGTTCCTCCTCATTTCAGTTTTAAGTCTACTGATGCTCAACTGGTACCTGTGACCTCTTGTAGGTTGCCCATTTGTCTACATTTATGAATCTCTTTTAAAATGTTATATACCTCACTCAGATCTCCTCTCACCTTTCTAAACTTCAGTGAATAAAAGCCCAAAATGTTTAATTTTTCCTTATGCATGAATCCCTTCATCTCCGGAATCAATCTAGTGAACCTCCTCTGAACTCCCTCCAGTGCTCCCACATCCTTTGTCAAATAAGGAGATAAAAACTGGACCCAATACTTCCCACCAACACCCTGTACAATTGCAACAATACTTGCTATTTTTATACCCCAGTCCTTTTACAATAAATGCCACATCCTATTTGCCCTTCTCATTACATGCTGTACCTGCATACCAACTTTAAGGATTCATGAATATAGACACTCAAATCCCTCTGCTTGGACACATTTTCAATATGTTTTCCATTTAGGTAATGATTTGCCTTTCTATATTTTTTGCCAAAATGGATAACTTCTCATTTATCTGCATTAAACTCCATCTGCCAAATTTTGGCTCATTTTCCTAACTTATCTGTATCCATCTGTACGTTCTACGTACAGATGAACATCTATGTACAGACATAGAACATAGAACATTACAGCACAGTACAGGCCCTTCGGCCCTCGATGTTGTGCCGGCCAGTGGACCCTCTAACCTAAACTATTCCAATATCATCCATATGCCTATCCACCGAACATTTGAATGCCCCCAAAGTAGGCGAGTCCACAACTGCTGCAGGCAGGGCATTCCACGCTCTCACCACCCTCTGTGTAAAGAACCTGCCTCTGACATCCGTCCTATAACTACCACCTCTTAATTTAAAGTTATGTCCCCTCGTGTTGGTCATCACCATCCGAGGAAAAAGGCTCTCACTATCCACCCTATCCAGTCCTTTGATCATCTTATACGCCTCAATTAGGTCACCGCGTAACCTTCTTCTCTCTAATGAAAATAACCTCAGGTCCCTCAGCCTTTCCTCATAAGGCCTTCCCACCATACCAGGCAACATCCTGGTAAACCTCCTCTGCACCCTTTCCAATGCTTCCACATCTTTCTTATAATGCGGCGACCAGAACTGTACGCAATACTCCAAGTGCGGCCGCACCAGAGTTTTGTACAGTTGTAACATAACCTCACGGCTCCTAAATTCAATCCCTCTACCAATAAAAGCTAACACACCGTACGCCTTCTTAACAACTTTATCAACCTGGGTGCCAACTTTCAAAGAGCTATGTACTTGTACCCCAAGATCCCTCTGCTCGACAACACTATTAAGGGTCCTTCTATTAGCCCTATATTTCATATGCCTGCTATTCCTACCAAAGTGAATCACCTCACACTTATCCGTATTGAATTCCATTTGCCACCTCACGGCCCAGCTCTGCAACCTATCTATGTCCCTCTGCAAACTGTAACATCCATCCTCGCTGTCTACAACTCCCCCCACTTTGGTATCGTCAGCAAATTTACTAATCCAACCCTCTACACCCTCATCTAGGTCATTTATAAAAATGACAAACAGCAGTGGCCCTAAAACAGATCCTTGAGGTACACCACTTGTAACTGCACTCCAGGTTGAATATTTCCCATCAACCACCACCCTCTGTCTTCTATCAGCTAGCCAATTCCTAATCCAAACTGCTAAATCACCTTCAATCCCATGCATCTGCACTTTCTGCAGTAGCCTACCATGGGGAACCTTATCAAACGCTTTGCTAAAATCCATATACACTACATCAACTGCCTTACCCTTATCTACCTCTTTGGTCACCTCCTCAAAAAACTCAATAAGGTTTGTGAGGCACGACCTACCCTTCACAAAACCGTGCTGACTATCCCTAATCAATTTATTTCTCTCTAGATGCTTATAAATCCTATCCCTTATAATTCTTTCCAAGACTTTGCCCACAACAGAAGTCAGGCTCACCGGTCTATAATTTCCAGGATGGTCCCTACTCCCCTTTTTGAACAAAGGGACAACATTTGCCATCCTCCAGTCTTCCGGCACTATACCTGTAGCCAACGACGACATGAAGATCAAAGCCAAAGGCTCTGCAATCTCCTCTCTAGCCTCCCAGAGAATCCTAGGGTAAATCCCATCTGGCCCAGGGGACTTATCAATTTTCATACCCTCAAGATTCGCTAACACCTCCTCCTTATGAACCTCAATCCTGCCCAGTCTACAACCTAGTATCGCAGTATTCTCCCCGACAACATTGTCTTTCTCCTGCGTGAATACTGACGAAAAATACTCATTCAGTGTCTCTCCTATCTCCTCAGGCTCCACGCACAACTTCCCACTGCTATCTCTGACTGGCCCTAATCTTGCCCTAACCAATCTTTTATTATTTATATACCTGTAAAAAGCTTTAGGATTCTCCTTAATCCTATCCGCCAAAGTCTTCTCGTGTCCTCTTCTAGCTCTTCTCAACTCCCTCTTTCGCTCCTTCCTGGCTGATTTATAGCTCTCCATTGCCCTAACTGAGCCTTCACGTCTCATCATTATATAAGCCTCCTTCTTCCTCTTCACCAGAGATTCAACTTCCCTAGTACACCATGGTTCCCTCACTCGACCACTTCCTCCCTGCCTGGCAGGTACATATTCATTAAGGACACGCAGAAGCTGTTCCTTAAATATGCTCCACATTTCAGATGTCCCCAGCCCCTGCAATTTCCTGCTCCACCCCATGCATCCTAAATCTCTCCTAATAGCCTCATAATTACCTTTCCCCCAGCTATAACTACTGTTATTCGGTACGTGCCCATCCCTTTCCATCACTAAGGTAAACGTAAACAGAATTGTGGTCACTATCACCAAAGTGCTCACCCACCTCCAAGTCTAACACCTGGTCTGGTTCATTACCCAATACCAAATCCAATATAGCCTCACCTCTTGTTGGCCTATCTACATACTGAGTCATGAAACCTTCCTGCACACATTGAACAAAAACTGACCCCTCTAACGTACTTGAACTATAGCTTTTCCAATCGATATTAGAAAAGTTAAGTCCCCCATTACAACTACCCTGTTACTTTCACACCTATCCAGGATCAACTTTGCAATCCCTTCCTCTACTTCTCTGGAACTTTTTGGAGGCCTATAAAAAAACTCCCAACAGTGTGACCTCTCCTTTCTTGTTTCTAATCTCAGCCCACACTACCTCAGCAGACAAGTCCACATCAAACGTCTTTTCTGCCACCGTAATGCTGTCCTTAACTAACAATGCCACTCCTCCCCCTCTTCTACCACCACCTCTGCTCTGACTGAAACATCTGAACCCCGGAACCTGCAACAACCATTCCTGCCCCTGCTCTATCCACGTCTCTGAAATGGCCACAACATCGAAGTCCCAAGCACCAATCCAGGCTGCAAGTTCATCCACCTTATTGCATATGCTCCTCGCATTAAAGTATACACACTTCAAACCACCCTCCCGTTTGCCACTATACTGCTGTGACCTAGAAACCTGATCCGTGACCTCCCTATTCACATCCTCCTGTATACTGGCACAACAATTCAGGTTCCCATCCCCCCCCCCGAATCAGTTTAAACCCCCCCGAATAGCACTGGTAAATTTACCCCCCAAGATATTGGTTACCTCTCTGGTATAATCTGTATAATCTATATATGCTCTTCACTGCCTACTTTCCCAACTATTTTAGTATTATCCACAAATTTTGCTATCTTTTGGTATCTTTTTTGGTATCTTAGTTTCTTTTGTAATTTACGTGGTTTCTTTGATTCTATTTTTAGTAGCATTTTGCTGAACCTTAAAGTTCTCCCAATCCTCCAGCTTACCACCAGCTTTTGCAGTTTGATATGCCTCAGATTTTGTCTTTATGTCCTCTTTGATTTCCTTGTCTAGCTATGGAACATTTTTCTTCCTTTTACAATTCCTCTTCCTCTCAGGAATATACTTTAATTGAGAGGTATTCAGTTTCTCTCTCTGAATATCAGCCATTGTTCCTCAACTATCTTGGCCTCAATTACTTGTGCCCGGTTTACTTTGGAGAACTCTTTCCTTAGGCCTGTATAATTACCTTTGCCCAATGCTAAAATTCTGACATAGCACTCTGTCTTCTGCTGTGCTAAGTGAATCTGAAATTCTAGCATGTTATGATCACTTTTTCCAAGAGGATCTTTAGCAGCAAGACTATTTATCAACCTTTCTTCATTACATGATATTAAATCTAAAATAGCCCACTCCCTTGTTAGTTTCATAACATTTTGCTTTGAGAAATAATTCCTCATATGCTCTATGAAATCTCCCTCGAAGCCATCTTTGCCAATTTCATTAATCCAGTCAATATGCTCATTTAAATTGCCCATGATTACAGTGTGCCCTTCTCACAGGCCTTCATTATTTATTGGTTTATATTATGCCGCACATTGGAAGTATTACATGGGGGTCTGTAAATTATTCTTACCAAGATGTTTTTTCCTTTTTTTTTTTAATTCTATCCAAATCAATTCAACATTTTTGTCCTTAGTGCCAATGTCATTTCTTAATACAGCCTTGATGTCATCTTTAACCAACAAAACATCTCCATCTCCTGTTCCATCCTGTCTATCTTTTCGGAATACTGTGCACCTTTGGACATTCAACTCCCAGTCCCATGTTTCAATAATCCCCATCAGATCATAGCTGTTTGTGTCTGTGCTGTCAACTTATTGACCTTATTCCGAATACTGCGTTCATTTAGGCGTAGGGTTTTTAAATATGTCCTACTGGCTTGTCTTTCCCTTGCAGGACTTTTTGTGTACTCTGTTTTTCACACATTTTGATCTCCTTTAAATCCTGAAATTACTCTAACAAATTCCAAAAACATTTCGAACACCTTGAAGAGATTGCTTCTCAATCTCAGACTTTGGAGAATATCAGCTAATATTTCCAGTTCTTGATCTGTAACCTTAACTCAGTCCAATATGTTCCAAATGCAATGAGGATTTCAACTTCTGCCATCCTTTCAGGCAGTGAATTCTAAAATCCCACCCTTTCTTCTCCAAAGTCCTTAGTTTCTCACCATTTCAAAAATGCTTTGATTCATTCTTCTTCAGTCTAAAATGGATTATTTAACTTTGTTGATCTGTTTGCTTTGCCCACTCTGTCTTTATTCCTTTAGAACTTACTGCTCCTATCTGCACTATTTTCTCTCTCCTCCTCACCTCCTTATTTGTGTCATCTGCAGCATTAGACATATAACTATGTTCCTTTATTGAAATCAATATACTCTTAAAAATCAAGACATGATATTGTGGATGCTGGAATCTGAGTCAAAGTGTTGTCTCTATTCTCTCTCCACAGGTACTTTCAGACCTGTCTCAAATTTGGTTTTTAATCCATAGATCTATAAACATAGACAGGGATCACGCCATTGGGATGGCGGCGTGGGTTCGTTGGGCAGAAGGGCCTGTTTCCCGTGCTGTTTTGTTCTTTGTTTTTTGTTCTTTATTCTTTGTTGAGATATTCCAGCATTTTCTGTTCTTGTTATTCAAAATATGAGTTGCTGAAACAGATCCCTGGGAAGTCTGGCTTGTCATATTTCATCAATAACCCATCATCTTCTAGATTCTGTTCTTGAGTCTAAGACGCATGAGACAGGCAAAGCTAGTTTTTGTGGAACAGGTCACTGGATATAGCTTAAAGGACACCATCCTACATCACTTCCGTTCTTGCTACCTGCTTTAGGGATTATGGAAGTTTGTACCTTTCAATTGTTGGTGTGTGCAGCATAATCATACAGGTTGCACTTCCATTAATCAACCTCTTTGGCCACATTATGAATGCACTTTCTGTAGTTATCAAGTCCTGGAGAGGAACTTGAACCTGGAACTTCTGATTCAGAGGCAAGAACACTACCCAATGCATCACAAGATTTCTTTCCAATCAGAGTACCTATCCTCTGCCTCCCCTCCACTTATATTTTCTATCTTCCAACACATTTCCAATCCAAGTTAAAGGCTATTTCTAATTTTATGCACTCTGATATTTGCTGATTATCTCTTGTATGAAACCTTATTAAATGCCTTCTGGAAGATCATATGGAATAATATCCTATATCTTATTAGTGACCCTAAAAAAAAATCTTCTAGATTAGGCAGAAACTCTTGGTTCGCTGATGAATTTATCTCTTAACTATACCAATGTGAATTCCCACTTGACAGCAAACTTGACCTCAAGTCTGCCATTTGACTATTTATATAAACAACCCACCTGATCAAAAAAATTGTCAGTATGACATTTAATTGGGTTCTATTATACTGACATGATCTAGAAGGGATCCAAATTTGACATGCTAACTAATGACAGAATTGCATTAGCAAACAAATCTGGATGAAAACAGGATCTTCCGCACCAGTTGAAGGAAGAAATAACTTGTTTTTATATAGCACTTTTCATGGCCTTATGAGTCCAAATTGCTTATTTCCTATTTTAGAACATAGAACATTACAGCACAGAACAGGCCCTTCGGCCTTTGATGTTGCGCCGACCAATATAAAAAGCAATGCCCCTCCAAACTAAACCATTCCCTTCTCTTCCATATACTTATCAACTGACCTCTTAAACGCCACCAAACTTGGCGCGTCTACAACTGCCGCAGGCAGGGCATTCCACTCCCGAACCACCCTTTGGGTAAAGAACCTGCCTCTGATATCCGTCCGATAACTATCACCCCTTAATTTAAAGCTGTGTCCCCTCGTGCTAGCTTTTTCCATCCTAGGAAAAAGGCTATCACTGTCCACCTATCTAAACCTCTAATCATCTTATATGTTTCAATAAGGTCTCCTCTTAGCCGCCTTCTTTCTAACGAAAACAACCTCAAACCCTCAGCCTCTCTTCATAAGACCTGCCCTCCATACCAGGCAACATCCTGGTAAACCTCCTCTGTACCTTCTCCAATGCCTCCACATCTTTCTTATAATGTGGGGACCAGAACTGCACACAATACTCCCAAGTGCGACCGCACCAGAGTTTTGTACAGTTGCAACATGACGTTGCGGCTCCGAAATTCAATCCCCCTACCAATAAAAGCTAGACTCCATATGCCTTCTTAACAACCTTCTCGACTTGACTGCCTACTTTCAGGGATCTATGCACATACACACCAAGATCCCTCTGTTCATCAAGACTACTAAGAATCCTACCATTAGCCCCATACTCTACACATTTATTATTCCTGCCATAGTGCATTACCTCACACTTTTCCACATTAAACTCCATTTTCCACCTCTCGGCCCAGCTCTGCAACTTGTCCAAGTCTCTCTGCAAACTGTAACACCCCTCTTCACTATCTACCACTCCACCGACTTTAGTGTCATCTGCAAATTTACTAATCCATCCTTCAATACCCTCATCCAGATCATTTATAAAAATTACAAACAGCAGGGGCCCCAAAACAGACCCTTGAGGCACACCACTTGTAACCGACCTCCACGATGAATATCTCCCATCAACCACTACCCTCTGTCTTCAATCTGCTAGCCAATTCCTAATCCAATTAGTAAATCACCCTCAATCCCATACATCTGCATTTTCTGCAGAAGCCTTCCATGGGCCACCTTATCGAACGCCTTACTAAAGTCCATATATACCACATCAACTGCCTTACCCCCATCCACCTCTTTGGTCACGTTTTCAAAAAACTCAATAAGGTTAGTAAGGCACGACCTACCCTTCACAAAAACCATGCTGACTATCCCCAATCAATTCATTTCTCTCTAAATAACTATAAATCCTATCCCTAATAATTCTCTCCAATACTTTGCCCACAACAGAAGTAAGACTCACTGGCCTATAATTCCCTGGAAGGTCTCTCTTTCCCTTCTTGAACAATGGGACCACATTCGCTATCCTCCAGTCCTCCGGAACCACACCCGTAACCAACGACGACCTGAAGATCAGAGCCAGAGGCTCTGCAATCTCCTCTCTTGCCTCCCAGAGAATCCTAGGGTAAATCCCGTCCGGCCCGGGGACTTATCCAACTTCAAACCCTCGAGAATATCTAGCACATCCTCCCTTTCTACTTCGATACTTTCCAGTTTGCTACCCTGTACCTCAGTGTTCTCCATAACTACATTTACATCACCCTGCGTGAATACCGAAGAAAAATATTTATTCAGTGCCTCTCCAATCTCTTCAGGCTCCACGCACAATTTCCCACTGCTGTCTATGACTGGCCCTAATCTTGTCCTAACCAATCTTCTATTCTTAACATATCTAAAGAATGCTTTAGGATTCTCCTTAATCCTATCAGCCAAAGTCTTCTCGTGTCCCCTCTTAGCTCTCCTCAATTCACTCTTTAGCTCCCTCCTGGCTCATCTATAGCTATCCATTGCACTAACTGAGCCTTCAAGCCTCATCCTGACATAAGCCTCCTTTTTCCTTTTAACCAGCAAATCAACTTTTTTTGTACACCAAGGTTCTCTTACTCGACCATTTCCTCCTCGCCTGACAGGGACATACTTCTCAAGGACTCGCAGCAGCTGCTCCTTGAATAAGCTCCACATTCCAGATGTTCCCAGTCCCTGTAGTTTCCTAGTCCAATCTATGCATCCTAATTCTCTCCTGATGGCCTCATAATTACCCTTCCCCCAGCTATAACTACTGCCCCCAGCTTCATGCCTATCCCTATCCATCACTAAGGTGAACGTAACCGAATTGTGGTCACTATCACCAAAATGTTCATTAACTTCCAAGCCTAACACCTGGTCTGGCTCATTGCCCAGCACCAAATCCAATGTAGCCTCACCTCCAGTTGGCCTATTTACATACTGAGTCAAAAAACTCAGGCTATAATGAGATGTAATTGATATAATTGATCAATGTTTTAATAAAGACCAAAGATATTCCCCTATTAATTAATAACATTGCCATTTAAATGTTAGCATCGATTATTGAGCTTTGGTTCATGAGCTTGTATACAAGAATAAGTTTAAAGCAAACTGGTACCTGGAACTTTTTAATACATTACGTTATTTGCATCTAAGTGACAGCAGGGAATGTACAGTCGGTTTATTTACATCAATGCATTCTTCTGTTGTTGGTTTGTCCACCATATTTGTACAAGTTCCATTTCAAATAACACACAATATTTGTTTTTTTCTTTTTTTAAAGGTTGTACCTTGCTATTTTATGAGACCAGTGGGAAAAACTTCATGGATCAAAACAGTGTTCCTCGATATGCCCTGTTTGCTGAAGATAGTATAGTGCAGCCTGTACCGGAACATCCAAAGAAAGAAAATGTGTTCTGCCTTAGTAATGCCTTTGGGGATGTCGTCTTATTCCAGGTTTTTCTTGATTTATTTATCATTTAACTACAACAGGGGCATCTATAAGGCAGAAAAGAACTACTGCAAATATTTACAGGATGTAAAACAAAAAGATTAAAGTAAATGAAAATGCATATATTAGCAATAACTTATTTATGTGGCATCTTTAATGTAAAATACATCCTTCGATCCTTTATAGATGGAATGGATGATTCCATGAATCAGTTAGTAAGGGAGAAATTATAAATGATCGCAACTTGCTGTATGAATAGCTTTATTTAGGATACTTAGAAACAAAACCTTGGGAGGCCAAGTAGAAAGCTTTGCTCTCTGAATTTAGTGCTTTGATCTTTCCAAATTTTTTGACAATCTGTTTTCAGAATTTTGTTTTCCTAAATTTCAGATTGCTGTAGCTGTAAAACAAATAACTGGATGTATGCAATAAATCTCAATATGTTTATGGTTGTAATGCAAGTAAAATGATTTGAAAGAGTGATGCATGAGTATTAGTCTGAGATCCATATCAAAAAAAGAGAAAGCTAGCTTTAAGTTAAACACTTCAAGAAAAAAACATGTTCTTCATAATTTCCAAATCTTAAAGTCATTTTGTTTCCCTGTGGACTGTATCACTTGAACTTTTAAGTATTTTTGCACTTGGTGCTATTCTGTTCTCAGAAATCTTCGACATTAAATGCCAATGAATATCAAATTAATTAATGCCATGTGACATTTATAATCTCTGACAGCTGGATGGCAGATAGATATGGTGGGGATTGCAGAAAAATTAGCTACCATGCCAGAGGTGCTAATTATTGATTATTTAACAGTCTCCTCCCACTGTCCCTCGAATTTTACTCACAATCGGGGAGGCCAGTGGTAAGTGTCCATCATAAGGCCAGAAGTGAGAATGCTGATTGATTAAACATTGTTTAGGTCCATTTGCAATTCCTCAAACAATGAAGCATTCATGCCTGTGCAAGACCTGTCTCCATTTTGATTCTTCTATTGCCTATCAGAGTTCTTTTCCCCCCCTCTCCGTGAGGTATTCTGTCCCTTTTTTCCACCCTCCAACACCTCTCCTCTTGCCCTGTCCATCCGAGACACCAATCCCCTTGTAGGGGCTGACAGTCTGGTCCTAATGAAAACCTGGATGTACCAAAGTCCAAATTCCATCATTGAAATTCTTTCTCAGGGAATGTTTCAGTCCCAGCATTGTCCACCAAGCCTGGTAGCAGTGCTGTGACCGGAGAAATACTAGCCATCTGATTGGCCAACTGCTGTCTGAAGTGGAACTTCCTCACCTTTGGGAATGGAAACACTAATTCAAGCCAATTAACAGCAAAGACAAGCCAGCTAACTAACCAAAGGCAGGTTGACCCCTGACTTTACACTGTGTGTGGGGATACTGCCCCAGCATAAAATCCAGCCCATACAGTATTATTACCATGTAGGTTTACATTCTGTTCACCTTATTTCTATTTTGCCATCTGTTTGTGCTTCTGTTTTCAATTCGATCTTTGTAATCACAACGCTTTCTGCTTTGAAATTATTTTTCAACCAAAATCTTGTACAAGTGGGTGCAGAAGAAATTAATATCTGATTTATCTTGTAAAAACATTAATAATATTGCTTGCCCTTCTAATAATTTAATATTTAAAATAATCATGTCACTAAGTTACACTTGGCTGCTGAGTTTGGTTCCAGCAAGGTCACTGGACTCCACATCTCATTATAGCCTCGGTCCAATCATGGATTAAAAAAGCAGAATTTCAGAGGTTAGAAGTCAGGATTGACTAATAATACCGAAGCAGCATATGACTGAATATGTTATCAAGGAGTTTAATAATATTAAAATTGATGGGAATTAGTCATCGCTGCTGCTTCATCAATAAATTTCCTACCGATACAAGATTAGAAATGTAAGTACTTGCTGATGATTGCAGAGTGTTCAGTTCTGCTCTCAATTCCTCAAATAAGTAAGCAGTTTGTGCCAACATGGCAACAAAACTGTGCCAAAATTCAGTCTTGGACTGGCAGTGGCAAGTAACATCCACACTACGTAAGTGCCAGACAATAATTATATCCAAAATGAGAGAATATAACCATCTCTCTTGATGCAAATAGAATTGCCATCTTTGAATCCCCCACTATTAATATTCTGTGAGTCACCATCAACAGGAAACTTAACTGGACCAACCCATGTGTATACTTCAGCTGCAAACAAGTTAGAAGCTGGGACCTCTCCAGCAAGTAACATGGCATCTGTCCACTTTCTACAAAGCACAAGCCAGGAGTGTGATGGAATGTTCTCCATTTGTTTGGCTAAATGCAGCACCAATAACAGCATCTGGGACAAAGTTGGCTGCAATATGTAACATCTACAAGGTTCACTGCAATAATCCATCAAGACTGTTTTGCCAACACTTCTCAAATCCACAACCTCTACCATATTGACAAGTTATTAAAAGCCATTAATGTGGGATGTTAGTTGAATACAAATGTGTGGAAGTTATTACAGGCTTTGATAATTCCTCATTTCCAATGTCTAGAGACAAGTAGTTCCAAAAGACATAGCTTAATCAAAAGGTTCAGGTGTAAATTGGGGCCAAATCTTATACGTTGGTTAAAATTATTAAATTCTACGTTGAGTAGGGATTACATTTTTGAATCCTTGATCTGTAAAACTGTTTGTGATCTTGAACAGCTGAGGCATCAAGAAATCTTGCCGTTTAAATTACAAAATCCTTTTTAATGCATTCACTTGGTCACCTACTTGACGTTTCTAAGTGACTTGAGTATGACTAAATGTTAACTTTTCTAAAGTTTCAAGATAATTACCAGGAACAGCAGCCATACAGAAATTTATAGAATGATTTTACAAACAGTAGAGAACACGAGCAATTATTTCCTATTTGACTTGAGCATAAACAGCTTTTAGTGTTTCAGAAATCCTGCTATGATTTAAGATGATTTTAATCTATTTGTTTTTCATCCAAAATCGTGTACAAATGGGTCTGGAGAAATTAGTATTTGATTTATCTTTTAAAAACATTAATAATATTGTATTTAGTGTATTAAATTTTAATTATTCTGATTATCTGATTTTTCAGGCTACAAGCCAAACTGATCTTGAAAACTGGATAACAGCAATACATTCTGCCTGTGCATCAGTGTTTGCAAAGCAGCATGGGAAAGAGGATACAGTCAAGTTACTAAAAAACGAAACCAGAAATTTTATCCAGAAGATTGATATGGATGGAAAAATGAAGAAAATGGCAGAGTTACAGCTGTCTATTGTAAATGATCCTAAAAACAGGAAAGCCATTGAAAATCAGGTATTTTTAAATCTTATTGATAATTTCTAGGAACTTGAAATGACTACAAATTGCACGTCTGGGAGTTGCGGGAGTGTGAGATACAGATTTTCTTTGCCGGTTAGAATTGTGTATCAACAATTATGAATATGTGCCACTATTATTGTGCTTTAATTTGCATTTGTGTACTTGAACATATATGTAAAGATATGGTGGCCAATTTCCAATCATATTGAATATTAGAAATCTCCAGACTGAATACTTGTCTTACAATTTATGCATTATAATTCAAATGATGATAATCCACTGCATAGCGACATGGTGTTTTGGCAATTTAATGAAAATCCAATGTTAAAGTGTTGAAAAGATTAACTTAAGATCTAACCTATCCAGATTGTGTTTCTCCTTCATTTCATTGGATTCTAGGAAAATGTCGACTGGTTGACACACCACTGACTAATTGGCTTGTGGTTTAGCAGACCTCCTCAAATATTTAGCTTAATGGTTTAAATTGAATAGTTGATGTAATGGGAGTGCAAGTTACTTGCTGGTTCTCCAACTGGTAGGTGACATCTAACCCTGACATCTCAATAAAATGTCACATGCCATCCCTGGGTCTCTCAATTATGAAAGGGGAAAACAGCTAACTGCAAGGAATATGCTTAGGATATTTAACTTTCAAACATCATTTTAATGAGGAGTTGATTACTTGTTTGATTTTATAATTCAAATTTCCTAATATGAAGAAACAAATCAGAAGTAGAATGTTTGATCTGTAGAGTGTTGAAACAAAAGGGGTGGTAGTTATAGGACGGATATCAGAGGAAGGTTCTTTACCCAGAGGGTGGTTAGGGAGTGGAATGCCCTGTCTGTTGCAGTTGTAGATGCGCCAAGTTTGGTGGCGTTTAAAAGGTTAGTAGATAAGTTTATGGATGGAAAGGGAATGGTTTAGGTTAGAGGGTCACTGCTTTTTCCTAATTGGTCGGCGCAACATCGAAGGCCGAAGGGCCTGTTCTGCGCTGTAGTGTTCTATGTTCTATGTTCTAAAACTATACGTGTAGCTTTCCCTTTGTTCCCAAACATGAACCTAACTTAATGCATGCTTGGTTTCCCTGTTGCCTTGCATTGCAGCAAGCAGAAAGATGTATATTCAATATGATAGCTTGAACAGAGAAAAATTGCATATTCCTTGTATTCAGGCAAATCCCCTGGCTCAATTTTTGTTAAATGCTTGAGTAAGTGATTGATAGACCTGTTGGGTACCAGTAAGTCGGCTCTTTCTGAAAGAAAAATGATCTTTTATCCCAACCCATAAAAATACTTCTGTTTCCATGGGGAATTTGATGTAGCTACACTATGCTGAGCACCACAACCTGCAGGATTTTCCCAGTACATCAACTATTCAATTTAAACCGTTAAACTAAATATTTGAATGATTATGCATTTCTAATTTACTGCCAGAGAGGTAATGATTGATGTGACTGCTTGTCTAGTTCTCCAACAGCGTGTAATTTGTAAACTTAGCACAGTGATTGAAAAGCAATACATGGCTGATTGAAAGGCCGTACATGTTTTGGTGCTTTAGGGTACCATGACGTTCATATAGAGACCTGTTTGCAATTACCTTAACCATGTAGCTCTATTGAATGAAATTCAGATCCCATGTCCCTTCCTTTGGATCTTGAACACATTTATTTGGGTCAGATATTTAGATTCTGCCAAATCTTTCTGTGGGTTAGGCAAACCAAATATGGTTATAACTAACACATAATGATTAAACTGTTACTCACTAAAATCCTCTGATGGATTGTTTCTAGATTTTTAATCATTCAGTATTGAATATTACAAACTGATTCTTAAATTATTGACTAGAAACGAAGAAAACAGAACTGTGGCCATGTACTTGAATATAAGTATAAGGCTATGCTGATTAGCTTCCTGTCAAATGTAATATTAGATGTAAGTTGAGAAATTTAACTTCTTTCAGGTATTGAGATTTGCGTTTTACATCAATTTGGATTGGAAGTAAGGAAGGTAAATGAAGTGCAGATGAACCATTATCTAACAGAATAGTGCAGCTGGTTTGAGAGATTGAATACCTATCTTTGTAGATCCCTATTACAACGTCACAAAGCTGAGGTGCAATGAGATTGTTCTTATCATGATTCTTGCAAAATACTGAAGTAATACTGATTTGGCTGCAGTTGCATTTCTGGAAAATGTAAAACCATATCATTTTGCTGATGACATCTGCATTAATTACATTTTAAAAAATATGGCTTGCATGTTTAAGCCAGATGCAAAGAAATG
Source organism: Sphyrna mokarran (assembly GCA_024679065.1). Classification (NCBI taxonomy): domain Eukaryota; kingdom Metazoa; phylum Chordata; class Chondrichthyes; order Carcharhiniformes; family Carcharhinidae; genus Sphyrna; species Sphyrna mokarran. The sequence continues at coordinate 35,151,181 of JAGIQG010000012.1, read as the reverse complement.
TTCTTTGACATTTTAATATAACTGGGACTGGAAGGAATAAGTACTCAAAAATAAACGACTACTTCTACAGTAGAGTGAGTAGATACATTATTTCCATTCACTGCACAGGCATTTTTTTCCACATAGCTTGTTTGCCCTGGACATAGACATAATATCCTGCAGCACACTGAATGATAGAACATTCTGTTGCATGATGACAGTCTTACATAGAACATAGAACATAGAACATTACAGCACAGAACAGGCCCTTCGGCCTTCGATGTTGCGCCGACCAATTATGAAAAAAGCAATGACCCTCCAAACTAAACCATTCCCTTCTCTTCCATAAACTTATCAACTAACCTCTTAAAACGCCACCAAACTTGGCGCATCTACAACTGCTGCAGGCAGGGCATTCCACTCCCTAATCACCCTCTGGGTAAAGAACCGACCTTTGATATCCGTCCTATAACTATCACCCCTTAATTTAAAGCTGTGTCCCCTCGTGCTAGCTTTCTCCATCCTAGGAAAAAGGCTATCACTGTCCACCCTATCTAAACCTCTAATCATCTTATATATTTCGATAAGGTCTCCTCTTAGCTGCCTCTTTTCTAACGAAAACAACCTCAAATCCCTCAGCCTCTCCTCATAAGACCTGCCCTTCATACCAGGCAACATCCTGGTAAACCTCCTCTGTACCCTCTCCAATGCCTCCACATCTTTCTTATAATGTGGGGACCAGAACTGCACACAATACTCCAAGTGCGGCCGCACTAGAGTTTTGTACAGTTGCAACATGACGTTGCGGCTCCGAAATTCAATCCCCCTACCAATAAAAGCTAAGACTCCATATGCCTTCTTAACAACCTTATCGACTTGACTGCCTACTTTCAGGGATCTATGCACAAATACACCAAGATCCCTCTGTTCATCAACACTATTAAGAATCCTACCATTAGCCCTATACTCTACACATTTATTATTCCTGCCAAAGTGCATTACCTCACACTTTTCCACATTAAACTCCATTTGCCACCTCTCGGCCCAGCTCTGCAACTTGTCCAAGTCTCTCTGCAAACTATAACACCCCTCTTCACTATCTACCACTCCACCGACTTTAGTGTCATCTGCAAATTTACTAATCCATCCTTCATACCCTCATCCAGATCATTTATAAAAATTACAAACAGCAGGGGCCCCAAAACAGACCCCTGAGGTACACCACTTGTAACCGAACTCCACGATGAATATCTCCCATCACCACCACCCTCTGTCTTCTATCTGCTAGCCAATTCCTAATCCAATTAGCTAAATCACCCTCTATCCCATACATCTGCATTTTCTGCAAAAGTCTTCCATGGGCCACCTTATCAAACGCCTTACTAAAGTCCATATATACCACATCAACCGCCTTACCCCCATCCACCTCTTTGGTCACTTTTTCAAAAAACTCAATGAGGTTAGTAAGGCACGACCTACCCTTCACAAAACCATGCTGACTATCCCCAATCAATTCATTTCTCTCTAAATAACTATAAATCCTATCCCTAATAATTCTCTCCAATACTTTGCCCACAACAGAAGTAAGACTCACTGGCCTATAATTCCCTGGAAAGTCTCTCTTCCCCTTCTTGAACAATGGGACCACATTCGCTATCCTCCAGTCTTCCGGAACTATACCCGTAACCAACGACGACCTGAAGATCAGAGCCAGAGGCTCTGCAATCGCCTCTCTTGCCTCCCAGAGAATCCTAGGGTAAATCCCGTCCGGCCCAGGGGACTTATCTAACTTCAAACCCTCAAGAATATCTAGCACATCCTCCCTATCTACTTCAATACTTTCCAGTTTGCAACCATGTACCTCAGTGTTCTCCACAACTACATTTACATCACCCTGCGTGAATACCGAAGAGAAATATTTATTCAGTACCTCTCCAATCTCCTCAGGCTCCACGCACAACTTCCCACTGCTGTCTATGACTGGCCCTAATCTTGTCCTAACCAATCTTCTATTCTTAACATATCTAAAGAAAGCTTTAGGATTCTCCTTAATCCTATCAGCCAAAGTCTTCTCGTGTCCCCTCTTAGCTCTCCTCAACTCACTCTTTAGCTCCCTCCTGGCTAATCTATAGCTATCCATTGCACTAACTGAGCCTTCAAGCCTCATCCTGACATAAGCCTCCTTTTTCCTTTTAACCAGTGAATTAACTTTTTTCGTACACCAAGGTTCCCTTACTCGACCATTTCCTCCTTGCCTGACAGGGACATACTTATCAAGGACTCGCAGCAGCTGCTCCTTGAATAAGCTCCACATTTCAGATGTTCCCAGTCCCTGTAGTTTCCTAGTCCAACCTATGCACCCTAATTCCCTCCTTATGGCCTCATAATTACCATTCCCCCAGCTATAACTATTGCCCCCAGGTTCATGCCTATCCCTATCCATCACTAAGGTGAACGTAACCGAATTGTGGTCACTATCACCAAAATGTTCACTAACTTCCAAGCCTAACACCTGGTCTGGCTCATTGCCCAGCACCAAATCCAATGTAGCCTCACCTCTAGTTGGCCTATCTACATACTGAGTCAAAAAACCTTCCTGCACACTTTGTACAAAAACTGACCCCTCTAACGAGCTAGAGCTATAGCTATTCCAATCAATATTAGTAAAGTTAAAGTCCCCCATAACAATTACACTATTACTTTCACTCCTGACCAGAATTGACTTTGCAATCCTTTCCTCAACCTCTCTAGAAGTTTTAGGAGGTCTATAAAAGACTCCCAACAGGGTGACCTCTCCTCTCCTGTTTCTAATCTCAGCCCATACTACCTCAACAGACAAGTCCTCATCAAACTTCTTTTCTGTCACTGTGATACAGTCTTTGACTAATAATGCCACTCCTCCCCCCTTTCTACCTCCTTCTCTACTCCGACTAAAGCATTTGAACCCCGGAACCTGCAACATCCATTCCTGTCCCTGCTCTACCCAAGTCTCTGAAATGGCCACAACATCGAAGTTCCAGGTACTGGTCCAAGCTGCAAGTTCCTCCACCTTATTGTGAATACTTCTTGCATTAAAGTATACACATTTCAAACCATGCCCTAGTCCACCCGTACGCTGCTGTGTTTTGCATTTCTCCTCTATGACCCCCCTCTTCTCATCCCTTTTAGCACCCCAACTACTCAGGATCCCACCCCCCCTCTGAATCAGTTTAAAGCCCCCTGCATAGCCTTTGCAAATTTTCCCCCCAAGATGTTAGTTCCCCTCTGGTTCAGGTGTAGACCATCTCTCTTGTAGAGGTCCCACCTATCCCAGAATGAATCCCAATTGTTCAGGAACCTGAACCCCTCCCTCCTGCACCATCCCAGCAGCCACGAGTTCAAACATTCCCTCTCTCTGTTCTTCTCTAAACTATCCCGTGGCACAGGCAAGAGTCCAGAGATAACCACTCTGTCTGTTTTGGCCCTAAGCTTCCACCCCAACTCCATAAATTTCTGTTTAATATCCCCTTCCCTTGTCCTACCTATATCATGTGTCCCTACATGAACTATGACTTGGGGCTGACTCCCCTCTCCCTTAAGAATCTTAAAAACCCGCTCTGCGACATCCTGGACCCCAGCCCCTGGGAGGCAACACACCAGCCCTGAGTCCCTTTTATTACTATTTACTCTCCTATCTGTCCCCTTAACTATGGAGTCTCCAATTACCAGGCCCAATCGCTTATTCCCCCTACCCACCTGAGCATTCTCAGCTGGCTCACCCCCAGAGACCTGCTCCCTTTGGCCATCTCCAGTTGATTTTTCCTCAACTTTAGCCTCCAAGACAGAAAATTTGTTTTGGAGGGGAACAGCCCCAGGAGATTGTCTATCCGATTGCTTCTTACCCCTCTTCCTAATAGTTACCCAAGAATCACTTTTAGGAGTGACTATCTCTTTGTTACTCCTGCCAATATCCTCCTCAACCTCTCGAATTATCCTGAGTTCCTCTAATTCCAGCTCCAGCTCCTTAACACGATCCTCAAGGAGCTGCAGATGGGCACACCTCCTGCAGGTATAATTAGCAGGAACACTACTGGTGTCCCTCACCTCGTACATACTACAGGAAGTGCAATGTACTGCCTGCACTGCCATCCCTGATACTTTAATTTCCAGGAGAGTAAAAAAAACTTCCCACACACTTTTATTATTAGGTTAGAGGAGGGGGGAGGGTGGGATACTCTACCTGTGTAGAGTATCGGGTTTCCTCTCTGGACCAATTTGTAGAGTCAGAGAGAAAAACTACAACTACCGGCAAGCCTCCTAATGACGACTTCCGGTTTTGTTAGTTTAAATAAAAACGGCAAAAAACTACCACCGCTCGCCACTTTAACCAAAGAGAAAAAGTTAAAAATTACTTAACACTCGAACTTTACGCTCTCCCAAATCGCTGCCTCTCCGTGCTGCTCCAAGGGAACAATGAGCTTGATCATCGACAATGATCTTGTTGATGACATACAGCGTTGGAAACCCCCACTTCCTTCTTGCCTCTCGTGTCACCCCCTCCCTGCCCCCCCACTCCCTCTAGCTCTGTAAGCTTGTCCGTTAGTCATTAAACATAAATCATACACGGAAATTGAAGCAAAGCTCGTGAATAGAGACCATAGGCTGGCATCCCTTGAGAACAGCTGCTACTACTTTAACATCTGAAATTGGTGACAGACAGTTTTCAAAATTAACAATATTTCACTGAAGCTCACAAAAAATGCTTTTTAAAGTTCTTTGCTCTGAATATCTTTGGAAAATCTCCCAATCTCCTTCACTTCAAGGGAAACAACCCCAACATTCCTAACTTATTCTTGTAACTCTTCTCTCAACCTTGGGAACATTCTGCTAAATCTCCTGTGCACCCTCTCAAGGAGTCTCATATCCTTGCTCCAAGTGTGGGGACCAGAACAGGAAAGAATATTTTACTTGGGGCCTGACCAGAGTTTTATAAAAGTTCAGCATAACTTCCCTGCTTTCTTACTCATTGTCTCTATTTTTGAAGCTGAAGATCTCATATGCTTTGCTAATCATTCTCTCAATATATCCGGAACCTTGGGGAACATCACCGTCTACTATCCTCCTTCCTGTCTGAAATATAATCATTTCCCATGGCTTTCAGTCCTTAAGCCAATTTTTTTTCCCATTGGACACAGACCCTCCTGTCCATGAGCCTCTCTTCCGTTAACTTTTATTTTTAGGCAGCAGTGTTTTTTTTATCCTTTCAAAGGATATGAACATCAATGGTTAGGCCAGCATTTATTGCCCATTCTTAAGTGTCTTTGAGAAGACGGTGTTAAGTTGTATGCTTGAACTGTAGCAATCCCTACAGTGTATATACACCCACAGTGCTGTTAGGAGAGAGTTGCAGGATTTTGACCCAGCAATACTGAAGGGACGGCAATAAATTTCCAAGTCAATGTGATGAACAGGTTGGGAGGGGAATCTCCAGGTGATGGTGTTCCTGTATACCTAGTAGTGGTCTTGGGTTTGGAAGGTGTTTAAGGAATCTTGATGAGGTTCTGCAGTGCATCTTGTAGATGGTACATACCGCTGCTATTGTATGGAAGAAGTGAATATTTGTGGATGGGGTGCTGATCTAACAGGTAGCTTTGGCCTTGTTGGTGTCAAGCTTTTTAAGTGTTGTTGGAGCTGCATTTATCCAGGTGAGGGAAGAGTACTTCATGGCTTGTGCCATGAGAATTGTGGACAGGCTTTTCTAAGGAGTCAGGAGGTGAGTTACCCACAACAGGATTCCTAAATCTGATCTGCTCTTGTAACCAGATCAAGATCAAGATATGGCAAGTTCAGTTAAATTTCTGGTAACCCTCAGGATGTTGTTAGCAGGGGATTCAATGATGGTAATGCAATTAGATGTCAAAGGGTGATGGTTAGATGATTTCTTGTTGGAAGTGGTTGTTGTCTTGTGTGGTGCGATCATTACTTGCCAACCCAAGTCTGGATATTGTCCCAATCTTACTGCATTTGAATATGGACTGTTTCAGTATTGAGGGGTCGCAAATGGTGTTCAATATTGTGCAATCATCAGCGAACATCCTGACTTTCAACTTTGACGTAAAGATGGTCGTTGATGAATTAATTTAAGGTGGTTGGGCCAATGACACCACCATGAGGAGCCCCTGAACTGATGTCCTGGAGCTGAGATGATTGACCTCCAACAACCACAACTACCTTCCTTTGTATAACTCCAATCAGCTGAGAGCTTTTTCCTACTTCCCATTGACTTTAATTTTGCTGGGGTTCCCTAATGCCACATTTAGTCAAATATTACTTCAGTAAGGTCTTTACATGGAGAGGTAGTAAATTGGATTAGACACTGGCTGAATGGAAGAAGCCAGAGAGGTAGTGGAGGATTGCTTCTATGAGTGGAGGCCTGTGATTAGTGGTGTGCAACAGGGATCAGTGCTGGGCCTATTGTTGTTTGTTATCTATAATCAATGATCTGGATGATGATGTGGTAAATTGGATCAGCAAATTTGTTGATGATACAAAGATTGGAGGTGTAGTGGACAGTGAGGAAGGTTTTCAAAGCTTGCAGAGGGATTTGGACCAGCTAGAAAAATGGCAGTTGGAGTTTAATGCAGACAAGTGTGAGGTATTGCACTTTGGAAGAACAAACCAAAGTAGAATATACATGGTAATTGGTAGGACACCGAAGAGTGCAATAGAATAGAGGGATTTGGGAACATAGATACATAATTCCCTAAAAGTGGTGTCACAGGTCGTAAAGATTGCTTTTGGAACATTGTCCTTTATAAATCAAAGTATTGAGTATAAGAATTGGAATGTTATGGTGAGGTTGTATAAGACATAGGTGAGGCTGTGTTTAGAGTATTGTGTGCAGTTTTGGTCACCTAATTACAGGAAGGATATTAATAAGGTTGAAAGAGTGCAGAGAAAGTTTACAAGGATGTTGCCAGGACTTGAGAAACTGAGTTTCAGAGAAAGATTGAATAGATTAGGACCTTATTCCCTAGAGTGTAGAAGAATGAGGGGAGATTTGATAGAAGTGTATAAAATTATGATGGATATAGAGTGAATGCAAACAGGCTTTTTCCATTGAGGCTAGGGGAGAAAAAAAACTAGAGGTCATGGGTTAAGGGTGAAGGGGGAAATGTTTAAAGGGAATATTGGGGCGGGGGTCTTCACACAGAGAGTGGTGGAAGTGTGGAATGAGCTGCCAGATGAAGTGGTAAATGCAGGTTCACTTTTAATGTTTAAGAAAAATTTGGACAGGTTCATGGATGAGAAGAGTATGGAGGGATATTGTCCATGTGCAGGTCAATGGGACCAGGCAGAAAAATGGTTCGGCACAGGCAAGAAGGGCCAGAAGCCTTTGTTACTGTGCTGTAATGTCCCACGTCAAGGCAGTTAGTCTTGCCTCACCTCTAGAGTTTAGTTTTTTGTCTATGTTTTGTCAATAGTTTGAAGCATTTCAAAAGTTGACACAACTTAAGGGCAGTTAGACAAAAGCAATCAATGCTTGCCTAGCTATAACATCCAGGCCCCAGGAAAGAACAAATAATATACGTGACCATAATTTATTTTTGCAATTCATTGATTGTAAATGAACGTCAGTAACTTTAACTGACATAAAGTAGTTTAGTGTTAATATGTTCCTCCTTTTTGATCGATAGGAGGTATTGTTATGTGAATTTCAGTAAGTAATTTATGAGCTACTGTTTAGATCTAAACAATGAGAAATCACCATTGACATTTTGTGACATGTTCTGATAACAGAGCTTGTTGTTCCGCTATTTGTGTCAAGAAATTGTGTTGGGGAATACTGAGACTATAATGAACTTGACATAAAATACATCTTTTTCATAAAAATGTTATTTTAAATAGAAACGACAAATAATCCATAAAGCTGTTTGAATTGAGAACTGTGGTTAATAATTCTTTGCAAATGTCTTCCTTGCCAGATCCAGCAGTGGGAGCATAACCTGGAGAAGTTTAATGTGGACTTATTTCGAATGCGGTGTTACCTGGCTAGTCTGCAGGGAGGTGAGCTACCCAACCCTAAGAGTCTCCTTGCAGCTGCCAGTCGACCTTCCAAATTGGCACTTAGCAGGCTAGGCATCTTCTCCGCCTCTTCATTTCATGCACTGGTAAGGATAAACTGGAAAATTGCTAAGGAAATATTGACTTCTTCAATTTTTCTCCCTTCCCTCAGGCATCCCTTTTCACATTCAGCAAAAAATTCAGGTTATCATGTAATAAATTAAGTGATCTTAGAGTACAATTATAATTATTTATATAGTATATATTAGAAAATGAACATTGCCACTAATATCCACTGGTCGAGTAACAGAACCTGGCTTTTATCTCCCAAGATTCTGTTCTTTCGGCCACATCTGAATCAGAGTAGGATTCTTCACTTCTCTTCAAGAACTTATTCATTGCAAATTGTGATCAAACATACCACACTACATAATAAATTCCCTTGTGTGTCATGGCACAATGGTTTGCACAAGCTGCCTCACAGCGTCAGGGTTCTGGGTTTGATTCCCAACTTGGGTTACTGTCTGTGTGGAGTCTGCACGATCTCCTTGTATTTGTCTTGGGTTTCCTCCGGCTAATCTGGTTTCTTCCCACAATCTGAAAGATGTGCTGGTTGGGTGCATTGGCCATGCTAAATTCTCCTTCAGTGTACACAAATAGGCACCAGTGTGTGGTGACTAGGGGATTTTCACAGTAACTTCATTGCAGTATTAATGTAAGCCTACTTGTGACACTAATAAATTTATTTATTTACTTCCAAGCACAATTTCAGCTCTTTGGCTGAAAACTAGTATAAAAATGTATTCTTGCCCCTTTGCCGTACAGCACAGACTGACCAATCCTCAGTAACCTCCTTGGATCATCGGATCTTCTGTTAGAATGGTAGCACAATGGTTAGCACTCCTGCTTCATAGTTCCAGGAACCGAAGTTCGATTCCCAGCTTGGGTTACTGTGTGGAGTTTGCACATTTTCCCCATGTGTGCCTTGGGTTTCCTCCGGCTGCTCCAATTTCCTCCCACATTCTGAAAGACATGCTGATTAGGTGCCTTGGACCCGAACAGGCATCAGACTAGGGGAAATTTCACGGTAACTTCATTGCAGTGTTAGTGTAAGTCTTATTTGCAACTAATAAATAATTTCCTTTGTTATTTCTTAGACTACTAGGGCTTCTCTCAAGATAGATAGGCTGGTAGACTGGGCAGATAGATGGCAAATGGAATTTAATCCGGATAAATGCGAGGTGATGCATTTTGGCCGGAAAAATGTAGAAGAGAGATATAGGATAAAAGGTAAAACTATTCGGAGTATAGAGACGCAGAGAGACCTGGGGGTGCAGGTTCACAAGTCTCTGAAGGTGTCAGTACAGGTGGAGAAAGTGATAAAGAAAGCGTATGGTATGTTAGCCTTCATAGGAAGGGGTATAGAATACAAGAGTAGGAGTCTGATGTTACAAGTGTATAGAACGTTGGTTAGGCCTCACTTGGAGTACTGCGTCCAGTTCTGGTCGTCGTACTACCGGAAGGATGTGGAGGCCCTGGAGAGAGTGCAGAGGAGATTTACCAGGATGCTGCCTGGTATGGAAGTGCTGTCTTACGAGGAAAGATTGAACGCACTGGGGTTGTTTTCCCTTGAAAGACGTTGGCTGAGAGGGTATCTATTAGAGGTATATAAGATTATGAGGGGTATAGATAGAGTAAATGGTGGTAAGCTTTTTCCACCATTAGAATCGGTTAGAACGAGGGGTCACGGCCTTAGGGTGAGGGGGGCTATGTATAAGACGAATATTAGAGGGCATTTTTTCACACAAAGGGTAGTGGGGGTGTGGAATGCGCTACCAAGTGGGGTGATGGGAGCAGGCATGCTAGGGTTGTTTAAGGGTCTCTTGGACCCTTGATAGAGGGATATAGGAGGACTGTTTAAATACTTTATTTGTTTCCACAGGCTATTCGGTCCACCTTGTTGACCAACAAGGCGCATGCATTCGGCAGGTCGTGCGAAGGCTGCTCTTGGATGTTACTTCAGGAGTGGCCTAGTGCTTCATGTCGTTAGTGTATGCTTAAACTGGACCATCAGATGGGCAACATGACAGCTCAGAGACTATCGCTGTTGCTGTGCAGACACATGGATTTGGGCCTGTGTCTGCGGGAGTTTGTGCGTTCTCCCTGTGGTTGTGTGGGTTTTCTCCGGGTGCTCCGGTTTCCTCCCACATCCCAAAAATGTGCTCTTAGGCTGATTGGGCAACAAATTGTCCCTATGTTGGTCTCTATATGTCATTAAGACGTTAGGATGGCGGTGCGGGCTCGTTGGGCCGAAGGGCCTGTTTCCCGTGCTGTGTTGTTCTTTGTTCTTTGTTCTTTGTTCTTTGTTTGTACTACCACAACTAAGATCTGCTGCTTGTAGCTCTTTCTCTAATGTGAAGCCTGCTTCTTCTTTGCTAAACTTTACTGGTTCCTCTGTCTGCTGTCCTTACTGGGAACTTCTTTTTTACTTCTTGCTGTCTTTTTTCAACCTTCCCCAGAGAAAACAATTTTTGCACCATTTTTGCGTTTTGCCTCTTATGCAGATACATTGGGTTGTCATCATGTGCTCTGTGATCAGGATCTCCTAGACCCGAGGAACCTGTGGTGCAGTAGTTGGGAAAAAGCCTCCATTCATAGTTCAATTTTTTTATATTGATCAGGTATATGGATCTGATCAAATGTAAAAAGTCCAAACCATGCACGTGTGGACCTTTCCCGGCTGGCTTATGTGTGGAAGACCCAAGGTTTGTTGGGACTCGGAGATGCTATCCATAGAGCTGAGAATGAAGGCTATGTTAAGTTTTATTCAATTAAATTTTTTATAATTTCGTATCTTATTTCCGTGGCACACCGGTTGGGAACCTCTAATCTAGCTTTTAGAAAATACCTACAATGCAGAAGGAGGCCATTCGGCTCATTGAGTCTGCACTGACAACAATCCGACCTATTCCCTATCCCCTTAACCCCTTGTATTTATCCTACTAGTCCCCCTGACACTAAGGATCAATTTAGCAACGTCAATCAATCTAACCTGCACATTTTTGGATTTTGTATACTATTGTGTTCTAATTGTTACTCCAAAAAGATCATTGGACTATTGCTCCCCTAGGATTTCCCAAGAATGATTTTTGCATGCTGCATTAAATGTACACCTGAACTCATGAAACAGGAAAATGTGGTGTCTGAGGACATTAAATAATTAGTTATAAGTTTTCATGGAACTCTTGGAAATCCAGTTTCAATTCCCAGAGTGCTGAAGCAGCAGACGTAAGCTTAAACTTTTCAGTTCCAGGATACAACAAGTCTTGAGAAACTTTTAAACAGTTCAGCGGCCAGAAATTGGAGCCCAGACACATTGTAGCAGATTACCGAGTAAGCACCTGAACTCGAGCTCACTCTGAAAAGAACAAAAACTACTGAATTGATACAGTGGTTCAATATCAAAAAATGGAGAAAGAGAATAACAGTGTACCAGGTGCCAAAAACAGTCTTCAAATTAACAGAGTTTATCTGCAATGGAAGAACCTACCGACTCCGCTGACAATAGTGCAAATGAGATATGAAGGGTTATAAAGCTTCTATATCTCTGAATCTGTGAATTCAGAGACTTGAAGAGGGGGAGATGGGGTAATAATAATGATGATGTGTTAAACAAGAATACATTGGATAAAGACTTTCTGGGGTGGGGTAGGCATAGTATAAAGATCTGCCACATATAGGGTTAACGAGAGACTGAATGTATTATTGCTGTTACAGTGATATAAGGGAGCACACGATCCACACCTGGGTGTCGACCTCTTGTTGGACAGAACCATGTACACAAGCAAGCATGTCAACAGCTCCTACCTTGAACCCTTTATTGTGTAATATGTGCATAGCTTTTTAGTTCATGAATATTTGCCGTTAACCTATTACTGAATGATAACCAACACCCTACAATCCTAACCATGTTCATTATAATAGCTTAAATTTTCAATAGTTTGTTAAATTTATTTTATTTGCTGGTTCGACATGTTGAGTCACTAAAATTACCATTTAGGTGTACAATCTGTTTCATGAGTTCCAGTGTACATTTAGTGCAGCATGCAAATATCATTCTTGGGAAATCCTGGAGAGCAATTGTCCAGTGATTTATTTAAGAACCTTCTGGTGAGAATGAAACCATATAGCTCTTTTAAAAATAAATTTATGTAATGCATGTGAACCATATGTTTTCTTAACGTGTTTACAAGACCCATTGTGTGTATGTATTTCACTAGGTACAGTAAATGTGTTCAGGAAGTTGTTTGATCTTCCCTTTATTTCTCACAAATTAAGAGTTGTGTTTTTGAAAATCCCATATGCTGGGATTATGTGTCACGTTCTTTGCTCCTCCCAATCCTTTAAATAAACTTTTTACCATATCAGTGACTCATGCACAGGGAGCTCGAATGAGCAGTGGGATTAATTTTTTGATTGCTATAGCTAAGTACCAACATAGGCACGGTGAGTCCTGTGGCTGTAAACCTTTATGGTTTATGTTTGAATATTTAGTTAAATTACTAAATATAAATTTAAAGTTGTTATTTTTGAAATTGGCTTCTCTGATCATTTTGGCTAATTACAGCAATAAATATTGCCCACTATAAAGTAACTGAATATATAGACCATTCTACACTTCTGTCAAAATAAATTTACAATCCCAAACTCTCAAAATCATAGACATTGCGACAAAATTCAGAATCATCAATCCCTCTACAGAGTTTAAACCCTTTGTGGGACTGTCAGTGTTGTGGAAGATTAATTTTTTTAACCTAGCGGAGAGTGTTGATGGTAATATGTTGGTGATCCAAAACATTTGCCGTCATAACTGCATTTGTGTGACTTCACTGACAAGTTTTCCATCCAATGTTAGTCTGACTTCCAGTTGGGTGGGGACTACTAGAGGACAGGTTGCAGTATCTGGTAGGTGTGTGACCTTGGAATGGCTTGGTTGGGACAGATTGGACGAAAATCTGAAAGTTTTGGGGCAGGCTTTTTGTGAGGATTTGTGAGGTCAGTATGCAAAGCTAGCAGAGAAGTGAAACAGTAATTGCTGCCTGTTTCTGACAGTCCTCTGTTCCCTGTTGCTGTCAGGTTTTCAAGAAAACTAGCTGTCAAAAAATAAGTTGAAAATATGCACAAGTATGAAGCATGTAAGCTCTTAATATTTCAGTTGCAAACCCACCGCCAGGGAGCAAATTAGTTGCCTGAACTTAGCCAGTCATTATTAAAACTGATTGAAGTGAGCAGACTAGGAGCACAGAGTTGGAGTTAGGATTTAAAATTCAACATTTTAGCTTATTTTTGTATAATAATTTCAGTTCCAGTAAGTAGTCTCACAACATCAGGTTAAAGTCCAACAGGTTTATTTTTAGAACAAGCTTTTGGAACATTACTCCTTCATCAAGTGAATGCCTCAATTCCGGTTTTGTTGTACCAATTTTTAGCAATTGTACTTCTGAAAAATTTCTTAATGGCTTTTTACATTCTCAATTTATCAGATTTTAAGAAGCATATTAGTATTAGATGGAAATTTGAAGTAAAGTGAATAAACATCACATGGTTTTATGTTTCCTTTTGAAGAATTGTTCCAGAGATGAAGCAACACTCAGGAAAAGAACGTTGTCCCTGTCTCAGCGAATAAGAAGTAAAAAGGGTTTGTTCTCTTCACTGAAGGGGTTAGACGATCTTGGAAGAAAAGGAAAAGAAAAGAGACCCCCGATTATGCAGGCATGTCTTATTCAAATCTTCCAACCCATAAAGTAACATTCAAAAGTTGTGTTTGTTTTTTTTAATGAAATTTCCTCTGAGTATGTTGCAAAAATATTTCTTTATCATACAAAGAGGGTTCTTCATAACTGAAAAGAAGTGTATGCTATGAATTATTTAATATAGGTGAGGTAAAGTATCTGTTTGAGTGAACCAAGAATAGTTGAATTTCAATAATGCAGCTCATTGTTTGCTGTTAACTTCCTTGCATAAATAGAATTCAGTGCGTTGTTGATTTAGTTCGTAGTAATTTAGAAAGGAACATTCCAATCTCATTTAATCTCGTGAAGAGCTACTGGGAAAGTGCAATATCGATAATTATAGACTTGCACTTTTCGTACCAAATAATATCAATATTATTACTGTAAGATTAAGTGTATTGAATTCCATCTAATCCAATGAAGCATTTGTTTTAGAACTATTGATGCTTGAAATTTGTTAGAATTGTAAGAATGCATCATATTGGAATTGATCTTGCAGAACTAACAAACAGGTAGCTAATACTTGACACTGTGATGATAAGTTGAATGTAACTTAATCTCTCATGACCTGTAAATCTGTATTTAAGCATATGATAGCATTTCAGAATACTGCAGTCATTTTACCAGCAAGAGCGAAAAACATACTTGATTTGTCCTTACCAATCCACTTGTCATGAATGCATCGTCCATGGCAGTATTGACAGGAGTGACAAACCATACTTTTCGTGGAGATGAAGTCCCACATTCACGCTGAAGACACCCTCCATTGTGTTCTGTGATACTACCATCAGGATAAATGGGATAAAGTATCAACAGATCTTGCAACTCAAAACTGGGTGTCTATGAGATATTGTGAGCACCCCCCTGCAAACTCTACCATTACCATCAAGCTGGGTGTTCAATCCTAGTTCAATGAAGAATGTAGGAGGGCATGCCAGGAATAGCACCAGGCATTCATAAAAATGAAATGCCAGCATGGTGAAGCCATAATATAGGGCTATTTGTTTGCTATGCAGTGGGGAAGTAGCAAATCTGAAGAATCAAACTATGCAATCCTGTCACGTCCAGTCATGAATGCTGGTAGACAATTAAATAAATAACTGAAGGAGGAGGTTGCACAAGTATGCCCATCTTCAATGATGGAAAGCTCAGCATATCAGTGCTAAGGACAAGACAGAAACATTTGAAATATTTTCAGTTAGAAGTGTTGAGTGGATGATCCATCTTGGCCTTATCCTGAGGTTCACAACATCATAGATGTCAGTCTTCAACTATATCTCTTCTCTCAACTTGATACCAAAGAACAGCCGATACCAAAGAATATTGCAAAGGCTATTGCTGTGATAACATTCTGGCTGTAGTACCATAGAATCATAGAAATCATAGAAAATTACAGCTCAGAAACAGGCCATCTGGCCCTTCTTGTCTGTGCTGAACCATTTTTTTGCCTAGTCCCAGTGAGGCTGTGATTAAGGCATATGGTGTACTGGCATTCATCAATCAAGGAATTGATTTTAGGAATCGAGAGATAATGTTGCAGCTGTATAGGACCCTGGTCAGACTCCACTTGTTCATTTCTGGTCACCTCATTAAGGAAAGATGTGGAAGCCATAGAAAGGGTGCAGAGGAGATTGACAAGGATGTTGCCTGGATTGGGTGATATGCTTAATGAGGATAGATTGAGTGATCTAGGTCTTTTGTCTATGGAGAGACGAAGGATGAGGGGTGACCTGAGGATTAAGAGGTATTGATTGAGTGGATGCTCAGAGGCTTTTTCCCAGGGCTGACATGGTTGCCATAAGAGGACACAGGTTTATGGTGCTGGGGAGTAAGTACAGAGGAGATATCAGGAGTAAATTTTTCACTCAGAGCATGGTGGGAGTGTGGAATCGGCTGCCGGCAGTGGTGGTGGAGGCAGATTCATAGGGTCTTTTAAGAGACTTTTGGATAAGTACATGAAACTTAGAGGGTTGTAGGTAGGCCTAGTAGGTAGGGATATGTTTCGCGTAACTTGTGGCCAAAGGGCCTGTTTGGTGCTGTAGCTTTTCTGTTTCTATGCATTATTAGAGAAATTCTGTTGATTGTATTGGTTGTAATGAATTCCAGTCATTGACATTTCCCCCTTAATTTGCCATCGCCCAAAGGAAGTGATAAGATAGAAAGTTAATAAAGTTCATATTGTAGCATTCTCTTCAATTGCATGTACATGTCATTCTTTCCTCTTAGCAGAAGAGTGCTGCTGAGCAGTTCAGGAAGTGACCATTTCCTGACTAAAACTTGAAATAGAAATTGCAAATTCAACCTCTGATGGAAGTGCAAGTGTAAATAGTAATCAAATATGGCACTTGAACTCTAGTTTTGCAGTTGAAAGTATTCAGGTTTCATTTTCCCAATTGATGCAAAATTGGTCCATAATTTTTTTTCAATACTGAATTTGAGGTTAATGTTATTAGCATGTACCAATTTCAGTTGACAATTATAGATATTGTTGATTTAAAATGAATAAGTAGATTAGATCAGATCTACATTTTAATGCAAATTTTTCTTTTCAAATCTTCCAGAGTCTTTTTTTAAACTTATTTGATTATTTCCTGTATTCCCACATACTTAGTCATCCAGAGAGATGGAGACATCAGCTCTTAATTGGATAGTTGTGTAAAGTAGTTATCAATTAACTTTGTCATTCTGCCTCATAAAATGATCTATTTATTAAATTGGTTGATTATTGTTGGAATGTTCTGATTGACTGTTGAAATGTACACTTGTGCAGTGAGCGTCAGATTCTTACAGCAGAGTAACTCAAGGCTGTACTGGTAAACTGTCTCTTATTTCTAGCACATCTTTTCACTCAATGTGATCATGGGTGTGAATACTCATTAAGAACTTTTTGTTAAAAAAGGTTATCTAAAGTTAATAACGAAAGCACATGCATAAAAAATGCTTAACAGCTCTGTGATCTCATATTTGAGTACAAAATTAGTAGGTGCAATGTTTAGCTTTTCTAGGAAGTGGACATGATACCTGACTATAATGCTCTGTATAATAATGTCAGTAATAACAATAAACTAGTCTGTTCATATTCTGTCTCCTCACTTTCCCGCCATTCTCGTGTTAAATAATGATAAGCAGTAAGCTATATTATCCAAAACATAATTCAAAAGATTTGAACTTGGTGAGTACACTATCATCGAGATGGCCCCTGCTGTGAATAATTAATTACTTGTTATGCTCCATGCATGTTTTAAAAAAAAATGGTTTTTACATTAAAAACCAAAGATAGATGAACTAGTTTGTTTGGTGCTGAGATGCAGCCACAAATCCAAATGTATGGTCAAAATCTGTAACTGTTGCTGTAATCTCTTTAGATTTTCAAGTGCAATGATGGGCTAGGCTATGCAACCTTACGGTTACCACTGACTTGTAATACTTTTGATGAGGTGAGAGACCGAACACAATATCGGTACCTTGTGAATGGATCCAGACACACAACATTCCATCGCTTTGTAAAATACATTATCAAATACTCCAAGTCAGTACGGACAAATTTTCCACGGCTTGTGACAACTTTGGACACACCGTCAACATTAAAAAGACCGAAGTCATGCACCAGCCTGCTCCTCATGCACCGTACACAGAACCCATAATCACAATCAAAGAACAGAAACTACAGGCAGTGGAATAGTTCACTTATCTTGA
This sequence comes from Sphyrna mokarran, assembly GCA_024679065.1. Taxonomy (NCBI): domain Eukaryota; kingdom Metazoa; phylum Chordata; class Chondrichthyes; order Carcharhiniformes; family Carcharhinidae; genus Sphyrna; species Sphyrna mokarran. The sequence continues at coordinate 35,133,671 of JAGIQG010000012.1, read as the reverse complement.
CAGAACCCTCTTCCAAGCAGTGACTACTGATGCAGAAGTTAACTGCAGAATAGCAAAGGCAAGTTCTGCTTTCGGTAGACTGCGCTCCACCGTATGGGAACATCGAGGAATCAGCCCAGCAACAAAACTGAAGGTCTATGGCACCGTGGTACTCACTACCCTCCTGTATGCCTGTGAAACGTGGACTGTGTATCGAAGGCATGCAAGACAGCTCAATCATTTTCACATGACTTGATTTTGCAGAATATTATGCATCAGATGGCAAGACAAAATACCAAACACTGAAGTTCTCTCTGGAGCAAGTCTGCCATTAGTCCACACACTGCTGATGAGAACACAGACCGAGGGGCAGGTCATGTTATCCGTATGTCAGACGGACACATACCCAAGCAGCTCCTTTGGGGAACTCTCTGCTGGAAGATGCTTGCATGGAGGGCAGAAGAAACGTTTCTAAGACACGCTCAAGGCCTCCCTGAAGTCACTTGACATAGGCACGACCACCTGGGAAATGCTGGCACTAAACCGCCCTACCTGGTGCTGTCTCATCCACAAAGGCTGTCAAGCTTACGAAGCAAGGTATATTGCTGAAGCACAACTTAAACGCGAACTGCGCAAATCCAGAGCCACAAGCGCAACAACTACAGTGTCTATGTAAGGCTGTCTAATATGTGCCGGTGCATTCTGTGCCTGAATTAGTCTCATCAGTCATCTTCAAACACACTGCAACCAGCCTAAAATGACTAATGGTGTCGAGGTCCTCGTCGATGACGATGAACAACAACAACTAAATACTCCAAACTTTTGGATGGGGTTATGGTCCTTTGATCATAGGCACTGAAGGAGCTTTAATAAATGTCATATTCACACTCATCCCAAACAACCCCACCTCCTACTGCATCTCCAACCCAAAGTTTCATTGTATGGATTATGTGCTCCCACTTCTCCCTCCATCTCCACCCCAAAAAGAGTTTCTGAACAAGAGTTCCTTGTTTGCACTTTGAAGACTTAAGATATTATGCATATTTTCCATTTAGTTCTTTTTGTAATATATTATAGGGAAATAAAATAATTCCTATGTTAGTTTGACCCTAGGATGATGTAAGATGTGTGTTTTGGAAGTAGATGCAATGGAATTTTTGCATTTTTCAGGTGTCTTTTAAGTTATGGAATTTCTGGATTGTTTCTTTGTTTCAGTATGATTTTTAAAAATAATCTAATGGGAGTGGTTTTTCTCAGCAGTAAAGATGCAGTTTTTAAATGGTACAGATTTTGCAGCTTCCGATATAACTGATAGCACTTTCCATGGTTTTAGTGAAATCATGATATCAAATTAATAATAACTGATCAGAAGGTAAAATAGTATACTAACGAGGAATTCTCATCCAGGAAAATTTTTGATCAAGTGTATATATTGGTTTATGACAACCAAAAATGGGTGGGTATGGGGTGCTAGGATAGCAGTGATGTATTAGATTTTGTGATATTTTAAGAAAGACTCTTGTGCAAACTGCTAATCATTTCTTGTTGCAAATATATAATAGCAGGCACAATTCTCTAAAGAAATTTAAAGATTGTGAAATATTTGAGATCATTTTAAAATAAAAAAAAACCTTTGAATTTTTCTCCTTTGCAATCAAGAGCAACTTGCATTAATATAGCATCTTTAACATGATAAAATATCCCAAGGTGCTTTTAGAAAAGCATAATCAGTCAAAAGTCGTTGTCAACCCAAATGAGACTTTGAGATTGAAGCAAAGAGGGAAATGGATGGGGATTCCAGAGATTTAGGGCCATCAATTGTAGTTAGCCTTTAGCTAATACAAAGTTGTTGATGTGTACAAATATTGGCTTCATGCTACTGCACTCTGTGTTATTACAAAAATGCTGCTGTGCAATAATATCCAACTTCGGCATTTGCTCCTTTGAAACATTGTCAGCAAAACCTAGAGTAGAAGGTTGCCATTTAAACAGCATAAATTATCACTTTGTCTCAAAATATTTTCTGTTTCTGAGATGGCATGGGATACATTTTAGAAATATGTGCTGTTTTTAATTTCCGCTAGCTGAATTTAATTTTCTGCTGCATCTTAGGAGGTTTAAAACTAAAGGAACAAAGTTGTAGCAATATGTTGGGTCGCGATAAAACTGGAGGCAAAGAGTGCGCTAAGGTCAGGACTCACTCCTCCAGAACTAATGTCCTGTTCCCAGTGGGTGTATTCACTGGCTGCTGCACAAGGCCACTATGCTGAGCAGATGAGTGCTGGGGCGCCTGTCTGTTTGGCCTCTGTGCTCGAGTACCTGACTGCCAAGATCATTAAGCTAGCTGGCAATGTGGCCTGGGACAACAAGAAGACCCACCCCTTAAGTATGCAATCTGATCAATGATGAATTGAGATTGTCAACAGGAAGCAGCTGCTGTTGAAATTAGAGTAGCGTGGACTAGGTGAGGACAAAGAACAGAATGGAATGAGCAATGCAAAATTGGTTTTGGGGTGAAATTTTTAAAAGTGTAAAGGGCAATACTTCAGGAACTACAGTGGCCTGTTAAATTGGGCGTTAGCCATAAAGAAAGGATTTCTCCCTCTCCAGCTGCCAAGTGGGAAGTCCACCAGGTGGGATTTGGTGTAGATGCTGACAAACATGGACCAGGAACCTTGTTTCTGGGGGAGGCAAAAGGTTAAAGTTTGTGCCCATGTGTCCCTCTGCTGCTGCTAAACCGCACAGCGAGGATCGGCCAAGAGATCTGGGGGCTTGATGGTCTCGGATTGGAGGAAGGGGTTGATATCTAACCTGGGTTGGGGATCTTGTGGTCTCGCTGCCCTGGGAAAAATGGAGATCAGTCTTGGCAGGTTTCTGTTCAAAATCTCCATTTTTGTCTGTGTAGTGAAATCATTGTAGTGGTCTGGTCATTTTAATACCCATTCCCTGGACACCTTCATAATAACTCAGTAAGAATTTAGCAACACCAATTTTTAATCCAACCGATTTATTTGATAGTAAAATTGCGAGCTTTCAACACTCTTGTGTCTTCCTCAGGCAAATGCAGTGTTCTGGTCTGCAATAGCACACATCAGCACAGACAGTCAGAGATTGCTGATTAGAATGTGAATCCTTACATCTAACCTGCAATTCAAGTGTTAAAGTGGCTAACAATGTGTGTGAAGGGAATCCTGAGCATTGGTTACAGAATTGTGTATTTCCTCCAGACAGCACAGTAAGTGAGGTTTTTTTGCTAACCCAGGCAAGTTACAGGGGTTATAGATAGTGTGTCATGAAGCCAAGATCCCTGTTAAGACCGTCCTCATGTGTGCGGAGCTTGGCTATCAGTCAAGCTATCACACGCTGATGTGTGCAATTGCAGACCAGAACACTGCATTTGCCTGAGGAAGACACAAGAGTGTTGAAAGCTCGCAATTTTACTATCAAATAAATCGGTTGGATTAAAAATTGGTGTTGCTAAATTCTTACTGAGTTCTTACCACCCCAATCCAACGCCGGCATCTCTACATCACCTTCATAATCACAGTAGCATTTCATTCTGTAGATGAGATTCTCTTATTCTCTCTCAGTAGTCCCACGTGTGAGTAGACCCCTTTGAAATGCTTTGACTGACAGGAGATGTCGGTTTCAGTTGAGTTAATTCCCTTTTTTTGCCTGAACAAACAGCTGGTGCAACCTGGCCACTTGGAACTGCTCTGATTTACAGCTCCAAAGCAGTTCATTATTCATACAATCAAGTAAGTCTCAAGATTTTCCTGTTCTCCCCACACCTGCTCACACAACCCCGTTCTTTTTTTCAAGACTCTGAGCCTTCTTGGAAAGCTCAAATGCTTTGAATAGTTTTGTTTACATTCAGTTTCATGGTTCAGAATCTTTAGCTCGCCTCTTGATTGACAGCTTGAGGAGGAGTTTTGTTTATTTTTGTTTTTCTTCACAGTTGAATGCATCTCAAGTACTTGCTTTTGTTCTTAATCATAATATTTATAAACAAACTTGTTTTGATTAACAGATCAAGGCTATTAAATAGCAGGCAGGAACCTTCACTTTCTCTTTTCTAATGCAATGTTTACAAGCAGGCTTGCTCTTTGATCTGAACACCAGGCTGACTTTTTTTCCCAAAATGAATTTTCAAACACTCATGCTAGAATCGCATGCCTGAACTGGAGGTGCCTTTCAGCCATAGATGAGGCTGGCAGAACTCCCCCTGCCATCCTGGGAATGACACCCCAGCAGTGCCACTGTGCCAGGACATTAAAATGACCAGGCTACTTTAAAGCTTTCACAGTACATGATACCAACTTTTACATGAGTTTCTACGGTATGTTGCACATTGTGTCAATTTATTGTCTTTGTTTGCTGAAATATCTTTCGAAAACTGCTATAAACTTATGGATTCTTTCACAATGCAGTTATCATATAACCTCTACAAAACTTGTTATCGAGATGATTCTCTCTAAATATTCTCAACTGGCAACAAAGAAAGGCATAAGTCTGTAGAAAATGTTAAATTCACATTCTCCAGCTTAGGAGGATTATTTCTATTTCACATTAGATCTCCAAAAATGGGTAAATATATTAATTCTGTAGAATTCAGGATCCCAAAATTAGTTGCACATGTTCCAATCACTATAATTAAGACTTTTCGTTTTGTCCAGTTATTCTCAATGCCACAGATTATTGCTTTGCTATGTGCTGGGTTTCTTCTTAGTACCTTTTCTCCTTGAATTGTCATCAACTTGCTAATAATGTTGGTTATAGCAAAAAGAGGTTTAAATGACTTGCTTCAATACTTTTCCTTTAATATCAACCTTTTTTTTCCACACTAATACAGTTAGCAAAAGAAGCAATTGGTTCCATTTCACCACCATTCCTTGGGCAAGATAACAAATGCTTTAGTAGAAATTTTTGTGTTGAGAGACCTGTTCTGGTAGCAATGACTTCATGAAGCTTTCATTGAGGAACCAGCTGTAAACCAAATATGACGACCAGATTTCAGAAGACCCCATTTGTGGGGCCTTCACAGCTGCTTGTCTTAAATCCCAGCAATTTAAAATTTTGGTTTGCATCCAGCCGTGGGTGTTCTACACTGTGCAATAAATAAATTATATAAAATTGACAGAATGTATAAAGTATTCAGAATAAATTTGCCTGCTCTACATTCATCAGAGGATTAATTCACTGATAAGATTTTTCATATTAGAGTTGTCGATTAATGAAAGTAAAAGAATTGCCTTCTGAAACATCTAGCAATGATGGTAAAGGTAAATTGCAGTCTCAGGTGACCTGTGATGTTATATGCTCTCTGTCTCTTTAGTGGAAGGTTTCCATATGTTGTTTGAATCAGACTGTGGGTGGTCAGATTATAAACTTTCATATGTCTTCAATAAGTTTACTCCATGTGTGTCTCCCCTCCTGTGAAATAAATTCATAACTCCCATATTGGCACAGGAAACTAGCTGTGGCCATGTCAGTAACATTTTTGGTTTTTGATTGGCAAAAAGAAAAATGGTTTTGATCAATTTATTTAAAAATTATTCCCAACTCCAAAGTGAAAGTTGAGTGTCAGAGGGACGCTGGCTAAAATGTTTTTAAGGTGTATAAAATGTAGGAAAAATAGTGAAAGTAAATAGTTGGAAGAGAGAAATTTGAGATTAATGGAAATACAATGATTTTTAAACTAAGTTATTGACATCTATTTTCTATTTGATCAGCATTATTATTGTAATTGCATTAATTTCAGGGGCACACTTCATCACTTTACAAAAATTACAAAAACAGAAGCTTTTCTTTTGCTGAGCCTGTCAGCAATCTCAGGGACAATTAACTTACAAGAACAAAGAACAGTACAGCATCCACCAAGCCTGCACCAACTGTTAATCCTTATTTAGACACAGTTATTGCCAATATGTAGTTACTATCCCTCTCTTTGTCTCCCATTCATGTGCCTGCTTCCATCACCTCCACTGGCAGTATGTTCCAGACACACACCATCCTCTGTGTGAAAAACTTTCCCGCTTGTCACCCCTAAATTTTTCCCCTCTCATTTCGAACGTGTACGCTCTCGTAGTTGACCTTACCATCCTGGGAAATGCCTCTGACTATCCACCCTATCTGTGCCTCTCAATTTTGTAGACCTCCATCAGTTTGCCCCTTCAGCCTCCACCTTTCTAGTGAAAACAATCTGAGTTTATGGCATTGGCAATGTTTTCTCCTGGTAACATCAATCAGATTATTTGGCAAGCTTTATGTATTTCAATATTTGTAGATACTTACGTACTAAATTGACTTCATAACTTTGGGTTCTTTTTATTCATTCATGAGATATGGGCATCAGTGGCTAAGCCTGCAGTTATTGCCTATCCCAAATTGCTTAATGAAATCACCTTACACATTTTGTAATTGATACTAAGTATAATGTCCACTTTTTTGTCATTGTACGGTTTGTTATTTTTAAGTACTTAATCTTGTCTAACCAGGACAAATTGGATTTTGCTAAACAGTTTGCCTAAACATCTTAATTGTCATATCTAAACTTTCATTAAAGTTAAATAAGTAATAGAGCTAAAAATTATTTTGCCCTTTGGTCATCTTCGTAATGGCTATGTCCAGCCTCCCTCTGACCAGAGGAACTTGCTGTTTGGGAAATTGAAAAATCTGTACTTTGTCACTGTTAAAATCTATTGTGCCCTAAACAATTTGTCATTCTGCCATCTCTTCAATTGTGTGATTTAAGCAATGTAGTCAGGTGATCAAGTGAATGTTGATTTTTGTTTTTGTGAACATATTGATGCATTTTCAATTGACCTTTAAATATCCATTCCCTCCCCACCTCCATCCGATTTTCCTCCTCCACTGTGATATGGTTTAACTAGCAGCCCTCCCATACCTTATCTAAATGGGTGTTTTAAACAATAATCTGGATTACTCAAAAACAGCCATGTGTCCATTTATTATGTCTAGAAATAATCAGACCAATTTCAATATAACCTTAGTTTATTTATCATCTTGTCATTAATCATTGCTGTTGGTATTTGCACATTGTTTGTGCCATTTCCTCCATTACAAAAGCAACCACACTTTGAAGTATTTCATTGGTTGCAAAGTGTTTTGGGACATCCTGAGGTGGTTGAGGTAAGTGCATTCCTTTTTTTGGCTGAAGTTTGACTTTTCTAACAAAATAAACACCATGCAGTACATTTTCTGTCAGTCTCTTGGGAGAAACTTAAGCCCTATATTCTTCAAAGTTACTGAGTAACAGAAACAACTTATATGGAGCCATTAACCGTCCCCAGGCACTTCACTGGAGCATTCTGAAATATAAGAACGTAAGATAAGTGTAGGAGTAGGAGTAGGCTTATTTGCCTGCTCAAACTTCCTCTGTCATTCAATAAAATCATGGCTGATCTTTTTGTGGACTCAGCCCGCTCACTTACCTGCCACACTTACTCACCCCCTCACCATTACCCTTTAATTTTTTTACTGTTCAAAAATCTATCTATTCCTTAAAAATATTCAATGAAGTATTCTCAGCTGCTTCACTAGGCAGGAAATTCCACAGATTCACAACCTGTGGATGAAGAAGTTCGTCCTCAACTTAATCCTAAATCCATTCCCACTTATTTTGAGGTTATGCCACCCAGTCTGGTTTCATCTGCCAAAATAGGACACTGAACCACGAGATGTTAGGACAGAGGTTGAAGGTTTTGGTCAGATGGACAGGTTTTTAAGGAGCGCCTTAAAGGAGGAGAGCAAAGTAAGGGGGATGGGGAGAATTCCAGACTTGGGTCCAGCCACCAGTAGTAGAACAAGAATGCTCAGAGGCTGGAATTAGATGAGATCGGATATATTGGATGTTTATGCAGTTGGAGGAGATTACAGAAATAGGGAAAGACAAAGCAATAGAAGGACTTGAAGACAAAGGTAAGAATTTTAAATTCAAGGTAGTATTTGACTTGGAACTCACTAGAGGTTAATGAGTACAGTGATGAGAGGCAAACAGGATTTTGTGAGTTAAGACATAGGCACATTGGTTTCAGATGACCTTTGGTTTATTGGGAGTATAATATGCATGATGAGCCAGAAGTTTGTTTCAATAGAGACAATGAGGGCACAAATGAGGATTTCGGCAATGATGTGTGGCACAGTGGTTAGCACTGCTGCCTCACAGCATCAGGGACCTGGGTTTGATTCCAGCCTTGGTAATTGTCTGCATGGAGTTTGTGCATTCCCCTTGTGTCTGTGTTGATTTCCTCTGGTGCTCCCATTTCCTGTATGGGTTAGGTATATTGACCATGGGAAATTGACTGTTTATGTCCAGATACCTGGAGCTAACAACCCCCAAAATTGTAGAGCATCACCCCACTGACAATGCAAATTCCACCCTTGATCATGTTTTCCCTGACAGTCCCTCTTCCCTGCCCTCGCACCGACACTGTTACCCACCCCTGACCTGGCAGGGCTCGCTTCCCCTCTCTTCCCTTGCTCCATCCCCAATGATGTGCACTCCCTTCCCCACCTCAGTGTTTAGGCCTTCCCCCCTTCAACCCCAACAGTGTTCTCCTGTCTGCCTCAGCCTCCTGTTGCACTTTTCTTTTACTGAACAAGTAAGTAAATTCATGTATCAGATAAATAGCCCAGGTCTGTGGAGTTCAGGCATATCATGGTACATTCCAGACTGGGTAAAAGTGGCAATCAGAAGTTTAGAATTCCTAGGAGTGTACTGGGGTAGTGTTTCTACTGAAACCTCTGGTCCCACTCATATCTTTTATGGTATTCTGAAGACTTGAGTCAATGGCTTCAGCCTTCCAAATATTGGAGGAAATTGCTGCAGATTCGGTACTAGATGTTGATTAAACCCTCTAACAATTTAGCAATTTTTATATCCCAATTTTTTTCAGCATAACTTCACTGTTTATTTTTCATACATGTGATGTGGCATCATAGGCCAGACTAGCATTTATTGCCCATCACAAATTATTCTTGTGAAGGTGATGGTATGCTGTTTTTTTAACTGTTGCAGTCCATGTGGGGTTTGCATCCACAGTGTTATTACAGAGGGTGTTCCAGGATTTGATCCAGTGACAGTAAAGGAAGGGCAAAATATTAATTCCAGTTGCATTATGTGTGACTTGATGGGAAATTTGCCGATGATGGTTTCCATGCATCTGCTATCCTTGGTTACGGTTTGAAAGGTACTGTCAAAGGAGTTGAGTTGCTGCAGTGCATCTTCTCAATAGTACCCACTGCTGCACTGTGTGTCAGTAGTGGAGAGAATGGATGTTGAATGTGGTGTCAATCAAGCAGGCTGTTTCATTCTGAATATTGTTGGTGATGCACTCATTCAGACAAAGTGGAGAGTATTCCATCAAACTCATGCTTCGTAGATGGTGGGCAGGCTTTTGGGAGTCAGGCGGTGTGTTATTCTCTGCAGAATTGATAATCTCTGACCTGCTTTTGTGGCCGCAGTATTTATGTGACTGGTCTAAGTGAATTTCTAGTCTATGGTAATCCTAAGATGTTGATAGTGGAGATTCAGCAATGGTAATACCATTGAATGTCAAGGGGCAATGGTTAGATTCTTTTATTGGAGATGGTCATTGCGTGGGACTTGAGTGACATGAATGTTATTTGCCATTTACCAGCTGCAAGTAAATCTCGCTGCTAGAATTTATTGTAACCCAACCATTTTTGAGTTAATTTAAGATTTATTCATGGTAATGAAAAGTCACAAACTAAAGTGGGAAGGTTATTACTGAGCAGATGCCTCTTGGTAGCATTGTTGAAGACCTTTCCATAACGGTAGCACCCTGCTTCTCAGTACCAGGAACCCAGGTTTAATTCCCAGTTTGGATCACTATCTGTGTGGAGTCTGCATATTGTCTCCATATCTGCCTGGTGCTCTGGTCTCCTCCCACACTTTGAAAGATTTGCTTCTTATGTGCATTCACCATGCTAAATTCTCCCTCTGTGTGCTTGAACAGATGCCAGAGTATGGTGACATGGGATTTTCACAGTAACTTCATTGCAATGTGAATGTAAAACTGCTTGTGACATGACAGTAGGCTGATGGGTCAGTATTTTACCTGTTTGGATTTGTCCTGCTTTTTGCCAACAGAATGTACCTGGGCAATTTTCAAATGTTGTTGCTGTACTGGAACAGCTTGACTAGAGGTGCAATAAATTGTATATTCAAATGTTTTTAGAAATTGGAGTAGGATTTGCAGATGTATGTTTCACAGAGGCAGCTACATATATAAATCAAAAATTGCCTCCACACTTGTCTACTTTTGGTGTTGTATGGAACATGATGTCCAGAAATTAGACCCGATAGGAACAAGTATAAACCTTGAATGTCTTTTGGGATTTTTTTTGGAGTGGTAGGGTATCCCTTTGGATATTTCACCAAGACACTTTGTGGAAGTGAGGTACGTGTTGTGGAAGATAAAGTGGTCTTTGGAATGTTAGAAGTCAACATGAATGTGTGTAAAATTGCATAAACTCATTAACTTTCAAGTTCACTAGAACTCTTAAAAGTGTAAAAATGAACTGTTTCCTTTGACAGTCAAACCAGCAAGGAATTTAAAACCTTCTGCCTCCATCTGGCATGTTTCATAAAATTATTGCTTGCTATAAGCTGTAACTGGATTGGTGCTACATGATTGATTTTACTACCCCTTGTTATCACAGTTTGACTGCTCCATGGTTATTGATCTTTGAAATAGGACTATGAATTCCAGTGTTTGGTTTAGAAGGATTACATAATTGAAGGAATGTAAGTAAATAAGATTTTATGAATGAGCTTTCTTTAAAATAAAATCAACTGTAGCCACTTATTTCATCACAACATGGCTCCTGATATCTGCAAAAGGTTGCTACTGGGTGAGTTGATGGGGGGCATGAGTTGGCATAGAGACCATGGGGGAAGATTTTGCAGAAGTCATGAGGTGGTGTAGGTACTATAAAGAGCCATGAGTAGGTAGAGGGGCATAGGATATAAGAGCTATGTGAAATGGACATAGGCACATGGCTGGTTTGGAGGATATGAGGGAGGGCAGATAGGCATGAGTTAATATGGATGGGGTACAGAGAATATGATGTGGGCTGGGGCTGGAGAGCTGTTTTTCCCCTTTATTTTTTTTTGCAATCTTTGATATAGTGCTGCTGCACCTTCAGCCCAACCCACCTCCTGCAGCTACTTGCACTCATTCTGTGGTTCCTTTGCTTGATCTTTGGAGAACACCAGTGTCACAGGATGAAAATTTCAACTTCCAAGGCACATTCATCCAGGTTGGATTTGCAGAGCCAGAAATTGACCAGGCTGCATTTCTGGCTGGGGTTAAAATGATACAGTCCAATGTTTTACAAAGCATTAGTGTTCCTTTTCTAATGCTAATACTTTGTTCATATACCAAAAAATGGCTGCTAACACTATTTCCATATCTCATAGAGGCTGTTAGTTTTCCCTTTGTAAATGAGTCATCAACAAATTCTGCAACTAGAAACAAAATTTAGGCAGCATGAAGTGGTAGGAAAATTTGAACTGCCATGGTAGTTTTAATCACACGTTGTATATTGTGTCATATGTCAAATTAGAGTATTTTGTAATTCCTGGAATGTCTTACTGAACCACAGTTGAAAACATTGCTTTACCTTATTGTAAATGGGTGGCATAAAGTGGACTGTAGTATTCATAGGTTTAAATTGTTCCTTTAAAATCTGTTTACGTGAGCTAACATTCAAGTAGGACACTTCAGGAACTTTCAAGCTGTTATTGGATAGGCATATGGAGCACTCAAGAATTATAGGAAGGAGATAGCTTGATCAGCACAACATTGAAGGCTGAAGGGCCTGTATTGTGCTGTAATGTTGTATATTTCTAACTGAGTTTATATGAGCATGGTTTCCCTGTGTTCCAGTTTCCTCCCATAGTCCAAAAATACACAGGTTAGGTGAATTGTTTATGATAAATTGTTCCTTTATGTCCTAAGATGTATAGGTTAGTGGGATTAGCAGGACAAACATATGGAGCTTTGGGGATAAGCCAAGGGCTGTGCCTGGGTAAAATGCTCTTAAAGTTGATGCAGACTGATGGTTTGAATAGTCACTTCCTTCAGTGTAGGGATTCTATGTTTGTATAAAATTCACTGGGTGGAGATCCTTTTTGAATGGCATTTTCTTTGTAAAGCAATGAAAATGAGATTGCAAGGTTGCAAAATGTTCAATTGTGCAACAACTGTGTAATGATAGTTTCAGATACTTGGCAACATCATGAGCCAAAAGGTCTGATTATATTACATAGAGGATAATATGTAAGTGGAAGTAGTACAAAACAGTAATTGAGTCAACAGTCCCAGGTAATTCCTAGTTTGAATGAGTCATCAGCCTTTTATAATTCAGATTTCAATTCCTGGATTAGATACAAATCCTGAGGGGAGGAAGAAGCATTTGAATGCTCAATGTTCCAGCTTTATTTCAGAAAATTATATCACTAGATTTAGGTTTTTGTGCTTATGTCAATAACTTCCCACATTTCATTGTGACAGGTTGACAATGTCAAAGGTAATTGACAGCTGTTTACATTGAAGTTCTGTAATTCTATGCATGTATGCAAGTTGAAAAGTTGTAGCTGCCTTAATTATATCAGTGGAGGATTGAGTTTTTTTGTTCAAGTTGTTTAGCAATGAATCAAATTAGCCCATTTAGTTTAAAAGCAATATTCAACTTTAAATGTCTTCCTTGGCTGATGGTATTATAATGAGCAATAATAGAAAATAAAAGGGAAATAAATTTATGGTTAATTCATATTAACTTTATTTCAGCACGAGCAAGATGGAACTTTGAACATCCACTTTCCAGCACCAGAGGGTGCAATCTGGGACAGTCCTTCAGAGTGTTCTGTTCGTGTCTGCTTCCCTGATAACCAAACGGCAATCATGGCTATCAAACCAGATCATACGGTGGAAGATGTTTTGATTATGGCTTGCAAGGTATTTTTATTAAATTGAGAAAAAGTAAAGTAATGTCACAAGCATGCTAAAATTATTGCATTAAGTTAACTGCAGTTGTACTAGTTCACTTTGGGATTTTTAGTTTACCTTACATGCCTAACTTTTCAGGCGCAATAATTCACATGTCATCTATGCATTACTAATTGTACAGTTTGTGATGTTGCTCCAAAGTCACACGTGACTTTGGTTGTGGCTACAGACTTATCCCTAGGCAGAGGAAGATCCTATTACCCAGCAGTATTATATTTTTCACTAGGCTGGAAAAGAGAACCAAAAACAGAGCATCCCTGTAGTGATGCTGAGATGTCAGAGATAATGACAGTGATGTTAGTGCAACCATTTCCTTAGTCTCTGTAGAAAAAAAGTGACATAAGAGTTAATGAACTGTAACTTCCTGGGAGTGGCAATTAGCACTGGATTAGGGGAGGAGGCATTGGTTGGTCAGACTTGTGGGGACAGTGAGGCAGAGGTTGAGGTGAGTGGGGATAATACTGTTTGGGTTAGGGACTGAGGAATACCCAAATATGGAAAGGGAAATTGTCAGTTGGGGAGTGGGGAAGATGTTAGTGCACCCTGGATGGTTGGTGTTGTGGGTGAAATTTTGAGGGGCAGAATCCAATCTAGGTTTTTCTTCTAGTTGCTTGGAAATTAGAAGATGCTTTAATTTTTCTAAGCAACTGTTGCTGTAACCATGTCAGAAACATTAAAAGCTAATGATTTAAATTGCATTTTCTGATGGTTCACATTGCAGGGCAGTTGCTAAGAGGAAACTTGCACTTCAGGGAAATTGCTGAGCAAATGACCTTCTGAGGGGGATTCCCCAGCACATCTTTGGATAATCTCCCAAATCAGTACTGAGGAACTTGGAAATAACCTTGCTCGATTACCATGTAATCATCTTAGTTATGCCTCTATCATCAATACACAGTGGCAACAATGTGTAGCAGCTACAAGTTCAATTCCAGTTTTGGGTTACTGTCTGTGTGGAATTTGCACATTGTCTCCATGTCTGTGCAGGTTTCTTCCAGGTGCTCTAGTTTCCTCCCACAGTCCAAAGATGTGCAGGTTTGGGGAATTGACCATGTTAATTGACCTTTTGAGTCAGGGGAATTACAGGGTATATATGTGGGTTTACAGGGATAGAGCCTGGTCAGACCTGTGGGGACAGAGGGTGAGTAAGGATAATACTATTTGGGTCAGGGGTAGGGCTGTGGTGGTGCAGGCATGATGGGCTGAATGGCTGCCTTCTGCACTGTAGGGATTCTGATTTTAAAATGGTGCCTTATAGCACCCAGAAAATGTTTAATTTTCCTGAACTTCCTCATAGGCCTGCAAGCTGTCAGAATCAGTGAAATAATTCAAAGGTTTTGGGACATGTAATTTGTCCTCAAAATATTGAAATCTTCTGGGATTTGGCCAATTTCAACCCAATTATAATGTGGATGTGATGGAATGGAATGTTGTGGGGTACTTAACTCACAGGGGCCTGTCAGATATTGGTGCAATCTCAACAGTCCACCTGAATAGTTCAAGCACAAGATATTATTTCATTCTTCTTATCCGATGTGTTAGAAATATCTATTTAGCTTGGAATTGAAGCTTTTTTGGCTCTTTCCCCATTTACAAACAAAGACATGTATTCTGTGCTTTTTTATTTGCAGAGTATCTTAATTATAATGGGCCATTTCACTTTGAATTGCAACAAAATATTAAAATGCTCCATCATGAATCCTTTCAACTGCTAAAAATGGCTTCCAAATTGTTTGATATATTTGTGGCTGCAGTGATTGCATACACACTGGTAAGCCTCAATGTTAAAGATTACCCCGATGACTTAGAACTGCAGTTGGTGTAATTGAGCTATACTGACTGAAGATCACAGGGTTCATACACTTAGGTCAATGAACTCTGCAGAACTCAGCCATTGCTGGGCTGGGCAAGAGAAAGATCTACCAGTGTTCTTGCTCCTGAGCACAATCCAGGGGCCTTTCCACTGTGTGGATTAGATGAGAAGTAGATCAGACTTATTTTGATGGCCTCCATCATACCCATTGGTCTTTTTTTCTTAAAGTTATTGGCATTAACAGGTACTCAGTTATGTTGCACTCCTGATCATTTCATTCCAATATTCCCAGTGTTCATGGTGGTAGTGTTGTCATCTACTCCCACCTACATAAAATGGCAGTGAGGTTGTATTGTAAAAAAATCTTAGTGTAGGGATTGCACAGAAAGCTCAATAAATATTGTTATTCAATCTGTTCCAACTCCTAATATCTTTTTGTTCAATCACCACAAATTCTACCTTGATGATAGCTACATCAAACTCTGTCAATACTAGACCATTAGTGAAATCAACATTACAAATTAAATTGGAACAATTGGAGTGACTTATATAAAAATAATTCAAATCAATAAATCATGCTGTGATGTTTCTCAAATATATTACTTTAAACACTAGATCTGAAAAAGTTGAAAGAATTGGATTTGAAGAGTTATTCTCTGCTAAATAAATGACTTGGAAGAGGGAGTAAGTGGAGAGATCAGCAAGTTTGCAGACAATACAAAGATGGCTGGACTTGCAGATAATGAGGAGCATTGTCAGGTGATGCAGCAGGACATATATAGGCTGGTAGCTTGGGCAGACAGATGGCAGATGAATTCAATCCTGATAAATGTGAGGTGATGCATTTTGGGAGAAAGAATGTAGGGGGAGGTATATGATAAAGGGTAGACCTATCAAGAGTATAGGAACAGAGGGACCTGGGGGGGCAAGTGAACAAGTCTCTGAAGGTGACAGAGCAAGTGGAAAAGGTTGTGAAGAAAGCATATAGTATGCTAGCCTTTATAGGAAGGGGTATAGAGTACAAGAGCTGGCCTTTCATGTTGCAGTTGTATAAAACGCTGGTTAGACCTCATTTGGAATACTGCGTCCAGTTCTGGTCGCCTTACTACCAGAAGGACATGGAGACTCTGGAGAGAGTGCAGAGGTGGTTTACCAGGATGCTGCCTGGTATGGAAGGTCTGAGTTACAAGGAGAGATTAGGCAAATTGGGACTGTTTTCCTTAAAGAGACAGAGTTAGAGGAGATCTGATAGAGGTGTACAAGATTTAAGGGGATAGATAGAGTAAACAGGGCTAAGCTTTTTCCTAGGATGGACTCAAATAGCACTAGGGGTCACAGGCTTAGGGTGAGGGGGTGCAAGGTATAATTTGGATGCAAGAGGGAGTTTTCAGAGGGTGGTGGGGGTATGGAATGCACTGCCAAGTAAAGTGGTGGAGGCAGGTACTCTGGAGGTATTTAAGAAATACTTAGATAGGCATATGAACAGAATGGGAATGGAGAGGTATAGAAAATTGATTTAAAATAGGGATCATGAGCCTTGGGAGTCCCTGTGAAGTGTGTAAATAGATGATATCGATGTACTTGTTTTTATCCTACAGGTGCTTTGGTCCACCTTGTTGTCTAACAAGGGGCATACACAATGGGTTGAGAGAGGACTGCTCCTGGATCTTTTGAGTATCCTACTGCTTCACATTGTTAGTGTACGCTTGACCTGGACCATCTCATGGGCAACACAACAGCTCAGTGACTATTGCTGTGCTGTGCAGATACATGGATTTGGGCCTGTGTCTGTGGGAGTTTGCGCATTCTCCCCGTGCTTGTGGGTTTTCTCCAGGCGCTCTGGTTTCCTCCCACATCCCAAAAATGTGTTCTTAGGCTAATTGGCAAAACAAATTCTCCCAGATTGTCTCAAATTTGGTTTTTAATCCATAGATCTATAAACATGGACAGGGATCACAGGTAGAGGTGGGAACATTGGGGTGGCAGCAGCATGGGCTTGTTGGGTCAAAGGGCCTGTTTCCCATGCTGTTTTGTTCTGTGTTCTAATTCTCATGTAGTGCCTAGTAAATTTCTTACATGCTGATTTGTTGCAGTATGTTTTCAGATTGTAAATATTATGAAATCAGAATCCCTACAGTACAGGAAGCAGCCATTTGGCCCATAAAGTCTGCACTGAGTGTATCACTCAGGCTCTTCATTCCATGTATTTACCCCACTAATCTACACAATGAACTTTTAATTTTTGTTACATAAACAAAACTAGGTTGATTTCCTTTTTCCATGTTGCTGTTGTATAAAAGTGCAATTTATGTTCAGTCTCAAATCAAAACTTGGAATAGTTTATATCAAATGAACTTACAGTAGATTGGGATAAGGGCAGTGACTTACTTCAGGATTATTCTCACAGCTCCTTGAAGGCTAAAATATCTAAGAACTTCAGGGAAACAAAGCTAGTACTGTGAACACTGACTGAAAATCTCAGATCAGAAGTGTTCATGCCTGACATGGTGCCCTTTGTTTATAATGGAAGGAAGAAGTCTGACAACCAGTTTTAAGTCCAACCAATTTATTTGATAGTAAACTCAAGCTTGAGGTTTCCCTCTTCATTAGGTGAATGAGTTTTGGCCTCGGACAGGCCATTATAACAGCACAGACCATTTACAGATTACTGATTAGAATGCAAATCTTTACACCTAACCACGTATTCAAGTCTTAGTGATTAACAATGCAAGTGGAAGGAGCACTGAGCGCAGGTTAAAGAGTGTATTGTCTCCAGACAGTATAGGTTTTGCAAACCCAGGCAAGTCATAGGGGTTACAGATATAGTGACATAAACCCATCATCTGTAACCCCCATGACTTGCCTGGGTTTGCAAAACCTGTACTGTCTGGAGACAATGCACATCTCTTTAACCTGTGCTCAGTACTCCTTCCACTCACATTGTTAATCACTTTAAGACTTGATTAGGTGGTGAGGTGTAAAGATTTGTATTCTACTCTGTAAACTGTCTGTGCTGTTATATATAGTCTGAGACCAGAACCTCAAAAGCTTGAGAGTTTACTATTAACTAAACCACTTAAACTTATACCTGGTGTTGTCAGACTTCTTACTGTCTACCCCAGTTATATCATGAGATATAATGGCAGCCAGCTGTGTGCTGGTGCATAGGTTATGAGACACCTGTTGCGCTCAGTTCACTATTTTCACTTCTAATTCATATCACAGCTGTTCTTCAGTTATAATTAAAACAAGCAAAATGAATCTACCAGAGGATATCTGAACACCTATCATTTTGAAGAAATAATTTCATACAAGAAAGGATAGGAATTTAGTATGAAAACAGCAGGTGACAACAAAGTTCAAAAAGTCAAAATAAACTCTGGTAGCACAACCATATATACATTTTAATGACAGGGAAGAAAGGTCTTGCCAACATTTATGGAACAGTAATGTTGTTACACCAATGGCAGGATGATGCTATGAATATTATATAATAATATTGCAGGGAGGTCAGACAACAATATAGGTAGGGATCCAAGACAACATTAGATACCTAGAAGGCTAAGTAATAATAGTTTAATTAAGCCATAGGAACACATATAGCCAAGTTCATTGTTATGAAAATAGAAAAGGTTCTAGTTACCAAGGTAGTCCTCAGCCAGTTCTTAGTCAAATCCAAATCATATTCCTTATCCATAAAGTACATGGTAAATTGACACACAGCAGAGTAGCCCACATCGATATCTGCCATCTTCTTCATTTTCACCCTGCAGCTTCCCCCTTAGCACTATTCAGTACTACTTATATAGGCTGATGAAGCTACACAGCTGATCCTTGTTCACACTGATTTCTCATCAGTTTGTCATGTGACTTCCTGTGGCCATCTTGGTAGGTACATTACACTCAACAGCCATGTTAAATATGGGATGGATATGAGTAGAAAATGGAGGAGCAAGTGTCAGAAATACTGCCCCCTCCCTCCCTCCCTCCCTGTGCCAAAGCACCCAGCTTCTTGTGCCATTATATTGGTAAAACCAAATAAATTGGATAGAAGAGGAATGGGGAAGGGGAATGTAAATTGCACAGTGTGTTTAGAATTATTCTCTTATTCCATATATAAGGAAGAGAGGAACCAATGTTTGAGCTTTTAATGGGAAATAAGTCAAGGCAGATAAGGAAATTAAGTCTTGAGCAATACCTGTACAATAGTGATCATAATTTAATATGTTTTGCAAAATGATTTGGCAAAACAAATACTAAATTAATTTGAAAAAATTTCCTGTTGAAAGGTTGAAGAATTTTTGATACGTAGAGCCCGATTTTACCATTTTCATTCTAAGTGCTGAATTTGGGCAGCTCCGACATAGAAATCTGCTTTCAGGCGCCCCATTATGCACTCAGCTTGCAAAACACATCACGGGCCCTATTCACACTGTGGGTAAGACAATCAGCTATGCAGCTGAAACAATCGGAGCTCTGAACTGCACATGCACAGTTAGAGAAAATTTTAAAAAGTGCACCCATGTCAGATTGCTCCCAGGCCGCAGAAAGCAGAGAAAGTGGTTTGGGAGCAAAAAGCAGGAGTGATGGACCCCACACACCCCAGTCACACTCTCTCTCTCTCTCTCAATGCTGATAAAGTTGAGTGGGTAGTTCATTAATTCAATTTAAATGCACACAAGTACGTTTAAATTGCCGTTGTGCCCGTTTTGGGCTGAGATCAACTCACCACTGTTCCCGGGTTTCAGTAAAGTGACAATCTGCGCAGATCGTGTTAATGATCTCACATGAAAACAGGCGTGACACAATGGTAAAATCAGGCCCATAGAATAACTGCGCAAAATATTTTAAAAAGTGCTCGTTAGAAATCAAGAGAAAGATACCTTACCAAAAATACAAGAACAAAGTAATTAATAATGAAATACTAATAATAAATCATGAGATAAAATCAAAATTGAAATAAAAGAAAATACATATGCTAAGTACATAAGAACTAGGAACAAGAGTAGGCCATCTGGCCCTCGAGCCTGCTCTGCCATTCAATTAGATCATAGCTGCTCCTTTCGTAGTCTCAGTTCCACTTATCCGCCCACTCAGCATAACCTTTAATTCCTTTCCTGTTGAAAAATTTATCTATCCTTGCCTTGAAAACATTCAATAGATAGCCTCAACTGCTTCACTGGCAGGGAATTCCACAGATTCACAATCCTTTGTGTAAAAAAAAGTTCCTCCTCAACTCACATAAATCTATTTCTCCCTATTTTGAGGCTATGCCCCCAGTTCTAGTTTCACCAGCCTGTGAAAAAATAATAGGGGGTAATAATAAGGGGATGATAAACAGAAAGCAGCATTCCTGAAAACGGTTCTAAAATTAGGCAAGAGGAACTAAGAAAGTAGATTATCGAAGAATTAAATTGTAAAATATTCTATGGATACATAAAATTTAAAATAATGTTAGGAACAGGGTCACTATGAAATGCAATTGCATAGCAGTTTTGAAACTGATGCAAAATACATTTGAAGAAAAAATCAAAAACGTTTCTATAAAAACATTTAATATAGAAAGAGAGAAGATAGTGGATAAAATAATTAAACTCAGAGGATGAAATTCATGGGGTTGGATTTTACAGTTCTGTCAGGGATGTTTTCAGTGGACAGAAGTACCTAACAAATGAATGCCCCAACCACTGCCAAGCTGTTCTCCATAATATGAGGGGAGAGTAGACTCCAAAATCACATACTATATTTGAATAATCAATTAAAGGTAGATGGAGTTTGTTCCAAAGTTGACTGGTACATTAGTCTGGTGAGCAAAATACAAAAACAACTGTCCTTACTTTATAGTATAGGTAATGGTCCCAAGGCTCAGCATACTGAGGGCAGTTGAAAGTGAGCAGCAAGTAAAAACAGTGTTTTTCAAAACTAAGATTTCAGCACTTTTAAAATGCTTGGAAGGACTGTAGTCAGGTTGTGTTGTAACTCTGCAAGGATTTTTCCCTCATTTCAAACTGCTCTACAGATTTCTGCAGTTAACTCTGCCAGCCCTATTTCTGTAGATTTTTGAACAAGTAGCATAGGTATTAATAATAATAGCAAAGGTGAAGGGTATTGTAGCAGATGTCATAAATGGTGCTGCAACAATATTTGAATTTTCTTTAGCCGTTCAGTAGAATCAGTAAGTCATAGAGGTTTACAACATGGAAACAGGCTCTTCAGCCCAACTTGTCCATGCCACCCTTTTTTTTAAACACCTAAGCTAGTCCCAGTTGCCTACTTTTAGCCCATGTCCGCCTATATCCATCTTACCCATGTAACTATCCAAATGCTTTTTAAAAGACAAAACTGTACTTCCTCTGGCAGCTTGTTCCAGGCACTCACCACTCTCTGGACACTTTGTATCTCGGTTAAACCTATGCCTCTAGTTTTCCCCTACCTCTGAGAAATGATATTGATTGTTTTATGCCCTTCATTATTTTATAGACTTTTATAAGATTACTCCTAAGCCTCCTACGTTTCAAATAAAAAAGTCCCAGTCTATCCAGTCTCTCCTTATAACTCAAACCGCTGGGAGCATCTAGTAAATCTTTTCTGCATTCTTTCTAGTTTAATAATATCCTTTCTATAATAGGGTGATCAGAACAGTACGTAGTATTCCAAGCATGGCCTCACCAATATCTTGTACAACTTCAGTAAGATGTCCCAGTTCCTATGTTCAATGTTCTCACCAATGAAACCAAGCATACCAAATGCTTCCTCTACCAATCTGTCCACCTGTGATTCCACTTTCAATGAGCTATGAACTGGTATCCCTACATCTCTTTGTTTCCCAGTGCCCTACCATTAACTGAGTAAGCCCTGATCTGATTCAGTCTACCAAAATGCATCACCTGGCATTTATCTAAATTAAACTCTATCTGCCATTCATAAACCCATTGGTCCAATTGATCAAGATCCCGTAGCAATCCGAGATGACTGCCTTTACTGTCCACTGCAAACTTACTAACCATGCCTCCTAATTCTAATCCAAGTCATTAATATAAATGACAAATAGGAGTGAACCCAGCACCGATCCCTGAGGCACATTGCTGGCCACAAGCCTCCAGTTTGAAAAACAACTCTCTAAAACCACTCCCTGGCTTCTGTCATCAAGCCAATTTTTTGTATCCATTTGGCTACCTCACCCTGGACCCCATGAGATTTAGCCTTACGCAGCAACTTACCATGTGGTACTTTGTCAAGGGCCTTGTTAAAGTCCATGTAGACAAATCAACTGCACTGCCTTCATCTACTTCTTGGTTATCCCTTCAAAAAACTCAATCAAATTTGTGAGATACGATTTTCCAGTCACAAAGCCATGCTGACTGTCTCTAATCGGTCCTTGTGCCTTTAAATGCCTGTAGATCCTGTCAAAATACCTTCTAACAACTTACCCACCACACTGCTCACTGTTCTGTAGTTTCCAGACTTTTCCCTGCAGCCCTTCTTAAAGGCACAAATTTGCCACCCTCCAATCTTTAGGCATGTCACCTGTGACTATCGATGATTCAAATACCTCTGTTAGGGGGCTCGCAATTTCCTCCTAGCCTCTTACAATGTCCTGGGATACACTTTGTCAGGTCTTAGAATTTATCTACCTTGATGCGCTTTAAGACTTCTTTATTATATGTACACTCCTCCTATTTATTTCCCCAAGTTCCCTAATATTCATGCTTCTCTCAACAGTAAATACTAATGAGAAATTTTCCTTTAGGAACTCACCCATTGCTTATGGATCAACACATAGATGAATTCTTTGATCCTTAAGATGTCCTACTCTCTCCCTAGTTATTCTTTTGCCCTTTGTTTTTGTAGAAGCTATTTGGATTCTCCTTTGTCTTATCTACCAAAACAATCTTGTGTCCCCTTTTTGCCCTCCTGATTTCTCTCTTCATTCTACTCCTACACCCTCTATCCTCTTCAAGGGATCCACATGGTCCCAGCTGTCTATGCATGTTATATGCCTCCTTCTTCTCGACTAGGACTCAATCTTGAGTCAGGGTTCCACCAGCCTTGCCCTTCACTCTAAGAGAAATGTGCTTACACTGAACCTTGATTAACACACTTTTGAAAGCCTCCCACTTACCAGAAGTCCCTTTGCCTTCCCACAGACTCCCCCAGTTAACTGTTGAAAGTTCCTGCCTGATATCATCAAAATTGGCCTTGCCCCAGTTTAGAACTTTCACTTTGGGCCAAACGTATCATTCTTAAAACTAATGAATTGTGGTCACTGGTCCCAAAGTGATCCCTCACTAATACTTCTGTCACATGCCCTTCCTTATTTCCCAAGAGGAGGTCAAGTTTTGCCCCCTCTCTAGTTGGGCTATCTACACATTGGATAAGAAATTTCTCCTGAATACACTCAACAAATTTCTCTCCACCTAACCCTCTAATACTATGTCTGTTCCAGTTAATGTTGGGAAAGTTAATCCTCTACTCTTATCACTCTATTTTTCTTGGAGCTATCTATAATCTCCTTATGTTTGCTCCTCAATTTCCTGCTGACTATTTGGGGACCTGTAGTACAACCCTGTCCCCCTTATTTCTCAATTCAATCCATATCAGACTCAGTGGGTGAACCCTTGGATAGATTCCCCCTCTGTACTGCCTTGATGTTTTCCTTAATTGAAAGTGCAACTCTTCCTTATCTCTTACCTCCTGTTCTATCTTTCCTATTGGATCTGTAACCTGGAACAATGAATGGAACTGCAGTGAAGGTAGAGGGAAGAGTCACCCTAAGTCAATTTGAGTTTGTTTATTTGGTTTTTGTTGAAAGAGATGCCTAATCAGAAGATGAGGTACTGTTCCTCCACAGTTTGTGTTTGTGTTCGTTAGAACATTGTAAAAGGCCAAGGACGGACATGTGGACAGGAGAGTAGGATGGTGTGTTGAAGTGCCAAGCAACAGGGTGGTCTGAGTCCTGCTTGTGGACAGATTGAAAGTGTTCAGCAAAGCAGTCTCCAGATGAGGTGCTGTTCCTCCTGTCTGCGTTTGGTCTTTCTGATCTAGAGTAGACTGCATTAGAACATAGAATGTAGAAGAACTACAGCACAAACAGGCCATTTGGCCCACAAGTAGTGCCGATCATATCTCTACCTACTAGGCTTACCTATAACCCTCAATCCTATTAAGTCCCATGTACTCATCCTGAAGACTCTTAAAAGACCCTATTGAGTTTGCCTCCACTACCACTGACAGCAGCTGATTCCACTCACTCACCACCCTCTGAGTAAAAAACTTACCCCTGACATCTTCTCTGTACCTACTGCCCAGCACCCTAAACCTGTATCCTCTCGTAGCAACCATTTCAGCCCTGGAAACAAGCCTCTGAGAATTCACTCGATCAATACCTCTCAACATCTTATATACCTCTATCAGGTCACCTCATTAGGAAAGCGAATGCAGTAGACCAGATTGAAGGAGGTGCATGTGAAGCACTGCTAGGCCCAAATATCTTCAGCCACTTCATCAATCACCTTTCCTCCATCCTCAAAGATGTGCCATGCTAAATTACCCTTTAATGTTTAATGATGTGTAGGTTAGGTGGAAAGCCATTGTAAATATATGGGATTACAGGGGGAGGAGAGTGTGAGCCTGAGTAGTATATTATTTCAGAGAATTGGTACATATTCGGTGGGCCAAATGGCCTCTTCCTGCACTGTAGGGATTCTATGAGTACCCAGATTAGCAGTGGGTATATTGCACAGTTAGTATTATATGTAACTCCTTAGATACTGAAGCAGATATGCTACCAAGACCTGGGCAGCATTTTGGCTTGGATTGATAAGTTCCAAGGAACACTTGTGTTACACAAGTGCCAGGCAATGACCATCTCTAACAAGAAGTAATCTAGCCATCTCCTTTGGAAATTAACAGCATTACTGTTGCTTGGTCTCCTCATCAACATCTTGTAGATTAACACTTGGCATTCTGTGGAGAGTAACTCACCTCCTGACTTCCAAAAGCCTGTCCATTATTTAACAGGCACGTGTAAGGAATATGATGGAATGCTCTCCACTTGCCTGAATGAGTGCAGCTCCAGTAACACTTCAAAAAGTTCAACACCATCTAGGATAAAATAATGTACTTGATTAACATGTAATCATCTTAAATAGTTACTCCCTCCATCATCGATTCACAGTGGCAGTTGTGTATAGCATCTACAAGATGGCATATCGGTTAGCACTGCTGGGTAGCTATAGGGTGGCATAGTGGTTAGCACTGCCTCACAGTGCCAGGGACCCGGGTTCAATTCCCAGCTTGCATCACTGTCTGTGGAGTTTGCATGTTCTCTCCGTGTCTGTGTGGCTTTCCTCCGGGTGCTCCGGTTTCCTCCCACACTCCAAAGATATGCAAGTTAGGTTTATTGGCCTTGCTCAATTGCCAATTAGTATCAAGCAGAGTAAATATGAGGGGTTATGGGCATAGGGCCTGGTTGGCATTGTTGTTGGTGCAGGCTTGATGGGCCTACTTCTGTACTGTAGGGATTCTATGGTTCTAAAATGCATCAGAGCCACTTAGCAAAGCTCTGCAACATCACTCCCCAAACCTCTGGTCACCCAGCAGGGCCAGAACAGCTGATGCATGGAAATAAAGCTACCTGCAAGTTCCCCTCCAAATTACTCATGATCCTGACTTGGAGCTATATTGCCGTTCCTTCACTGTCACTGGGTGAAAGTCCTGGAAATCCCTTACAGCAGCTTGGGTGTACTTACACCACATGGACTGCAGAAGTCTGAGAAGGCTGCTCACTAGCACCTTCTCGAGGGCAATTAGGGATGGGCAATAAATGCTGGCCTAGCCAGTGACAGTCACATCACATGAACAAAGCAAAACAAGAAACTGAACTGGACCAAGAATACAATTCTGTGATTACAAGAGCAAAGTAGAAATGAAATAAAAACAGAAAATGCAGGAAAAAAACTCAGCAAGTTTGGTAGCATCTGTGGGGAGAGAAATGGAGTTTTTTGAATCTGTAACTTATTCTAAACTCTGAACTTGAAATTCAAAACGTTAACACTCTCTCTCTCTGCAGGTGCCAGACCTGCTGAGTTTTTTTGGCATTTTCTAATTTATTTAAAATTCCCAGCACCTGTAATAGTTTGCTTTTATTTCAGAGATGGAGAATTATGCAGTGAGTAACTCACTATCTGATTTCCCAAAACTAGTTAGCCTGCACTTTCCTGGATATCATAGAAATCATAGAAACGCTACCGTGCAGAAGGAGGCCATTCGACCCATCGAGTCTGAACAGACAGCACTCCCATCTAGACCCTATTCCTGTAACCCCATGTTTACCCTGCTAATCCCTCTAACCTACGTATTCTAGGACTGTAAGGAGCAATTTAGTATGGCCAATGCACCTAACCTACATTTGTCAGCAGTCTCTCAAAATTGGGGACGCATCTGTCAAGCTTGGTGAGTTTTCAGGTGACTGAGGAGCCCACTCTGAATTCATTAATCCTTCTGCAGTGGGGGCCTGTTGCTTTGCAAGGAGTAGAATTTGCAGCTTTGGGTTGACTTCCCTCTCTTTCTTCAGCAGCTGCTGCTATTCTGTCTCACTGTCAAACCACTGAGCCTTGAAGCGGCTTGTGCCTTGAAAAACTAGTTGGAGACACACTGAGCGGTTCACAGCCTTCTCCACCCAGTCAATGGTGTTAATACCTCTATTTTAAGGTAGCTGTGAGCCTATCATTGTATTTTTTTCTTTGGACCATTGACCAAAGCCGATTTGGGAGAAGAAAACCTGCTGAGAACGGTGGGTTCTGGCATCTGACATAATGGCCTGTCCATCTGAGTTGTTGAGCAGGAACAGGGCTTTGATGCTGGTAGATTCAGCTCCATGTAGGACATCAGTGTTGGTCTTGTGGTCCTCACTTTAGATCCTGAATGTGTACAGCTCTAACAAAATCTAAGAAGCTCAACACTGTCCAGGACAAAATGCCTGCTTGATCGACACCCCATTCACCATCTTAATCAGTTACTCCGCCACCTATCACAACGCAGTGGTAGCATTGTACCTTCTAAAGATGCACTGTAGCAATTTGCCAAGGTTCCTCCAGCAACGTCTTCCAAACCAGCAACATCCATCACCGAGAAGGACAAGGGCATCGTGCATATGGGAACACAATCATGTGAATCAGCTTCAAATCACACACCTTTCTTTCGTAGATATATAATTACCATTCCTTCACTGTTGTTGGGTCAAAATCCTGCAACTCTCTTCCCAATAGCACAATGGGTGCACCAACACCACATGGACTGCAGTATTTCGAGAAAGCAACTCAGGATTACTTGCTCATGAGTAATTAGACATGGACACTAAATGCTTCCCTTTCCATGGTATCCACATCTTAATTTTTTCAAATGTTCAGCTTTGAGCATAGTAACTTGGGGAAGTTATCTTGGCCTTGATAGATTCACCGGTTGGTTACTGGGGTGCCAGTGACAAAAACAGATTGCACAAACTTGGCTTCTACTTATTTAGGTTTGGAAAATTGAAACATAATTGAATTGAACTGATTAAAATGATGAAAGGATTCAATAGGGTCGGTACAGAGGGAACAGCTCCTCTGATGGGGAACACAGGACAAGAAGACCTCATCTTTGAATTGGTCCATTTAAGGATGAGAGAAGAACTTTTTTTGTAAAGTTTGTGGAAAATTGAGAAATATTCCCTCAAAGGGTGCAGATAGTGGGTTAATTGAAATTCTCAAGATTGTGAGCAGTAGATTTTTTGTTTAGATAAGGGTAATAAGGGAATCAGAGTTGAGATATAAATAATCCATACTGTAATTGAACAGTCAGACAGCCTGGAAAGGCTGAACAGCATATTCCTACTCCTATATAAGTGATTTTTTTTTCCCTTCAGCGGATTTCCGAAGTGGAAAAACTTCAGATCTCTCTTTCTTATACACAACTATTGTGAAACCTCTGATGTTCCATCACCTTGTCTGTTTTAAACATTAACTCACTTTCTCTCTTTTCAGATGCTGACCAACTTGCTACATATTTCCACCACTTTCTGTTTCCTGTTCCTTTGATATTGCCTAGTCTAATTTACACACTGTCTGATGAAATCGCTTCTCACATCCATTCAATCAGGAAGGCCCCTTTATCCCTATTTTCTGTCATTTACTTATAATCAATTACCAACCCATGCCGAAAGGCTATCTCCATTGCTTAATTATAGCTTCTTCTCTAAGAGAAAAATTATCAGCAATCTTGTGTTTTGTGCAGTTTCCCAATTGTCTAATGCGCACTAGTTTTGAAGAACATATTTTTGTATAACTGACAGTACCTGTGCTCCTTGTTAGTAAATGCCATAGAAATTTGCATGCAAGGTTTGTGCATTTGTGTATTGGTCTGGTATGTTGCTGTTGTACTTTCCAGAGAAAGAAAATTATTGGTGGGCGATAGCATTTGACCTCTTGTTTCTCTTCTTCCTTTCTTGTACTTCATGATTTCCTTTCTTCAGTGATCTCTGCTATCTACTGCTTCTGAGATGATTATCTCATTCTCACATTTCAAGTCAGCTGGTGAGTGTTTGGAGAACATGAATGTTTGTGTGATCTCAACGTTATACAAACTGCATGAGTGAGAATGCCTAGTTAATTACCTTTGGTGAAAGACCAGCGTTCTAATAAGAGATGCATAGAAATATTGTATAGTTTTCGTACTGAGCGATTTATTTGAGAAAAAAATCGCATTGAATAAATATTGAATATATTACTGAACAAGTTGTAATATGCATGGTTGCTCCATTTTACAAAGAATAAGATAAACATCTCCTCCCCTCATCAATAATCCCTGTACATGGCATTGACTTGCAATCTTCTTAAGAAGGAAGCATATTTCTCCAATTGCTTTGCTGATTTTTAGACAGGGGAGAGACAAATGGGCAGTTTTTCCCTTCAGGTCTACCTACCTCCATGAAATGCAGAGGACTTCTGGTTAAACTGCATCTAGCTATGCATGGTGATGGGTAATGAATTATAGGATTGCAATTATTTCATTGGCTAAAATTGTAACTTTGTACTCAATTTGTGATATGAACTATTGCATTCTCTTTGAATATTGATGACTGTATGTTTATTTTTCTAAAAGATATAGAAAGTTGTTTTCATTGCAATTATTTTCACTCTCACGCTCTCTATTTGTTAGGCTTCATGTTTATTGTCTCTTGGTATCGATTTTACTTCTCTTGTAGAGACATAATTATAAAAAAACTCAATTTATATGGTGCTGTCATAACTTCCACGTCCTAAAGTGCTTTACAGCTAATAAAGTACTTTTTGAAATGTTATCACCTTTATAATCTCAGAAACATAACTGTCAATTTGTAAACAGCAAGTCCCCACAAACTGATCTGATAATAACCACGTGCTGTTTTTTCAATGATGTTAATTGACTTCCAACCTTGGGTAATGGTGAGTTATCTTGACTTGCACCCTCTGCCAATGAGAACAGTCGATTACCTGCCATCTTAGTATGGGAATTGTGCAGCGAGAAAAATATAGAAGCGGTTCATTTTGGATTCTAAGATTGTAAACCTATGAAGCATGCAATAATTAACAATACATCTGTCCTTTGCAGATAAAGCAACTGGATCCAGTTCATCACTGTATTCGCCTTAGAAAAATGGTGCAGAATAATGTGGAATGTTACGTTCCTAACAGTTTGGACTACATACAAGAACAGGTAACATTTGATATAATATTTCATATAAAAAGCTATTATTCATCATATTCTATTGTTCCATTGATGCTGGCATTATTCAGATTATTCTTTGCATCAACTTTAGCTGTACAACAATGGAAAGTATTGTAGCCAGAACCAACACACTTTTGCAGATGAGCATGAATAGTTACGAATCAGAAAAGATTAAACATCGTATCAGGTTTTGCTGCATTATTCTTCAGATTGATTCTTGCAAATGGGATTCGACATAGAGAGGCAAGGTGATTTTTCTGGGGAGATTAAACAAGGCAAAAGATTACACAGTAAATGGAAGATAACTAAAAGGTGTAGAGAAAGTGAGGGATCTTGAATTGATGGTCTATAGGTGAGGTTAAGAAGGCAGATTGAATCCTTTAAATTATGAGCCAAGGCGTAGAGTGTAACAGCAGCGAATTACATGACTGAGGCCACGACATGAATGCTGTGTGCAATTCTGCTCACCTCTTTACAGAAAGGATGTCATTGCATTTGAGAGAGTACAGAGGAGATTCAAGAAGATCTTTAAGGACTGAAAATTGAGGAGAGATTGGGAAGGCTGGGATTGTTCTCAAAGGGGCTGACGGGAGATTTGGTTGAGATATACAGAATTGTGAGGGGCCTGGATAGAGTGAATGGCAGGGATCTATTATTCATAGCAGTGACTGGTGGAAAGATTAAAGGGGAGATAAGGAAAATCGTTTCCACCCAAAGGTTTGGAAATGGGGGAGGGGATGCTAAGTGGTGGGGGCTGTGTGGTGAGTGATGTTTGGAACTCATTGAAAGGCAGTAGAGACAGAAACTCTCAGCACATTTAAACGGTGTGCCTCAATTTCAGAGGGCTGGAGATTAGGCTGGGCAGCTTGCTTTTCAGTCAGCACAGACAGAATGGGCCAAGTGACCTCTATGTGCCATAAACGCTCTATGATTCTATGATAACCAGTGAATCTCTGTCATCTAATTAATATAGCAACCACTCATATATATAACAGCTCCTGTAATCAGTAATTGAGTTGAATAGTTAATCTCCTCTTAATATTGGTCAGCACTCTTGAGCAAATAAATGGTACATCGCCTTAATATGTTAACCAAAAGATGTTGGGCAGAATTTTCCCCAAAAATCTGTGTCATAACAGCAAGAAAACAGATGCCTTTTGCACCAGTCTCTCAGGTGTGATCTACAATGCAATTTTTCGATAATTAGTGTAATCATACAAACTCCATAGAGCAGAAAGAGGCCATCGAGTCTGCACCGACCACAATCAAACCCAGGCCCCACCCCCATATCCCTACACATGTACCCACTCATCCCTCTAACCTATGCATCTCTGGACACTAAGGGCAATTTTATTTGGCCAGTCAATCTAACCCGTTCATCTTTGGACTGTGGGAGGAAATTGGAACACCTGGAGGAAATCCACACAGGCACGAGGAGAATGTGCAAACTCCATACAGACAGTGACACAAGCTGGGAATCGAACCCAGGTCCCTGGAGCTATGAAGCAGCAGTGCTAACCCCTGTGCTACCGTGCCATCCTCTGGAGGCAATGAAAGAGCCTCCATGAGAATCACATCACATCGAGTCTCAAGGTACCTGACTCACCCAAAGTGACTGCAGTTGTATGCCATTACCAAGGGGCAGCTGCATTTAAACCCTGACGATGCACTCACAGTGAGTGATCCTCATCAGATGTGTGCCTAGGACACCAGCGTGCAGTGAGAGAGCAAGTAGGAGTCAGATCTGTGTTGCACTGGGGCTGTATCACAGCATGCCACATAGTGAGTCATCGTCATCCTCCTGCCTGGACCAGTAACCCAAGCCCGTCGTCCTGGCATGATGTCAATTGACACAGAGCTTGGGGGAGGGGTGTTGGATGTTGAACACGAGGTGGAGGGTGTTGGTTGGGAGTTGGAGTTGTAGTCCAATATGCCTCCTAATTGGAGAACTTTGTGATGATGAGAGTCTCCTCACCATCCTGCCCTGTTGGCACCTGGTAGCTACTTCTCTTCCATCTTCCAGCTGCTCCTTGACCACCTCCTTGGGAGTCCACCTGCTCCTCCTCCTGGAAGTCTCCCTGCTGCGCCAGGTTTTGGAGCACACAGCAGACCATCATGATTTAAATGGCCCTCGGGGCTGTGCTGGAGGGCACTACTAGAGTGGTCCAGACAATGGAACCACATCTTCAGCAGCCTGATACACTGCTTGACTATGGTCCAGGTGGCAGTGTGGGTTTCATTATTATAGATGTCCATATTGGTCTGGGACCTCTGCACTGACATCATCAGCCAACACCTCAGCGGATTATCCCATGAGCCTTCCCGATAGTTTGGATTGGTCCTCAAAAAAACCTGGGGATATCTGAGTTCCACAGGATGAAGCTGTCATGCACGTTGATGTGTGCACGCGATATTCAGAAAATGGTCACATGCAATTTGAACATTAAGAGAATGGAATCCCTTCTGATTGATGAAAGGCGTGCCTTGATTATACGGTGCCCGCAGGACAATGCGTGTCCCATCAATAATCCCCTGCACGTAGGACAACTCAGTAATGTTGGAGAAGCCTGCAACCTAGGCATCCTGTTTGGCCTAGTCCACGTTAAAGTGGATGTAATTGCCTGCACAGGTTATAGGGAATCGGTTGGCTGTGGATGTATTCGTGCGCAGAGGATTGCGAGATGTTGCAGAGGTCTCTGCTGAAGGCCTAGAAGAATCCAGTGGCGTAGAAGTTGAGGGCCACTGTGACCTTCACTGTCAAGGGGAGTGGGTGTCCTCCTGTCCCATATTGAGGCAAAGCCTGCGGCATCCAGCGGCCCATGAAAGGCTATATAGCTCCTACACACTGCCTGTGATGTCCGTTGGCCCACCTCTTGAGCCGATAGGCAGCCACGTTCTGGCCCCATCCAGCGGTCCCCTGACCTCCTCCTGCAATCTCTGGCTACGTTGCCTTTGACGCAGCCAGCCACTCTTCTGCAGCCATGAGTGTAAGTGACATCTTTGTTAGCTTTAAAGTAAAATCCATTATTGCTGTGGGCAGGGGAAGGAGCAAAAGAAACAGAGACTCTCTATAATGTTATTTATCCCAAGCCTCTCCCAGCAACCTGTGTCCTTGTGAGTCTGGACACTGCCAGCCCGACACCATCCCCTGTGCCATGCATCACCTCCATGGGCTGCTGCCCTTTGTCATGGTGGGCACGTTGAGCATAAGGTGGTGATTCCCATTGGGAACCCTTGAGGCATTAACCTGTGTGCACCCACTTGGAGGTCTGATGCACAGGCTTCCAAGAATGGCTAGCAGTTCCGACAGATGATGGATGTGACTATGTGATTGGTTGCCATTGTAGGCAGCACTGTAAAATCCATGCAATATGAGGAGCCATGGTAACATGTGCTGAACTCCCGTGATTGGAACGGTAGTTGCCAGACCGGTGCTCGTTACCTTTAATAGGGCCTGGAATCAAATGTTAGCAATAAACCACTGAACCTGTCCAGCAGGCAGATAATAGGGCAACTAGGTCTACATTAGTGGGGTTGCGACTTGACTTGATATGCATCCCCTTGGGTCATCCAGTGGGCGAGGGGAACAGGTGGAACATAAGTCCCAAGCCAACAGTGACTCCTGACCTGAGGACCCCAGATCACTATCAGCATCTTCCTGCGCTATGACAGTAGCTGAGTGTTTGCACTCTGGGGATTGATGCTCAGTGGTACTCCATAAATTCCAAAGTCATCCAAAATCCTGCCCTGCCGTTTTCCTGCTTGCCCATCAACACCCACACTGGCCCTCCATTGCCAACAGCATTGCATTTACAATCCTTTTCCTAATTAACAAAGTTGTTTGTAGCTCATTCCATCATGGGTATGCATATTTCTATGGTTCTTTGTAACTTTTACTTTGGCTCTCCTTTCTATTTCATCTTTGTCCACTTCGTTATTGCTTTAACCCTATGCCATTTCAACCATTCCTTTGGAACTCCAGTCCTTAACCCTCTGCCCACCTCTTTCTCTCCATCTTCCAAAACTATCTGAAAATCCAGATCTTTGAACAAGCTTTTGACCACATCTCAAGTTGTCCCAAAAGAGCTTTGCATCTGTTCTTTTATTTAGGCCTATGGGATAATTTCTATTTAAAAAGCTCGTTATGAGTTCAAAATATGCCCCATATCAATGTCTTAATTGGAATGAATACTACATGTATTCAACTTAACCGACCTAACTTTAGATATTTTCAATGCTGTACTGTGCGATGAAAAGATAATTATGTGACCCTGAAATTTAATCTAAAAATTTGTGGTCACTTTCTGTAGATAGGGCATCCAGAATCTTGCAAAAGGTTTTAGTTCGTAGCAATTTATTTCCTCACTTTTAATTGCAATGTAGGTTGACATTCACTCTTTCTTTCGGTGCAGTTATTTGATGAAATAGAAATCACCGTGATGAATATTTATCACATACATCTTGAGAGAAGAGGAACTGAAACAGCTTTTGGTAAGTGTTTGGTGCTTTGCTATTTTTTTCCAATTTATTTTAAAGCAGACTAACTGTGCAAAGCAATGTTTTCTCAGTTATTTTATTACCTGGAGCGTACTATTTCTGTATTAATAAATAGAAATATTAGTGAATTTTAAAAAAACCTTTAATTACATTCCAAATTTAATTACATTCATGATTGTCAGTCCATTGCACAAATCTATTATTTGAATCTCAGATCAGTTATATTATGGCTAGCACTGCTGCTTCACAGTACTAGGCACCCGGGTTTGATTCCCAGCTTGGGTGACTGTCTGTGTGAGTTTGCATGTTTACCTGTGTCTGCGGGGGTTGCCTCCGGGTGCTCTGGTTTCCTACCACAGTCCAAAGATGTGCTGGTTAGGTGCATTGGCCTCGTTAATGTTAAATTCTCCCTCAGTGTACCCAAACAGGTGCCAGAATGTAATGACTAGGGGATTTTCACAGTAACTTCATTGCAGCATGAATGTCAGCCTACTTGTAACTAATAAATAAACTTTATTAGATAAACATGCTTACATTCAAATATTCTACAATTCATTAGGAAAAAAGTAACTCTTTTCAGAAGCACATAATCAACAAAGCTTCTGTTACGCTAAATGAAAACTTCTATTTGTGAAATTTGACTTTCTGTTGTAACTTCAGTGTCTTATTAAATATATCTGTATTATTAGTGATACTAATATACTCGCAAATTAGAGCGAAGATCATTTATATTAATATCATTTAAATTACCCAAACTTGGCTCCAATGTTTAAGGCTCTCTACAGATGAAAATCCCATCATTTCAACCTGAGACTTTATGGAGAGTAGCTGGTGCAACGTTAAATAAGTTGTAACATCTGTTCAGAGGATACCTTCGACCTGTTCATAATTAATTTAATGTTCACTAAATGTGGGCCTTGATATCTGCATAACGCATGTCTTCCCAATATCCAGTGACTTGGATACTATCATGCCAAAAATGTATCTTTAATCAAAGGAATTAGTATCAATTCCATGAAATACAGAAGATAAAACTTTTAATTTCGTTGCAGATTGCAATTTGCTTTGCTAGTGGTCATGCAAAATCAGCAGTGCTCTAATTTTTCTGCTCCCCTCACCTCCGTCTACAATGCTGGGCTTCTTAAAATTTGTTGTTGGAGTCTGAACATCATTACCAAGGCCAGTATTTGTTGCCCTATTTTTAATTTTCCTTGAAAAGATGGTGGTGAGACACCTTCATGAAGGTACACTTGCAGTGGGTTTACATAGTGGCAGTGAAGGAATGGTAGTATAGTTCCAAGTTTGCAGGTTGTGGTGTCTCCATGTATCCCTTTAGACAGTAGAGGTTGTAGGTTTGGAAGCTGCTGTCAGAGGAACCTTGTGAGTTACTGCATTATATCCTGTAAATAGAAAGTATTGCTGTCACTGTGTGCCAATAGCGGAGGGAGCTAATATTGAATTTGCTGCTTCTGCATTTGTTCCAGGGTGGTGGGCCCATCTTGCAATCAGAAAATTTCAACTGCAGGTGGCTACTTTTAAAGATTGTGTTTGTAGAGCGGGAATTCTTTCATCTCTGTGCACTTGACATGGGAACGAAAATCTGGGCCACAGTGTTGCCCGAAACTAATTACTAGTCAGAATGCCTGTTGAAAGTAATGCTGTGAGAATGCCACATTTAAGGCTCTGGGAAACCAGTCTGATTTGTTTTCCTCCATATTGATAAATATTGTTGAGATGCTCTTGTCCTTGCATTTGAGTGTAACATGCTCTTCTCAGTATATGTATGTCAAACATTTTTCATCCGTGGTGCTAACCTTTAAATGTCCTTCAAATTTCTTGTCAAAGTAGGACATTATCCTAAACGCAGACAACAAAATTTGCATTTACAAAGTACCTACAACTTGTAAACTGGTCTCAATATGTTGCATCAAACAAAATTTCACACTGAACAATATAACTGGCTATTAGGACAGGTGACCAAAAACATAGTCAAACAGGTAGGAACGACTCATGAGTGGAAAATAAGGTACAGAAACAGAGAGATTTATCCATGGAATTTAAGAAGTTAAGGCCTCATCAGCAAGGCATCCATTGGATAAACAATGACAATTAAGGATACACATCCTTATACAAATCTTACATAAATCATGTCACTGCAATTTTGTAATTTCATGACAGTTTATTTTGTTTTTTTCTAAGCTGATACTTTATTTACACTTTTTGCTTGTCTCTTTAAAAGGTTTTGCTGTCGCTGGTCAGGTTGATGGAAAGCAGCAACGCAATTCTTTGTTTGTGAGTGATGTTCTTCCTGGTGGACTAGCCTATAGAGAAGGTATGATTACATGCGTGCATTTGTCTATATATATGCATGCTTACTGAAGTGGTGGATTTTAGTACTGGCATTAATGTTGCACTCCACTTTGCCATCCAGTGTCTACATTGTTCAATATCGTATTCTAATCCTTGTGTAATAACTCAGGAAACCCAACTGGAAAGGAATATGGTTTATCTTCAGAATGCAAAGTAAAATCACTACCATGGTATACACACATTAGTCCCTGTCTGGGAAAGGTGGTTCTGCAGGCCCTGCCTTATAAAATGCTTAGGTAATAAGTCCCAGCCAGGCAAGCCATTACCCGTTACCAGAGGAATTATACTCAGTGATCTCAAGAGAGAGGTCAATCACTGATTTCCACATGGAACCCGTGTGAGTTATTGCACATCTACCCCTCCGAGTTCAAGTGTTTCTCCTTGCTCCCATGATGATGGGGCCTTCTCCATATCTTTACCCGAGGCATCATCTCCATTGTTCATAGCGTCTGGTTGGCGGTGGGGGGAGGTACATGTAACAGGCCAGTGAATGCATTCCGGAGCCTCTGTCTCCATGTCTGAGCCAGAACCATGAACTTCCTGAGGCCTGGCTCTTAAGGATTTATTGAGCAGAATGTCCCATCAGCAGGCTGGTGTAAAGAATACCGATAGTGACATGTCTATAGAATTCATTGCCTCCGTAGTGGATTCCCTGTGACGGAAGTTATCAATGTATATTTTGAAGGTCTTCTCCCTGGTTTTTATCTTATATGACATTGGTCCTGTTTCTCTGTGAATAACTCGCAGAAAGTCAGCTATGGAGAGCCTTCATCGAAGTTCCTGATGTAGAAGTTTTCCCCTGGCTTGAAGACTATATTTGGTCTCTGATCATGGTGGCTCCTTTTCTGGGATTTTTGTTTTAACACAACTTTGCCTCCCAGATTTTCGAATGTCAGATGAAGCCTAGTCCAAAGGCATTGGCTTATCAATACCTCCACTGAGATTATTCCCATCATCATATACGACGTAGCCCGATAGTTGAAAAGAAAATGTAGAAGCTCTGTTTCCAGGGAATCTGTGATTTGTTTTTCCATGCTATCATTTGAATTGTGGACTACGCACTTAGCCAGGCTGTTTGAAGATGGTTGGTAGGCTGCCTTGCGAATGTACCTTACTCTGTTTGAACTCATGAAGGTCTGAAACTCCCTGCTGGTACATGGGGTCTTATTGTCTGTTTCAAGAATCTCTGGCATATTGTGTGTACTAAAAGATTGATGGAGTTTACAGTGTTGTAAGAGGTCGTTGAGGACACCTGGTGCACACCAATCCATTTTGAATGGGCATCGGTGAGAATTAAAAACATAGAGTCCATAAATGGCCTTGTGAAGTCTGCATGTACTCATACCCAGAGTTCCCCGGCCATTCCCAAGCAGTGAGGCTGCTGGTAAGACCTTCTAGTTTTCCTGGCAAGTTTTCTTACTGCTTTTTTATATCATTGTCTACATGAGGCCATCAGACATAGCTTCTTGCAAGTATTTTCAGCTTAGAAATTCCTGGATGATGATTGTCCAATTCTTGAAGTATTGGTCATTGGCCTGGTTGTGGGAAAACCTCATAAAATAATGTCATCTTCTATGCCTCAACCGATGATGTTTAGAGAACTAAGATTTCAAATCCACCACTTTGGTGCTTATGTCGTAAGTACCTAATATAAGGATTCAAGCAGATACGATGGGAAGAATCACCTTGTTTTTCTTGAAGAGGTCCAGTAGAGGGTTGTGATTGATTACTTTGAAATGCCTACTATCGACGTACCGGTGGAATCTTTTCACTGTGAACAACATGGAAATAATCTTTTTCCATTTGGGCATACTTCCTCACTGCATTTGCTAGGATTTGTTATGTGTATGTGATTGAACGTTCTGTTCCATTGTCCCAATGGTGAAATAGTACCGCTTCTATCCCACAGAGGGGGGCATTGCAGTTACAATGAGTGGTCTCAGAGTGTCTTAATAGGCAAATATTTTTGTTGATAGCAGTTTTGTTTGATATTTACAAAGACTTTCTTTTGTGGCATTTGCCATGACCATTTCTATTTTTCTTAACAGTACATGGAGGGGTTCCAGCAGGGTCACCAAGTTCAGTATGAATTTCCCATAGTAATTCATGATACCCAGGAAAGAGTTCTGTTATGTTCCTTAGAGTAGAAACCCCTGTAATTGCCTTCAATTTCTCTTTGATAGGGTGTAATCCATCCTTGTCAACTTTGTATATGAGATGCATCACCTTGTTTACCTGGAACACACATTTTTTTCTCTTTTCAATCAAATGGCAACATCAGAAAAATGTTATAAGATCTCCTCCAAACTCTCCAAATGTTCCTTTGCAGTAGATGCTGAGATTGAAATGTCTTCTAGATAGACCCCACTTTGGGCATCACCTTGATGGATGTTCTCCATCATCCTTTGAAAAATGGTGCAATCCAAAGACACCCCAATCTTTACTGTTCTTTGTGAGTATTTATGGTTGCATACTTCCTGGGTGACATCTCAAGGTCCAGTTGGAAGTAGGCACAACTAATGTTTAATTTGGAAAATATGTGACCCCTCCCAGCCAGCTGTGTGTACAAGTCTTCTATATGTGGCATAGGATTATCTGCCTAAGCAAGAGGCTTTGTTGACAATCAATTTAATAATCTCCTTAGGTTTAAAAACCAGGCCTATAGGCATGACCCATTCAGCAAATTGTACTGGGTACACAATGCCAAGTGCTACTTGATGTTCAAATTCAGCCTCTACTCTGGCATATAGAGCAGAGGAGACCAGTTGTATCTTGAAATATTTACGTTTGGCCTCTGGATCTACGTAGATCTTGGTCCTACCAGCTTTAATCTTGCTTAGGCCATCTTGGAGCACCTCAAGATATTTCCCAATGACTGTACAGGCTGCTAGTACCCATTTTATAGGTCTGTATCCAATCCAGACAAATTTTCTGTAGCCAGCCCCCTCCTAAAAGGTTGGGGCCTGGTCCTTGCAGCAGTATCAGGAGAGATTGGACTGTCTGTTGCCCATGCATAATTGGGGTTACAATGGTCTCAATAATATGTAAGGGCTCCCTTGTGTATATAGCCATTCTAGCCTTGGTGTCCTGCAGCCTTAAGGGCAAGGTGCCCAATTGGATTTACCTAAAAGTTTGTCCCGCAGTGCTAGATACTGCAGCACCTGTGTTTAGTTCCATTATAAGGGAGGGCCATTTACCTGGAGTGTAATCTCGATTGAAGACACTTTGAGTGCAATGATGAAATTCAGCTGCATTAATTCCTCATTCTCAGATTGATTTATTTGTAAAGCTGTGAGTTGATATGGCTTCACCCTTTGGCCTGGGCAGTACACATTCTTCTATTTCAGTATCCTTGTCTGGGACGACTACAAGCCTGGATGTGCTCGTTCTTCACTGTATGGTGGAGAGGCTTCCTGTCCGGTTCCGGAACTTCTCTGACTCTGACTGTAATCACCTTTTCTCAGTAACAAAGGGAAGGTGTGAGCTTTACCCTGTGGAGATTTAATTCTGAGTCCTATGCTGAAGACTGTACCATCTATGGACTCTTAAAGCTACTGTGTCATTCTATCCATGTTATGTGAAAAGGCCAGTTCTGTGGTTTTGTTGAGTCCAGAGTTGGTTCAGTCAGCAGCTTCCTTTGATCCACAATTTTATTGATTCCACGTCCTAAGCGATCCCATAACATTTCAGGAAGTGCTGGACTACCCTCAGCACATTTCTGTAGTACTGTCAAGAATTCACTGACTGTTTGTTTCCCCGGGAATTATATTTGCAGAGTTAAACCCATAGTGTTGCAATATATTGAACAGCTTAGGATTGTAGTGGTTCACAACCTTTTCTATCAGCTTGTTCAAAGGTTTGAATCTGGGCTTGCCGGGTAGGTTAAATGTTTTATGCTGCAGAAAATCAGGCCCCACAAATGGTTAGGGGGATGATTTTTTTGCTCGTTGTCCCTTTGTATCCCATTTTCGCAGAAGAAATACCTCATTCTTTCAAGGAACTGGAGTAAATCCTTCATATCCTCATCTTAAGGTCCCAGTTTCCCAAATAACAACATTTTCAATATCTCCTCATCATTGTCTATCTGGGCTAATTGAAAGGCAAAGCTGTCTTATTCTTCATCACCAATAAAATAACTCAGGAAGATAACCGGAAAGGAACACAGTTTATTTACAGAATGTAAAGTAAAACCACTGCTATGGTATACACATACTGACCGGGACAAGTAGTTCTGCAAGTCCGATCATGGATCTGCCTAATAAGAGGCTCAGGTAGTGAGTTCTGACTGGGCAAATCATTGCTTGTTACTAAGGAACCTTCTCCTCAGTGAGTCCCACAGGAAGATAAATCAGTTGTTTCCTCATAGATCGCGTGGAGGTTATTTACCACGAAAAAATGTCAATGTACTGCTGAGTGACAACAAGACTGCTGTTGAATGTGAAGTCCCTATAGTGTAATTTGCTGAAACCAACCCACCCAACCCAACCCCTCCCAGCAGTGCACTGGCTGGTGGCAGGATCTTGAGGTCCTGCTGATATCTATGGGAATTTGTGTGCCCTACACCTTCTGGAAGCTGCCAAAGAGCAATGGGCAAAACGCTGTATACTTATTTTGGGTAATTATATGAACTTGTTGCTTAAGTTATCAGACTGCTTACCTGACAGATGTGGCTAATTTCTTCCAATTAAATATTGGGAAGCCTGAAGCCACTGTTTCAGTCCCCACTCCAAGCTCTGATGCTTAGCTACTAACTTCATCCTTCAGCTGGCAACAATCTGAGATTAAATCAGTCTGTTTGCAACCTTGATGTAATTTTTGAATCATAGAACTCTACAGTGCAGAAAGAGGCCATTCAGCCTATCGAGTCTGCACTGAACAGAATCCCACCCAGGTCCTACCCCCATATCCCTACATACTGTACCCACTAATCCTTCTAACTGATGGATCCCTGCACACTAAGGGGCAATTTTCTTAGCATGGCCAATCAACCCTGATCCACACATTTTTGGACTGTGGGAGAAAACTGGAGCACCCGGAGGAAACCCGTGCAGACATGAGGAGAATGTGCAAACTCCACACAGACAGTGATCCAAGCCAGGAATCGAACCCAGAACCCTGGAGCTATGAAGCAGCAGTGCTAACCACTTTGTTACCATGCCGCCCTTTTGATCCTAACATGGGTTCTTATGACTTCATGTCCATGTCATTGCTGAGACTGTCTATTTCCACCTCTAAGATTGCCCAGCCCTGCTATAGCACATCTGCTATACCCTCATTCATTTTGCCTTCACTTCTAGACTTGACTATTCCAACACACATTCCACCTTCCATAAATTTGAGATCATCCAATACTCTGCTCTGTATATTAACTTACAAAAGTCCCTTTCATGTATCACTTCAACGTTCATTGACCTACTTTGGTTCCCAGCTATGCAGCATCTTGACTTTAAAATTCTTATGCTGTTTTCAAATTTCTCCATTGCCTCACCCCTTTCTACCTCTGTAATGTCCTCCACCTCCATGTCCCTCCACAACATCTACAGTCTAATTCTGGCCACTTGTGCATTTCCATTTGTACGCCTTTGATTATCATGTCCTCGGTTGTCTGGACCTTGAGCTTTTGATGTGCCTCTTGCATCTCTCCAGCTCTCTAATTGATTTCCTTGTTTAATATAGTTTTTAAAACCTTTCTCTTTAATCAAACTCTTGGTCATCTGACCTAATATGCCTTATAGGGCTTATGGTCATACTGCACCTGATTTGTAATGCTCCTGTTCAAGGTATTATGTAAATATTATTCTTTTCATTCACTTTTCCGATAAGGATACTTAGTTTAGCTATACCATGTAGTGCTGTGGTTCAGATATTTATCATTCCTGTGACATCTGGTAGATTTTGTAAAAAATCTAGTGTAGCTAGAGAAATTACCCTGTATACCAGTTTTAACCATGTACTTGTGCAATGTTCCTATTTTTGCTATTTTAATAAACCAGAAGTGATTTTTGATTCAACTTGTAAAGAACCTCTGCTGGCAATATTAATGACTTCATTAATTTAGGTTAAACAAAATTGTATTTTTTAAAGAGATGAGTAGGGGAATAGAAAATATACAGTACATTAGTTAACAGCTAGATCCAGGGTAAATTGGTGGTTTGGAACAGTTTCTGAGCATTGTTACTTTTCTTCTTTTCCTTAGGTGCCAGAGTTGGGGATGAGATCTTGATAATAAATGGTGAAATGGTTGCTAATCTGCACCATGCGCATATCGAATCATTGTTTGCAGAGAACCATTTAATACTAACTATCAGAAGATTTTCATTAGACTGCAATCAAATGTCGAAAGAATGCAATGACTCATTAAACCACACGACGGTCCCACCTCCCCCTGACCAATCAAAGTTGCTGGAGGAGTTTATTGACAACCTCCTCCTTCCTGTTCCTTCTGGTGAGTTTTGAATTTCTTGGTAATTACTAAACTGAGTCATGTTTTAAAAAGTGACGGTGTACTTTCTCTTATAGAATTAGTGATACTTCAGAAGAGGGTAATTCTGAGCTCGCCTTAAAATCTGACCATCCGCTTTGTGATGAGTGTTTATCTTGGTTGTTGTCTGTATAATATTTTGATAAATTGTTTGCCAATACTGTGTATTGTTTCTTTGTTACTCTGTTACAAAGGGAAACTTGCAGAGGAAATAGTTTGATGTATATTACTGGCATCATGCAGGAATCATATCTGTAATTTTTTGATCAGAATGTACTTTAAATTTTAGAATGTGACATTAGTGAGCAATAAAAATAACTCCAATAGCCACAGATATTCTGATGCTTAGCTGTAGATTACTCAACTGATAGAAAATATTTATTGCTTTCAAATACATCATGTGTAAAATTGCATTAAACTGTTGTTCCTTTATTTAATAGTTTGCTATTGAAGGCTTGAAGAGTTAATTTTCTCTTCTTGGTCTCCTATGCTACATTCTTCTGATACCTCAGTTTGTATTCCATCTGGAGTACTGTGTATTGGTTTGGCTGCCTTATTGTGGAATGATGCAGTTGCATTAGAGACAGTTCAGAGGAGGTTCACCAGATTGATTCCAGAGATGAGAGGTTTGTCTTATGAAAAGAGATTAAGCAGTTTAGGCCTAT
This sequence comes from Sphyrna mokarran, assembly GCA_024679065.1. Classification (NCBI taxonomy): domain Eukaryota; kingdom Metazoa; phylum Chordata; class Chondrichthyes; order Carcharhiniformes; family Carcharhinidae; genus Sphyrna; species Sphyrna mokarran. Next base: position 35,090,060 of record JAGIQG010000012.1, on the reverse strand, counting down.
AGTCTCTAGAGTTTAGAAGAATGAGAGATTTGATTGAGATATATAAGATGATAAACTATATTGACAAAGTAGAAGTAGAGCCAATGCTTCCTTTTGTGGGGCAATCTAGAACAAAAATGTCATAGTTTTAGGATAAGGGGTAGCAAATTTAAACAGAAAGAAACTACTTCTCTTAAAGAGTTGTGAATTTTTGCAATTCACTACCCCAGGGTGTGATGGATGCAAGGATATTGATTAAGGAGGAGGTAGATATTTAATTAATAAGGGATTGAAGAATTATGGAAAATGGGCAGGAAAGTAGACTTGAGGCCAAGACAAGATCAAACCTGATTGTATTGAATGCAAAACAGACTCGGGGCTGAATTGCCTACTCCTGTGTCTAATTCTTCTGTTCTCTTGTTGCTATTTTTTGTGTTTTTGTTACATCTCGTGGGAATGTGTCTAAGGTGATAAGATTGGCTTTAGAGGGTGTTTTAATATGATTTTTCTCTGGTGGAGATAAGTTCAATTTTTCTGTCCGTGGTTTCCAATTTCTAATCTTGGTTCAATTAGTTCACCTCTGCAAATTGTGAGTTACTATTCTTCAGTTTCCAATAATTCAGCATTCACTAAACATACAAGGTTCTATGACTGGATCTGGCATCTTCAGTTCAGTGACTGGGAGGTGCTGTGTTACAATATTGATCAGCATAAGGGACACAGTGACATTGTGCCAAATTTTCTGATTGTGCCTCCTCTTTCTAATTAGTTGTCCTTCTACACAGTCACGCATTAGGAATATACTGTGCAGGGAGCAAATAGGATGTGCAGTCTTAAAGGAGCCAGACAATGCAACAAGCCAGTTAGCAAACAGAAATTAGAGGGAGCATTGAGCACAATATATGTTGAGTGAACAAAGGTGAATTATTTAGCTGTCATGGCGGGCAGTTTAGGTTATTGGAGGGATTTCCTTTGTGATTTCTGTTAATTGGGGGAAGAATGCATGTCTTTTCAGTTTTGGGGGTAGGTCAGAGAATTCATTTTGTCAGGGATGATGGGATGCTGAATGTTTGGAATCAGCCTAGTTTTGATGAAAGGTAGATGCCTGATCAATGCTATGTTTGATAGGGATACAATAGATTGAATTAGTGATGTTAACATAAAATTGTGCTTGCTTTTATCTTCAGCTGCAGTAAAAAATCTTGACCATTCAGTTAATTTAGTCCATTTGATGGGTGACTTTATATACTATCCATTAGTTGCTGTCTATTTAAAAATGTAAAATAGTACGTATCTGTATGTTGTTTGTTGTTGGTTAACTAATCAAATACATTGGAAACATTCAGTTCATAATCTGTGCAGGATAAAAAGGCCGAATAGTTTAAAAACTGGAAATAGAACAATATTTCAGATAAAAGTCTTGCTTTTTGCAGATGCTATAGAATTTATGCATTATCATAACATTATTGCAAAGCTGTACATATTCTCTTATCATATTATATCAAATATTATTAATACAGTGCAGCATTGAATAGCGACTGATGCACTTAGCATCATCGCTTGAAACAAGATGGATCTGTGTTCACAATCCCCAAAACAGTTCAGCAATATTTTAAAGTCCAGGTTTTCATTGACCTCACTATCTGTAACCTCCTCTGAAACCTTTGTATTCTTACAAATCTATTGTTAAGCCTATACTAATTTTCATGCATGTCACTGATTTTCCATCTATTCTTCAGTTCCTTAATCTCTGAGTTCTGGAATCCTAAATCTGTCTGCCTCTCTGCACTTCATTCCTTAAGAAGCTCCTACAAATCCACCTCTTTGACCACGGTTTTGGCTACCCATCTTAATATGTGGAAAGGTTTCTCTTTGCCTGAGGGTTGCACAGTGGTTAGCACTACTTCTTCACAGTGTCAGGACCCAAGTATGATTCCGGCCTTAGGTGAATATCTGTGTGGAGTTTGAATATTTTCCTGCGTGTGCATGGGTTTCCTCTGGGTGCTCTGGTTTCTTCCCACAGTCTAAAGATGTGTTGTTTAGATGGATTAGCCATGAGGAATGTTTGGGGTTATAGGTTTAGGACAGGGAGAAGGTCTGGTTTAAGACCTTATTGAAGGATGGATTAGTAAATTTGCGGATGACACCAAAGTCGGAGGAGTGGTATATAGTGAAGAGGGATGTTATAGTTTGCAGAGAGACTTGGACAAGTTGCAGAGCTGGGCCGAGAGGTGGCAAATGGAGTTTAATGTGGAAAAGTGTGAGGTAATGCACTTTGGCAGGAATAATAAATGTGTAGAGTAGAGGGCTAATGGTAGGACTCTTAATAGTGTTGATGAACAGAGGGATCTTGGTGTATATGTGCATAGATCCCTGAAAGTAGGCAGTCAAGTCGATAAGGTTGTTAAGAAGGCATATGGAGTCTTAGCTTTTATTGGTAGGGGGATTGAATTTCGGAGCCGCAACGTCATGTTGCAACTGTACAAAACTCTAGTGCGGCCGCACTTGGAGTATTGTGTGCAGTTCTGGTCCCCACATTATAAGAAAGATGTGGAGGCATTGGAGAGGGTACAGAGGAGGTTTACCAGGATGTTGCCTGGTATGGAGGGCAGGTCTTATGAAGAGAGGCTGAGGGATTTGAGGTTGTTTTCGTTAGAAAGAAGGCGGCTAAGAGGAGACCTTATTGAAACGTATAAGATGATTAGAGGTTTAGATAGAGTGGACAGTTATAGCCTTTTTCCTAGGATGGAGAAAGCTAGCACGAGAGGACAGAGCTTGAAATTAAGGGGTGGTGGTTATAGGACGGATATCAAAGGGAGGTTCTTTACCCAGAGGGTGGTAAGGGTATGGAATGCCCTGCCTGCGGCAGTTGTAGATGCGCCAAGTTTGGTGGCGTTTGAGAGGTTAGTAGATAAGTTTATGGACGAAAAGGGAATGGTTTAGGTTAGAGGGTCATTGCTTTTTCCTAATGGGTCGGCGCAACATCGAAGGCCGAAGGGCCTGTTCTGAGCTGTAATGTTCTATGTTCGATAAGGTATTTTGTTAGAAAGTCAGTGCAGAGTTGATAGGCTGAATGGCCTCTTCTGCACGCTTTTGTAAAACATTTTGGGATATTTTACAATGTTAAAGGTGCTGTGTAAATACAATTTATTGTTGACAAGTAAGAGTTGACTCTCAATGTTGATTAGCTTATGAGAATGTTGGCGACAGGCTTTACATGAAAGCACTCTATCCTTAAAAGTATGCTGCTTCAGGCTTGGTTTGACTTTCACATCTTGAGAACGTGAAACTGCACTTTTCGCATAAAATGGATCTACTGTTACTTTGTCAATTATCTAAAGTTTACAAATAATCCAACTTTTAGCCTACTTAAATTTCCCTCGAGCAGTTGCTGGGTCTTGAAGAATTTAAATAACTTGATAGTCTAAATCAAAAGGAGTTGCCCATCATCTACATAATGGAATCATGCAACATATTATATTCGAAATATGTGGTTTGATTCCTCTCAGTACTTTTGGGCAGGAATAACTAAATAAGACAGTGCAACATTTGTATTGAGTTAATGCAGACATAATACTGGCTGGAGCTGTGCTATACTGCAACTGGAGTAAAGGGGCTCTCACAGAAACAAAATATATTATTTCATCCTGTCTGCAAATCAGAAAATTTTATCTTTCCTTCAGTCTTAACAGTTCATCTATGGTAGTACTGAAAGAGTAATGTAAAATTACTCCATTCTTTTTGCATTTTTATAATTCATTTTGGGCATTATCTGTGGCTATTCATATACCAGATAGTGAATTAAACAAACAACAGCACTGTGACTGTTTGTATTGTTTCACATACTGCTTGCAGTGAATTTTTTTCAATTAATGTTTAAACAGAGCATCTGAAAATCTTCATACTTTATGACTGCAATAGGATACTTATAAAACATAAATATTTTCAGGTTCTGATTACAATTTATTGTTATAACATGGACTAAAATATGTAATTTGCCACAAATGGGAGCAAAGCCTACATGACGCATCCTCCATATTCCTGCTGTTTCACCAACTCAGATCCCTGACATCTGCTGGCATTGGATGTGAGGCATTGGCGATGTAAACTGTTTCTCAAGTAAATTTTGTCAGATTGAGTCGTCAGTGCCTAAGGATCAGGCATAATCTCAACTTCAATGAACATCAAATGCTACAGAGAAATGAGTTCTTGAATTGGATACAAAAGTGTCGTACGATAGTTATCTACAATGTAGCATAATATATGGAAAAATTGCAACAGTCTTGATGGATATTATTAGCAGTTCATGGAAGCCCACTTTAAAAAAAAGCCAAGGGCAAGTTTCATATGTTTGGGCACTTCTTGCATGGTACTGGATTCTATTGTTTACTGTTATTTCTGACTTTGTTTAGTTTTTACTCCGGGCTTTCATTAGAGGTTTGTTGGTATCATTCACAGCCAGGTAGGTTTATGACCACTGATTTACTGAACAGTTAAGATGTTTTTCTCCTTCCATCTGAGTAAATGAGTATCATTTGTGTTGCAATGTCCAAGTGAACAAATTTTTAAGCCTGTCATATAAAAATAGCTTTTATCTTGTGCATCAGAATCACCTAACTTATATTTCAAGACCTCTTATAGGTCTGCTTCTAAATCTGAATTAATTGATTTTGTATTTTGCCTTGAAAGGGGAAAAAAATAATTTTTTAAGCTGGAATTCAGTAGATATTACAGCTTTGAATTGAATTAATAATACAACTAAACAGAGATGTGTGGTTTGTTCTTCGTAAAATATGCTTAAACCTCTGTAAATTTCAGATTTCACTAGTGTACCTGATGTGCCAGCTCTAACAAGAAGTGTCACTACAGACTGTGTGGAGTCACTGCATCAGGCTGAAAATACGGAATCCTTTTCAAAGGTAAGTAAGTGATTTGGTGAATTTTTTTATATACCACTCTGAGTTAAATTCTGAACTAAACTCTGCAGTGGATTAGGAAGATCTTTTAAGCTTTTCACAGGCTGCAATGTTATTTTGATAGGCTAGGGAATATCTCTGAATCAAGTTATTACAATGCAGCACCAGAATATATTGTATCTTTCGAGGCAGAAAAGTGATATAGATATTGTAAATTTTAGGTTGAGTTTTTACTGCGATTCCAGAACAAAAAGTAATGAAAATCGTAAGGTTTCATTTCCATGCTGAAATTCATTAAGTGTAATCAATGTACAAATTACTGTGGTTAATATCTGTCTGGCTTATCCTGTTGCCTTTTGACTTAATGTGTCTCCCTACTCTGTCTTCCTGATTGCTGATCTCCGAAGCGCCAGCCCCAATTCCCAATTGGAGGCCTCAACCCCAATCAGTAACTTCGATCCCTGCTTACTGGTCCTACCACTAGTTTGCATCCCCAATGCAAGGACCCCCCCCCCCCCCCCACCCCCCCACCCCAAACACACACACAGTTCCCCCCCCTTCTATCAACTTCTCACTTGTCCCTGACCCCTTTGGCACTGCCCTTTGGGCAGTGTCAGGGTGCCATTCTAACATTGCCCAAGGGAAACTGCCTCCAAACACCTTGGAGGTGGAGGGGAAAGGGGAGATGGGATGCCCTGAGTGGCCTCTGGGCCCTCGAGCAAGGCCGTTACATCAGTTTCCTGTTGGTGGGGAACATCTGTGATCCTTCCAGGCTCACTAATAGTATTTAATCTGCCTCACACTCAGGTTACATCATCATAAACCGCCTGATGGGATCGCAAATGGCCCAATGCTGGTGCAGCACACGAGAGCAGAAAAATAGTGCCCAATGTGTTTACTAGACTATTTTGCCCTTTTGCAAGGATAACATTCTTTCTTAATTTTGTTTCGAAAATTCTTTTCAGTGCATGTAGTTGTATTTTTGTGTCTGCTTTCGTTTTTCCATACTCTAACCCAAGAAAGCTTTGATTCCTTACTGGAGAAGCCTGATACCCTTCGCTACCTGAACAAAATGACCAATATTTAAATCTTTGCTTAGTGTTCGGCTACTCAGCCATTAAGGACATTTCATCCAATCCCAACCCCAGTTTCTACAGAAGTCTTTTGTCCAGTCCCCTATCCCTAATAAGCCAGGATGCCTGACAGGAATGAAACCATGATGAGGTAGGGCACCAGGCTAACCAGTTGCACTTTGGGTATGCTGACCCCTGGTTTGCCCAGATTAGGGTAAAGTAAAGAATCAGGATAGCCAATTCAATTCAAAGCTATCTCGGCCTTTTTGTTAAAATGGAGCATCAAACTAAGCCCAGAATGGGGTGCAATGCTTCATCTTGTCAGCTTGGATCTTGTTTGTACCTCTTGTGAGATCCATGAATTGGATTCAATTTGAATTTGGTTTTTTGGATGGAATAAAAGCAAAGTTCCATGATGTCTAGGCTTGCTTATGGTTTGCTTAACTAGATGCATTCCAGGGACCGAAGATGATCCAAGTGGCTCAGTTACTTTCAAGTTAATAACTCTCCCTTTCTGTTCATCTCTTTGTCTCCTGGTAAATCTGGTTGCATTGTAACCCAACACAGACCACTTTGCAGAGACCATAGAAGACAGAAAGATTTCATAGGCTGGGCTGAACAGCGAAGGTGCAACTTAAGTAATAGTAATATTGTATTACAAATAATCACCTGTTATTTGCCTTGCATTGTGCTTTTAGTTGTGAAAACAATGTATTTATTTGTTTAACTATTAAGATTTCTATTGTTATATTAGTTAAAGCAATTATAATCAGAATTTCATGCTAAATAGGATGAAATTTTGTGCATTGAATTGTTTAAATTAAGCTGTTGGATCTTTGTTAATGAAATTGTGTATTTTACTCAATTTTAAATACTTGGTGAGCTGAACCAGAATGAATAATAATTTTTGCAACAACCCACAGAATAAAACATTTAAAGATAGGTTTCGAAACGTTATTCTTAGTTAACGTTGACTGTTATCATTTAAATAGAGACAATGCAATCCAGATGCACGTTTTCAAAATTCCAACTGAATTGTATCTCACTCTCCGAGAGATGATGCGGTACTTTGTTAATCAAAGGAAAATTAAGCATTTAAATGATTCTTTAAAGAAATAACTTCAGTTTCTTTTACCTTGGATTCCTTGACTGTTTGCTGCACTGGTATTTTAAAAATATCCCGTTTCCTTATTGCGATGAATAACTATATTCACTGAGAATATTGTTGTGATTTGTAGAAATATGTGCAACAAGATATAGGTACAAATCTATTCTTCGTTACTTAGTTCATGTGATAAAATTACTATTACACATTAAGTAACTATTCTGGTGCAAGCATTCTGCAAATAGAACTTGGCACAATAAAATTATGCAATTGCAGATTTTTAAAAAATAAAATCTATGCAGAAAATACACAGCAGGTCACTCAACCTATCTTTTCCCTTTCTACTGGGGCAGCACGGTGGCAGAGTAAGCATTGCTGCTTTACTGCCTGTGTGGAATTTACACTTCTCCCTGTGTCTACCTCCAGGTGCTCCGGTTTCCTCTCTCAGTCCAAAAATGTGCAGGTTTTATTGATTGGCTATGTTAAATTAACCCTAGCTTCAGTGGGATTAGCAAGGCAAATAAGTGGGGTTATGGGAATAGGCCCTTGGTGGAATTGTGATCAGTGCAGATTTGATGAGCCAAATGGCCTCCTTCTGCACTGTAGTGATTCTTCGATTCTCATACCCGGATTCGATTCCCCGCTTGGGTCAATGTCTCTTCTAAGTCTCTACATTCTCCTAGTGTCTGTATGGGTTTTCTTCAGGTGCTCCAGTTTCCTCCTACAGTCCGAAAGACGTGCTGGTTAAGTACATTGCCCAGATTAAATTCTCCCTCAGTGTACCCAAACAGGCACGGGAGTATAACAATTAAGGCATTTTCACAGAAACTTCATTTTGGTGTTAATGTAAGCTACTTGTGACACTAACAAAATAAACTTGAAAGCTTTAAAGGTTTGACAGTAGATGCTTTGTTTAAACCAGTTCAGATCCTGATGAAAATTAATAATATTTGAAAAAGAAGTGGAAACTTCAATCACAAGCAGTTTTCTTCAAATTCAGATGATGCATGTAATTCACCTTTTCTTTCTCTAGATTATGATGTATTTGTTATGTATTTCCAGCAATTCCTATTTTTATTTACTGATGTCTCTGACTACAGCTGGCTGATTTAAATGCTGTTCAGAATCAATGAGATGTGATGTAAGTTCAGTTACAGTGAAATGTCAGTTCAATTTCAAATTCCTACATTGAATCCAAGAATGAGTCACTGAACGTTACATGCAAAGAGCACAGTGTGTTCAGTAGTTTATCAGGTTGTCCTCCTGAAGCTGACGCCCACTCTTGTCATTCAGAAACGGCTTCCTGAATGGAGCTGAATGAATGGAAATGTTTCATAATTGTTTTTATTTCAGAAGAAGTGTTCCATTAATCCATTAAAACATAAAATATTAATCATGTGCTTTCTAATGAAGAAACTGCATTGTATGTAAAAACTTTATCAAGTTTTTCAAAAGGATTATTAATGGTGGTACAATGATAGCCATTCTAAGCATGGCAAATTCCAGCAAAACAGCAATTAGTTGGGTTACTTGTAATTTTTTTTGGTGGTGTTGTTTTACGAAGACTCTTTGCTTCTCTTCTGATAGTTCCATAGAATCTTTGTTACACTGGAATTATTAGAAGAGGCACCTTAATTTAACATTTTACCCAAAGTAGGTCAAGCCTGATAATAAATGGTTTCTTAGGACTGTGTTAAAATGGAAGCCTAGATCTTTCTTGACAAGCTAGACTATGAGCAACTCATTTATAGATAAATAAAAATAGAAAATTTTGGAAAAGCGCTGCAGGTCTGGTAGGTCCGATCCAAAGAAGTCAATTTGCATTTGGAACATCAATGTTTTTCTCTCTCCTGCTGGGTTTTTCCCGATTTCCAGTGTCCACAGTAATTTACTTTTAAATACAATATAGTGACTTGAAAAGCAGCTGAAATATGAACAGCATGTCATAGAAAATTGATTGGCAGGATGGAATGTATGCAACGTCAATATAATTGTCACTTTTATTTCAGAAAACCTTTTTTTTAGTGTACAAAACAAGATTGGTTGTGATGCTTACAGGAGCTTCACATTTCTGTGAATTTAATTTTAAATTCAAATTCAGAGAATGTAGCTTTGAAATTGAAATTTTATATTTTGGTGAAATAAATGTGCATCACAAGCAAAACCCAAAGCTGATCTCTAACTAGTAATTAGAATTGCCCTGTTAAACAATGGTTAAGCATTACCATTGACACCGCAAACTGCTGGCTCCAAGTGGAGAGGATCTTCAAGAAGATCGTGCATATCAACACAGACATCAAGTTTCTATAAAGATGAAAGAAAGCAGACAAGATATCGAAAGGACTACAGATCACGGATCCATTCAGGTCAATCTATAACACAGACTACACTGAGAGACTTGCTGTTGCACCTCTCTCACTCCTCAATCACCTCTTACATCAACTCTACAGCAAACACTGCATCCTGTAAATCAAGATAGAGTTCATATTCTCAACTTACGCTCAGGACGCAGACCACTGCGAAACCCTGCCAAGCAGAAGAGACAAAGGAATTACACCATGTACATGCACACCAAAAACAGGGAACTTGAGAAACTCGGCATCACCACCAGCAGCGATCAAGCCTCCTCTGTTACCACAGTAGAACATAGTACCACTGCAGGGAAGCCCATTGTCAACTTGTCGGACGACACACTTCAACCTCATAAATTTGAAGTTTTTGCCCCACCAGCAAAATATACCCCATCTTCTCGCAGCAAACACAGAAGAATTCATTAGGTGAATGAGGCTGCAGGAGTTCTTGCCAAGAGGCCAACAGCGAACACAATGAGACAGCCAATGAACCAGGAAAGCCGACAGAGAGATCCGCAGTGCAGCAACCGAATTGGACACCTCCAGAAGGCAGCTGCCCTCGACTTAACATGAATGCTCAAGCCATCAGGAGATGTGTCAACATCAGATTCATCAACTGCACTCACAAGACAGCCCTGAACATCACCCAAGCACAATGCAATGCCATCCACGCTCTCAAGACTAACTGCAACATTGTCATCAAACCAGCAGACAGAGGAGAGGCCATCATCATACTGAACAGAACGGATTACTACAAAGAAGTGTACTGACAACTGAACAATGAGAAACACCATAGACAGTTACCTGCAGATTCAACCAAAGAACATACCCGTCAATTCAAGATCTTTGATCCAGACTTCATCCCACATACTCCCCATGTTGGAGATCTCTACTGCCTCCTGAAGATACATAAGGCAAACGCACCCGGCCATCTCAACGTATTGGGTAATGGAACCTTGTGTGAGAACATACTCCCCATGTTGGAGATCTCTACTGCCTCCTGAAGATACATAAGGCAAACGCACCCGGCCATCTCAACGTATCGGGTAATGGAACCTTGTGTGAGAACTTCTCTGGCTATGTCGAGAGCATCCTGAAATCCAATGTACAAAAAAACCCCCAGCTTTTGTCGCGACACTACAGACTTCCTACAGAAACTCAACACACATGGAGCAGTTGAACCAGGAGTACTCCTTGCCACAATTGATGTCTCGGCACTCTACACCAGCATCCCCCACAACAATGGCATTACTGCAACTGCCTCAGTACTCAACTGCCAGTTTTCAGATGCAATTATGCAACTCCCCCGCTTCATCCTGGACCACAACGTCTTCACCTTCAACAACCAGTTCTTCATCCAGACACACGGAACAGCTATGGGGACCAAATTTGCACATCAATATGCCAACATCTTTCTGCACAGGTTTGAACAAGACTTCTTCACTGCACAGGACCTTTAACCGATGCTAAACACTAGATGCATAGATGACATTTTCTTCCTTTGGACTCATGGTGAACAGTCACTGAAACAACTATATAATGACATCAGCAAGTTTCATCCCACCATCAGAATCACCATGAACTACTCTCTGGAATCAGTTGCATTCTTGGACACATCTCCATCTCCATTAAGGACAGCCACCTCAGCACCTCACTGTACCGCAAACCCGCGGATGACCTCACGATGCTCTACTTCTCCAGCTTCCACCCTAAACACATTAAAGAAGTCCTCCATACACACAGGATCTGCTCAGATGAAAAGGATCACAACAGTCACCTCCAGACACTGGAAGATGCCCTCATAAGAACAGAATATGGCGCTCGATTCATCGATTGACAGTTTTGATGTACTACAGTGAAAAACCACACTGAACTCCTCAGAAGACCAACATGGGACATGGTGACAGAATACCCTTCATCATCCAGTACTTCCCTGGAGTAGCTTTTTCTAGGAAGCTACGGCATCTCTTCTGGAGTCTTCAGCATGTCATTGATGAAGACGAACATCTTGCGAAGGCCGTCAGCACTTCTTGCCTTCAAACAACCGCACAACCTCAAACAGACGATTGTCCGCAGCAAACTACCCAGCCTTCAAGAGAACAGTGACCACAATACTGCACATCTCTGCCACAGCAACCTCCTGCAAAGATGCCGGATCATCAACATGGATGCCATCATTCTCATGCGAGGACACCAACCACCAGATACTCGATACAAACACCTGAAACTCGGCCAACATTGTCTACCTGATGCGCTGCATGAAATTCCAAGGCTTGGTATTTGGAGATACCATGCACATGCTACGACAACGGATGAACAAACACCACTTGACAGTCACCAGGCAAGACTGTTCTCTTCCTGTTGGGGAACAATTCAGCAGTCACGGGCATTTGGCCTCTGAACTTCAGGTAAGTGTTCACCAAGGCGGCCTTCACGACACACGACTACACAGAAACACTGAGCCGAGATTGAAAGCCAAGTTCCACATGTGAAACGGTCTCAACTGGGATCTTGGGTTCATGTCACACTATCTGTGATTCCCACGAGTTGCCTGGACTTGCAAAATCTCACTAACTGTTCTATCTGGAGACAATACATATCTCTTTAACCAGTGCTTAATGCTCTCCATTCATGTTGCACGTACATTTAAGATTTGATTATCTGTAAAGACTCGCATTCTGATTGTTATTCAGTAAATTGAATTAGTGTCTTTATATGCCCTGTTTGTGAACAGATCTCCCACTCACCTGAAGAAGGAGCAGCACTCTGAATTCTAGTGGCGTGTGCTACCAAATAAACTTTTTGGACTTTAATCTAGCGATGTGAGACTTCTTACTGTGTTCAACCCAGTCCAACGCCAGCATCTCCATATCAAACAGTGGTTGAACATTGAACAAAGACTGTGAAGATGTTTGCATTTCCTGTTTACTGAAAGCTAAGTTTTGACCATTAAGCTATGCTATAGCACACAATATTCTGCAGCATGTGTGAAAAAGTGGTGTAGCTAGTGTCACTGTTTTAGTGATGCAGTTTACAATTTTACATATTCTCCCTCCACCCCCATTTTTCCTTCAGTTTGGAGTGAGACTGTATAAACTGAAGACTTCTGTGGTGATAATACCTTTAAGGGCAACACAGCAGAAGAGGGTCACCTGGCTTCAGGGACTAGTTTGGACTGAGAATGGGCAATCACCCCATGGGGTGGAGCCCTATCTTGGGCAGATATCCAGGAGACATGAAGACTTGCAGGGATTGGGGGCAGCTGGTGGGCTGCTCCAAGGTGATGGGGCGGAGGCTGTTGGGGCTGTAGAGAAAAATCAACATGATATGAGGTAGGTTCATTCAAAAATCAGGTGGCAGCAGGGAAGCAGCTGTTCTTGAGTCTGTCTTTTGTGTCTTTTTCTCAATGGAAGAAGGTGGAAGAAAATATGTCTAAAGTGCATAGGATCCTTGATTATGCTGACTGCTTTTCGAAGGCAGTGGGAACTGTAGACAGGGTTAATGGGTGGGAGATTGGTTTATGTGATGGACTGGGCATCATTTATAACCCTTTGTAGTTTCTTGTGGTCTTAGACAGAGAAGGTACCATACTGAGCTGTGACACAACCAGAAGGAATGTGTCCTATTGTACATCTATAAAAATTATTCAGAGGCATAGCAGATATGCTGAATTTCCCTTGGCCTCCTGAGAAAGTAGAGGCGTTGGTAGGTTTTATTAACTGTAGTGTTTGACTGTTGCTCATGTGCAGAGTTGTCACAGTATGCTGATTCCTGTTTGCATAGTTTTTTTCTTTGCCAGTGTGACTGAATTGATAGACACGAGAGCAAGTGAAGTGAGGTACATGCTGATTGAGTGTGAGAGCCGTGCTTTCCCTCTGCATCCGAAACGAATGTTTTTTTTGTTTCCACCATTTGAAGTTGATGACAGTTCTGTTAATATACAAATGATTTATCATTTTCCTTGTTACAAAATATTTGGTGTGTATTAAATATATTCTTATTCAAGGAGTCGTGGTTAGCCAACACACCCGATTTCAATCTTGTGGCCCACTGATATGAAAAAGGATCACTGATATGGCGCACTCACTAGCCTAGGTTGTCTATCATTGCACTAGAGGATAAGTATCCATTTTTAATGCTACTTTGTAACCCTACTTAAGGATCCTCACACAGCCCAGCGTAATGAACTGCAGCTGTGTGCCAGTTTCTCAAGAGTAATGCTAAGACTGAGTGCCGTGTAATTTTACATACCATTATCATTTGAAAGCACCCATTACTGTCAAAGTTGCATTCAAGCCTTGTCAGCTCCGCTGGTATCGACTTTGAGCAGTGAATAAAATTATAGCATGTTATGGGAGGAGAATTGTATCTTTGACAGAAAACAGGGCAAATGGTTTAAGAAGAGCTACTTTTAGGTTCTCTCATTGCAGCAGCTCAAGTTAACATACTGACAGGCTTCATCCATGTATATAATCTAAAAGTAATTTTACAAACACCAGGGCATGTTCGTGTCATAATCCAGCTGCTTTTATAACACAGTAATGCATAACGTGTGCCTTCCTTGTGAACATTCGGCATGGTTACAAAAGGGGAAGCCTTTACATTTGCTGTTATCTGTCAGCAAACCATTTCCTACTGATGGACAATGATGTTTGAAACGTTGAGTGTGAGGAGGAAGTAATTGTGAAGCATCTCTATTTCTGCTTGTGCTTCTTCAACACTCCATGACACTCCCTTTGGTTTCCTGTAGCCCTTCCTTAATTTAAAAACACTGGATTCAGCTGAACCATTTTTCTCCGAGTGTGAATCATTGAACAGTAGCAAAGATAAGAATAGGTCACAAAATTGTTCAAAGTCAAGTACTGAAAAATAGTAATTGAATGAAAGCAAAGCCATTAAAGGTATCTCAAAAACTAACAGGGTTCTTGAATAATGAACATTTCTGCTGTGTCAAATGATGTCATGGGTCCCCTAGTCATTGTTCCTGACAGGGAAATAACTGCTAACAATGCAATGTGAAAGTAAGCTTCCAAATGGTTCCATCCTCATTTTTACAAATCAATTATTCTGGCAAAATTGTTGATGCTAGCGTATTGTCCTATATGTTTATATTATTTCACACATTTTTGAAAAACTTTAGTCAATGGCATTTGTAGCTGTATTACCTTGTATCAATGAAGAAGTTAGCACTGCTACCTCAGTTCCTGGCTCACGGGTTCAATTCCAGCCTTGGGTGATTGCCTGTACTGAGTTTTATCCAGATGCGCCGGTTTTCTCCCCCAGTCCAAAGATGTGCAGGTAAGGTGGATTTGCTATGATAATTTGTCCCTTTGTGTCCCAAGATATGTAGATTTGGGGAATTAGCAGGTTAAATACATGAGATAGGGCCCGAGTAAGATGCGTTTCGGAGATTTGATATAGATCCGATGGACTGAATGGTCTGTAGGGATTCTATGAAATATTCATAAGCAAGCAAGTAAATGCCTAATTTTGCATTGAGGTAGATCTGTAATAACAAAGAATGGGAATTGCAAGGGGAAAAGGTGAGATGATTATAATGTCAATTATGTATTCATTTGGATGATATTTTTGATTTTTTGGAGGCAGAGAAAGCAATTAAGACTTCATAAGCACTTCTATTTTTAAAATTAGGGAGTGATGGCTAAGAACTGAGTGACCCTGTTAATGTTTAATCTGCTAAATTTGAGGCTGATTGAAAAGCAGTTGTCACTAAAGGGTGAATAGATGTTTTTACTGATGATGAAATGGAACAGATTGACTGTTATGTTGAATGCAAAGTTATTCAATGGTAGCTTATTTCCAACTTGTAATTTTTTTTTCTATGTTGATGTTTTGCTAAATAGCTGAAGCCATTGCTCTGATGTGACTACGTTTGCATGAGTGTTACTTCTCTATGTATATTGCTCACGTTTCTTTGCTTTAATATTAAGTTCTGACAGTCTCTAATTTGTGGGGAATATCACAGCTGAGGCATGTTCTTCCTGACCAGCTTCGACATCTGTGCACTTTCTGGTATGATTCACTGGACAGAAAAAGGGGATCTGATCTCAGCTAATTCTGCCCCCCCCCATGTCTCGAGCATTGAGGCCAATTGTACCAGCTCTTATGGCATTCCAGCTGAAATCAGTTAAATCCGTGCAGATCACAATCGAGTAAGGAACATTCTGATCTATAATTATGTGTATAATTATCAAGGAAAATGCTCTCAATTTCATTCAGTTGATAGATATTTACAAGGACTATTTCAAAGAATATTCCATCGAATAGTTTGTTATAATTCTAACTAATGAAGTATTTTCACAAAGGTGTGGATTTCTCCATTATTACTACCTGTTACCTGGCAAGTTGGAAAAATTATGAAAGTAGGATGAGGGTGCTGAATGGTGGAGTGTATTATAAGTTTAGTTTCACTCGGAGATCTAGATTTGAATCCAGCTGAAGTTGCTTACAGCTGGTTGCAATAGCCCACTGCAAAATGAGTTTGAACATTTCCAAATTACTTTCAGCTGGTTCAAAGGGTGATACAACAAAGGAACATGGAAAATGAAAGACGAGAAAGGATCTACTCATTCATCCAGCCTATCCCACCCAGTTGTACGTCTTTTATATCACTGTATATTCAGACCCCCTCTACCTGGAGCCATTTAATTTCCTGGGAGAGAAGAAAACAATGAAATTCAGCCCAATTAAGGAGAAAAAGTGGAAAGTTGCTCCAGGAGATCATATTGGCCAGATTTGCATTGCACAATACTTTGCAGCAAGTAATTTCTGCCATGTGTGATGCTAGCATACCTTAAGAAATGTTTGTTTGAAAATCATGTTCTCTGCAGGTATAAGAGCTTTTTTTTTATTGTTGTCCAGCTATCTGTTAAAAGCTGCTGCTTCAATGCTTAAAAGGGTTTTTGTTAATTTTTACTGGGGGTCCAGGTACTTTCTGGGATCTTTTGTGACCCTGAATTGATTGACAAGTCAAAGTCAGATTGTTCCTCTCTGGAAGAATTCAAGAATGCACTTACAGTTTTGGTTTTGGAGTCAGAAACTGCACTGGGTTGTTAAGTGGCCGGCAGTTTCTCTGGCCTCCCTTTCTGGCCTTCTCTCCGGTGCCTGTTATCTCACGCCCGGTCTCTGGCGTTCACCTGCTCATTCTCTCGCATCTGCTCTGTCTGGCACCTGCCCGCCCTCTGCCCTGCCCCCTGCTCCCGCTCCGGCTGACCCAGTCCTCTTGCCCCGCCCTCTGTCTCACCCGCTGTTGCGAGTGGGAGAGAGAGTGCGAGCGCTTGCTCGCTCGCTTCTTCCTCTCCTCCGTGGTCTTATAGATTTTGCTAGCTAGCTAGAAGCAGGTCTCCTGGCCTTCTTGGAATGAAAGTTCTTTGTTGATGGGTTACTTATTAGTACCTAGAGCCTCTCTCTCTTTTTTTGGGAAGCTGTTCTGACTTCAAGTTTGTCTGTATGTAATCAAAAGGGCTGCTGTAAGTTACAAGGCTGGGAAGTCACAGTTCAAATTCTCCAACCAAGGGACTAAGTTCCATCATCATGTGAGCATTCTTATTTTCTGTGCTAAACTTATACAAGGGCTTTGTTTGAGGGATTTGTCTGATTGGAATGGTATTTAGCTGTTGAGGTTTATACAACATCATAGTTATTATTTTTTGTTTGTAATTGGTAAAAGTTATTGTTTTATGTTAACTGTATTTGTAAATAAACATTGTTTGATTAAAAGCTCCCTAGATAGTCAGTTGAATCATACCTGAACTGAAACATCTCATGCTCATCTTAGCCAAATTCAGATTGCAAAATGTATGATCCAGCAGATTTAATAAAACACTTTGGAGTTTCTGACCTAAATTATAACACAAGTATATTTTAATTCTCACATAAATATGGAGATGGGTTTTGTTAGCCGGCATTTATCTTGCGTTATGGTGGCATAGTGGTTAGCGTTGCTGCCTTAAGTGACGGGGACCCAAGTTCAATTGTGAGCTTGGATCATTGTCTGCTAGTATCTACGTGCTGTGGTTTCCTCCTGCAGTCCAAAAGACATGCTGGTTAGGTGCATTTGCCATGCTAAATTACCCCTCAATTACCTGAACAGGTGACAGAGTGTGGCAACTGGGGAATTTCACAGTAACTTCATTGCAGTGTTAATGTAAGCCTACTAATAAATAAACTTTAACCGTTACAATCAACTTTATAATAATCATCATGGAGTGGCAATTTCAGTCGGATGCCACTCTTCTCCTGTTACTAGAACTGAAATGGTGGTGGCGCATTGGTATTATTGCTGAACTAGTAATCCGGAGACCCAGGATAATGCTTTGGGGACCTAGGTTTGAATCCCACTATGGCAGCTGGTGAAATTTGAATTCAACTTAAAATTGGAATTAAAAGTCCAAGGATACCATGAAATTATTGTTGATTGTTGGAAACAAAATCCATCTGATTCACTAATGTCCTTTCGTGAAGTAAATTCCTTACCTAGTCTGGCCTACATTTGACTCCAGATCCACAGCAATATGGTTTTCTCTTAAGTGCCCTCATGGATGGGCAATAAATGCTGGCCCAGGCAGTGTCGCCCACATCCATGAATGAATAAAAAAAAATCTGGTTCTTTGGGCAGCAGAGTCTGCCCCTTTCTGACAACACCAGCTGATAGTGAGGATTAGCAGGCTGGGGTAGATCAGAGGACAGGGGAAATGGATGGTTTGGGATGGGGTATTGGGTGATAGTGGGGCAGTGGTCAGTGGGTGGGCCTGATCACTGAGGGGGGAGTGAGGAAGGTAGTCAAGGTTGATGGTGTATTTGGGGGTGGAGAGGGTTGTTGGGAAGGAGGTAGTAGGAAATGATAGTTGGAGTTTGTGGGGAAGTCATTGTATATTAAACAAACTACTAAGCCAACATTTGCACAGTCTGTGCCCAGTCAGATAGCCATAGAAGGGTCTCAAAAAATTGAGCAAAGGTTTCACATTGCTACTCTACAGTAGCCACACAAGTGGATGCTGCCATTCAGCTGAAAAAACACACTGTCTGTCACACACATCAGTAACATACCAGCATGGTACCAGACATGTAGACCGTTCACCCAATGACTCTTGGATCATATCAAACAGCATATTCCCTCAACTGTTTGCACAACAGGTAACATACTGATTGTACCCAACTGGCTTATGCTTGCAAAACTCAAAACACATTGTCCATCATTGAGTGTGATTCTGCAAATTAGACAGCACTTGCTAAACAATCATGATTGTGCTTAGAAATATACTGACAACCAACTTAAGATTACTGGTCGGCCTCACAATGTGGCTCACTTGCACATGTTAGACATTACATATATTCACACACAATTCTTGCAAACAGAAATAGCAGGTGTGATTTTCTTATCAAGGCGCGCATGTTTTTAGGTGCATCAGGTTGGGAGAATTGTGTGTTAGCCATTCCATGTGATTCGCACATATGTTCCCGATGGATGAGTGTCTCCCACAGCTGGAGAACAGATGCAGTCGGGACTTCCCTGGAATCATTTAAATATGTTTTTAATGCATTTTAAATGTCATTATTGGGCCTGATAGCATCTCCCACCCCACCAGGAGTATTTCACTCCGGCGGGGTTGAGAGTAGCTCCACACTTGTGGGAAACTTACGGGAGACTCTGCTGGAGTGAAGGGGGTCAATCAGAGGCCCCTAGAAGGTTTGGTGGGGGGTGTTTCCAGGGCAATGGTACCCTGGCAATGCCAGCCTGTGTCCCCAGCACTGCCCAAGTGGCAAAGTGCCCATAACCAAGGGCATTTGGCATTGCCTATTGGGCATGGGCAGTGCCAAGAGGGGTAGAGTCAAGGGGGAGAGGTGGGGCCAAGAGGCAGGGCCAATTGTGTGTGGGGTTTGGGGTGAAGCCTATTGTGGGCGAGGCTTAGGGGTGATTGGTGGAGGTGGGGTGGGAGGTCCAACTGCCACTCTGTATTGGGACTAGTCGGGGCTAGATGGACACCAGTGATTTTGGGGGAGTCTATCTCCCATGGAGGGCTGAAGGCCTGTTCCTGTGTTGTAA
The DNA here is from genome assembly GCA_024679065.1 of Sphyrna mokarran. Classification (NCBI taxonomy): domain Eukaryota; kingdom Metazoa; phylum Chordata; class Chondrichthyes; order Carcharhiniformes; family Carcharhinidae; genus Sphyrna; species Sphyrna mokarran. The sequence goes on along the minus strand of JAGIQG010000012.1, from coordinate 35,070,570 downwards.
TTTTCTTTATTCTTTGTTCTGTTTGAAATATCTTCTCGTCACGCTGATGCCAAAATCAAAAAAGTAGTTGAGTTGTCTTGACTAACTTCATAATATACCTTTAGATTTCTGATTTGTCTCTAACAATTGTTATTTGATACATTCTCTATGGCAAAGCCTATACAATCAAAGTCCACTTCCCAACCATTCTCATGTAGTATAAATTGTTCTTCCCTTTACAGTTGTTAATCTTGCAAATCTGCTTGATGAGTGCAAGACTAGAAGCTTCAACAGCATGACTCTTTTTAAGCAATAGTCAAGTTCTGCCAAACAATCATAGGGTTAGTTACTTCTTCCAGTACTATCATGGAAATGTTTGTAACAGATTGGTGAAGTTTCATTTCTGCTCTATCCTATTGTCTCCTCCTTTGCTTCTGCCCCTCAATTTTCTTCATTCTCCCTCCATTTCCCTCCCCCCTCCAGTTCCCCTGTCATTCACTTCTGTTTCTCTTTTCCACCTCATTTCTCCCACTGTCTCTCCTTCATTTCTGTTTTTCACATTCTTTGTTTGTGTTGAGTCATACTCCTGAGGCAACAAAGGCGAGCTGTATCCATACCCAAGCTAGTATTTGCTATTGGCATGGGGTGCAAATGTGGGAAACATTACGATGCCAGTTGTGCAAACTATGTTTTAATTGTGAATGTTCCATGGAATTACTTATTAATTCAGAAAACCATTGGTGCCTAGACTTATTAATGATTAAATTGGACTGCTACTTCTGATGTTCATACGTGCACAGTAAAAGGCAAATATCAAGAAGTTGAGTTGTTCTGTTGGCAAACTTGGCTACCTCAGCAAAAAGTTCAACATTAAAATGTGTGAACTGTGTGAAGTTGAGGTATTTATCTACTAGTTAACTATTTAAAAAGCTATAAAATGTCAGCTGTAAGTCTATTTTTAATGCTGTGTTAAGTGTTAATTACTGCTAAACACCCTTTCTGCTCTGGAAAATTAGATTTTATAAGTGGTAATCCATTCCCTCAGAATTTCATTATTATTGGAAATGTAATATATTATTTTGGGTCTGCTTTCTGTCTCTTATTGTGCTCATTCTCTCTCTATCTTTTCTCTTGGAGCCCCTCCCCAAGTCGCAAGGTTCTAGGTTCATGTCCCATTGCCGTGAGTTGGGCACACAAATCTATGTTGATACTCTCGTTGCAGTACTGAGAGACAGCCGCTCTACCACAGGTGCCATCTTACAGATGAAATGTTAAACCTGGTGCTTAGGTTGATTTACAGTCGTACAGCACAGAGAAGATCCTTTGGCCCATTGAGTCTGCACTGATAATAGCAACCACTAAAATCACACTAATCCCATTTTCCACTACGTCCCATATCTTAAATGTTATGATATTTCAAGTGCTCATGCAAAAACTTCTAAAAGGTTGTAAGGCACCCCAGGCAGTGCATTCTAGATTCACCTGGGTGAATTTCTTTTCTCAAATCCCTACTGAATCTCCTGCCCCTCATCTTAAAACTATGCCCTCTCATGATTGACCCCTCATCCAAAGGGAACAGCTGCTTCTGATTCACCTTTTTCGTACACATCATAATCTTATACCCCTCCATCTTAAACCTTCAGTCATGTCCCCCTTCAGCCTCCTCTGCCCAAGAGAAAACAATCCAAACTTGTCCTTATAGCTGAAATGCTCCATCTCAAGCAACATATTTCTGACATAGAACATAGAACATAGAACATTACAGCGCAGAACAGGCCCTTCGGCCTTCGATATTGCGCTGACCAATTATGAAAAAAAAAGCAATGACCCTCCAAACTAAACCATTCCCTTCTCTTCCATAAACTTATCAACTAACTTCTTAAACGCCACCAAACTTGGCGCATCTACAACTGCCGCAGGCAGGGCATTCCACTCCCTAACCACCCTCTGGGTAAAGAAAATCCTGGTGAATCTCCTCGTACCCCCTCAAGTGCTGTCACATCCTTACTATAGCGAGGTGACCAGAATTTCACACAGTTCTCCAGCTGTGGCCTAACCAATACCCTGTACAGCTCCAACATTAATTCTTTGCTCTTGTACTCTATGCCACAACTGATAAAAACAAGTGTCTCATATGCCTTCTTAATTATCCTATTGACATACTCTGCTACCTTCAGGGATATTTGAATAAGTATGCCAAAATCCATCTGTTCCTTTGAGCTTCCTAGTGTTCTGCCAATGATTAAATACTCCTTTGTCCTGTTACTTTTTCCAAGGTGCATCACCTCTCACTTATCAGAGTTAAATACCATTTGCCCAATTGACCAACTCATCTAGGTCTTCCTGTAACCTATAACCTAATCACCTTCTTCACTATTAACCACCCTACCAATCTTGGTGTCATCTGTTGACTTACTTAACGTTCCCCCATTCTCATTTGTATCATTTATATGTATAATAAACAATTTATAGGATGCAATGGCAGTATTTTGAAGAAGAGCAGAAGAATCATCCCTGGAGTCCTGGACATTTATGCCCCAATCACCACCATAAATAACAAATTATCGAGTTGTTTATTATCAAGTAGAAGTTTGATATGCACAAATTGGCCCAAAAACTTCCTACATGACAACAGTAACTTCATTTCAAAAGTACTTCATATGCTGTGAAATGTTCGAGACCTCCAGTGGTCATGCAAAGTAATATATAAATATTTCTATATAAATCAAGTCTTTTTTCTCCAATCTTATCTTTTTCTTCTCTGTTTTAATTTCTGCCACACATTGAATTGTATATTCTAATTTATGCTTCCTCATCCTTCGTCTCTCTGCAAGGATTATTCAGTTTGATTGGTTGATTGAAAAGCTGTTGTATGTCCTGTAGAGGTCACTGCAGAGAGCAGGATCTCTAATCTCCACTCAAAGCCCCGCGTTAAGAGCCTGATTTTACCATTTTCATTCAAAGTGCTGAATCTGGGTGTAATGCAGATCTGATTTGGAAATCTGTTTTCTGAAGCCCCCATACGCACTCAGCATGAAAAGAAAATCACGAGTCCCATTTGTGCTGTGGGTGGGGTGTAGCGTGGTCGAAACGATTGGAGCTCTGAACTGCGAATGCGCAGTTAGAAAAACATATGAGAAAGTGTGCCTGTGTCAGATCACTCCCAACCCGCAGAAAGCGGCCCAGGAGCAAAAGGTTGGAGAGATGGCCCCCATACATATCACTGTCTCCCTTAACCACCCCCCCATACCCACACACATTGCTGTGCCCCTTACCCACTCCCCCCTAGCCACATACATCACTGTCCCCCTTATCCACCACATCCCCCACTACCCACAGGCACATCACTGTCCCCCTTAGCAACAACCACCCCCCCCCCACAGCTATCCAGACCTATTGCCACCCCTGTCCCCCTCCCTGCCACCAATCGCTTGCAGAGTGGCAGCGGACTCCCCCACCCTACCAGAGATCCATCTTACCTGCCTTCCCAACTTCCCCCACCCCTCCTGCAGACAACGATCTGGCTTCATCTACGCTACCCCCCCCATCACTCCTCCCCTTCCAGAAAGCGATCTGTCCTCACTCACTATCCCCTCCTTCTCCCTCACAGCCAGACAATGATCTAGCCTCACCCTACCCTCCTCAACCAGAGGATGATCTGACCCACCTCCCTCCTCTTCCCACCACTGATCTGTTGGAAGCACTGAACACACTCTTCAGCAGCTGGAATGCCTGATTCAGACTTTTATTTGGTAGGTCTAATAGGATGCTGTTCAGGATTGGCAAACACAGTGGTAAAGAGGAAAATGCTGATAAAGTTGAGCGGGCAGTTCATTAATTCAATTTAAGTGAATGCAAATACATTTAAATCGCTGTTGCGCCCTTTTTGGGGCGCGAAGCGGATTGCCGCCATTCCCGGGTTTTGGTAAAGTGGCAATCTGCGCAGACACGGGCACAGATCCAATTAATGGCCTCACAGCCAACTTTACCACGCTTTCGCGTCTGAAAACAGGCGCGACGCAATGGTAACATTGGCCCCTCTGTCTGAGGACAGCTGTAAGCATGATGAATACTGGTATCACTCCTCTGTTGTTGACCATGAAATTTAAGGTCATTGTGTCAAAAGATGATTATTTTATAACAGGGGTTAATTAACTCAGTTGGTTAGACGGCTGGTTTATGATGCAGAGCGACACCGACATGCAGGTTCAATCTCGCTAGTGCCGGCTGAGGTATTCACTCAATGTGGTGATCCTCAAGTTAAATCACCATTGGTCAGCCTTGACCCCTCAAAGGAATGTCAATCTTTACACCTAACCTGCTATTCAAGTCTTAAAGTGGCTAACAATGTGAGTGGAAGGAGCACTGAGCACAGGTTAGAGAGATGTGTATTGTCTCCAGACAGCACAGTAAGTGAGGTTTTTTGCTAACTCGCGCAAGTCATGGGGGTTACAGATAGTGTGACATGAACCCAAGATCCCTGTTGAGACCGTACTCGTGTGCGGAACTTGGTTATCAGTCTCTAATCAGTGGCTCTGCGCTGTCGTGTTTTGTGAAGGCCAGCAGGTTAGGTGTAAAGATTCGCATTCTATCAGTAATCTGTAAACAGTCTGTGCTGTTATATGTGCTGTTGGAGACCAGAACACCTCATTCACCTGACAAAGAGGTCGAAACACCTCGAAATCTTGTGAGTTTACTATCAAATAAATTGATTAGACTTAAACCTGATGTTGACAGACTTCCTACTGTGTTTACCCCAGTCCAACGCTGGCATCTCTACATCATGCCCTCAAAGGAATGAGCAGCCAATGCTCACCTGGCACATTATTTTACTACTGGTGAAGGCAGAGTTCACAAACATAGAGTTGTGGCAATTTTTTCAATGAACCACTCTGTCTGCTGTTCATGAAATCTGACTTTATTGATATCCATACTCCCCAAATAAGCTGTATGTTCAGAACAAAGTCTGTTCGGATTCATAATAAGGTCAGTAAGTGACCAAATATAATGTGACTGATTGTGTCCCCATCCTTGTCTCCTTACAATGTTACAATGCACTCCAGTATTTATTGTCATCCACAAAGCTTTTTGCATAAAATGCTGCACATACATTCTGGGAGTTGTATCCCATGACCCAACTGGGCTTTCATATTACGGAAAAGGGATGCCCGCTCTAGGAATGTAGCTGATTAGCTGGCACAGTGGTTAGCACTACTGCTTCAGTACCAGGGGACCCGAGTTTGATTTCTGGCTTGGGTCACTGTCTGTGTGTGGTTTCCTCTGGTGCCCCAGATTCCTCTCTCAGTCTGAGAGTTGTGCTGTTTAGCTGCGTTAGCCATACTAATGGGGCAGCACAGTAGCACAGTGGTTCGCACTGTTACTTTACTGCTCCAGGATCCTGGGTTCGATTCCCCAGCTTGGTCACAGTCTGTGTGGAGTTTGCACATTCTCCTTGTGTTTGCATGGGTTTCCTCCAGGTATTCCGGTTTCCCCCCACAGTCCAAAGATGTGCGGGTTAGGTTGATTGGCCATGCTAAGAAATTGCCCCTTAGTGTCCAGGAATGCATAGGTTAAAGGGTAGTGGGTATAATATGTAGGGATATGGGGGAAGGGCCTGTGTGGGATTGTGTTCAGTGCAGACTCGATGGGCCGGAGGGCCTCTTTCCACACAGTAGGGTTCTATGATTCTATAGATTGTCCCTCAGTGCACCCGAACAGGCACCAGACAGCAGCAGGGAAGAAGCTATTCTTGAGTTGGTTAGAACATGACCTCAGACTTTTGTATCTTTTTCCTGAAGGAAGAAGGTGGAAGAAAGAAGTCGGGGTGCATGGGGTCCTTAATTATGCTGGCTGCTTTGCCGAGGCAACGGGATGTGTAGACAGAGTCAAAGAACAAGAGGCTGATTTGCGTGATGGACTGGGCTACATTCATGACCTTTTGTAATTCCTTGCTGTCTTGGATAGAGCAGGAGCCATACCAAGCTGTGATACAATGAGAAAGAATGTTTTCTATGATACATCTGTAAAAGTTGGTGAGAGTTGTAGCTGACATGCCAAATTTCCTTAGTCCTCTGAAAAGGTAGAGGTGTTGGTGGGCTTTCTTAACTATAGTGTCAGCATGAAGGGATCAAGACAGGTTGTTGGTGATCTGGACACCTAAAAATTTGAAACTCTCGACTCTTTCTACTTTGTCCCTGTTGATGTGGTGATTTGCATTAAAAGGGGCCAAGAAATTTAGTTGAGGTAGACTCCTTCAGAGTATAGTTAAGGATCTGAACTCTGGCCCATTTGAAAAAGATGGATAACTCCTCTTGATTCTAGTTTCTATTTGATGTAATGGGCTTGTTAGTATTTGTAATAACACCCTCTTGTGGCAATTTCTGTATGGAAATTTAAAAAAATAAACCATTTTGTTTGACAGTAGAACTCCATAAAGTTTATTTATTAGCCACAAGTAAGATGTACATTAATACTGCAATGAAGTTACTGTGAATGGGAATGATTTTGATCTGCATTTGCTGCGAGCATAAATGATGAAGGTGCAATATCCAGTGAGAGTTGCGAAATGAAATCCCCACCGTTAAGATCTTTTTCCTGATTTTCCCACCCTTTGCTGGTACATAATGAGATTCTCCCCCCTTTAAATGCATTTTAATATATTTTAATATTGTTAATGCGCCTCCTCACTGAATGATTTCCCCCCTCTCTGCAAATCTAAACCTTACCCATAACAGCTCAGGACAACTTCAGTCAAAGAAAACCAGCCAGAAACACCAAGTTAAGTATAACCCCCAGGATGGAGAACCCTTGGTACTTTGTGCAGTTAGGGTTGGGGTGAGGGATAGCCTCCAAAACCTTGGTGAAAATGATGTGCTACAGTTGCAAGAAGAAAGGTCATCTTGCCAAGGTATGTTGAAAGAATGTAGATGGAGAAATGCTAGCTGGAGGAAACAGCTGTCAATGTATATGATTGTTCAACAACACCACGTCAATGAGGGATCGGTTGAGATCCACGCTATGTAAAGTACAAAAATGTCCATTGGAAATTCACAGAGGATCACAGTCCAACTGTGATAAACATGAAGGATGATCTGAATGCATCAGTTAATGTGATTCATAAATCACTATCCCATAAAAATTCAAGGCACTGTCACCTGGTAAAATTACGCAATGGGGGAGAGAAAATTCCCACAATGGGAAGTGTAACGAGGCATTCCAATTGTGTAACAATAAATTAGTAGATGGTGCCACACTTGTGCATTACAATGTGTTCAAAAAGTGTGTGATGCCTATCCGTAAATAATAGTTGCTGTGACCACCCACAGGTTGGATAATTGTGAGAGAGACCAGTTGTATTTGTTTCAGTAACAGTGAGTGGAATTATTCTTAGGTAGAAGACAACACATTATTTTTGATTTTTGGGGTAGGAAGATTTCAACAATACCTGTATGGTTGTAATTTCACAATTGAAACAAATGATAAGCCATTGATGATTGTTTTGAAACTAAGTTTCAAATATCCACTGCAGCAGCACTTCAAGTGCAGAAATGAACATTGATTTTTGTCTGTTTATCAGTGTGACATTAATTACAGACAATCAGGAAATCACTATAATGACAATGCGATGTCTATCCAACAGGGTTATTTTTCTTTTCACGTGTAGATGAATTGTCAGTCACAGCTGATTGATTGAACAATTTACAGGGATCCTGTATTGGCAAGTGCATATGATTATGTCAGAAATGAGTGGCCAATACAGAAGAGGGTTTAGAAATCAGGCATACCATTTTTTATGCATAAGAATGAACTGTCAGCTGATAACGGTTGTGTTCTATGAGGAGTCAGGATGTAATTCCTGAGAGGTGTGAACTACAGGTTCCACACTTCAGAATGAGCTTACAAAGAGGTGAGCAAAAACCTATCTTTAGTGGGCAGGGTTAGGTAAGGATAGTTAATTTTTCTAAAAAAATGTTTGGCAGTTAATTATCAGTCATCACCTGATGCATTCTCCATGGCAATGCCTCTACCAATCAATCAACTTTTTGTGCTCATATTGTAGAAATATTGTTTCTCTCACATTGGTATTCTTGTGAATTATGGTGAATGCATGACAAAAAGATTCTACAAAAGAAATCTTTTTTTTCAGCAATAACATTTACCCATTCATCAACGTATTCAGTAACATTCACACTGAACGTTTAAACTTTCCTAGTGCTGTAAGTAGTGGTGCTTCTGCACTGTTCGTCCTTTTGCTTCCTGTGTGGATTTCTGAGCTGAGCGACATCCAGCTGCTGTATCAGAAGATGAATCTGTTTAAATGTAACCAGGTAAGTTTACAGGGTTCTGACTGATCAGACTCCGATGCAGAGGTCCAACTGGACCAAAGAGTGTGCACCAGTGTTTTTGGTCTGCAAATATATGATATCAGCTTGATGAAAACTATAATATATTTTGTCAATAGCCATATACCTGTGGGTATTGTATCTGGTTCTGTAAGATTGTGACATGATTGATAAAATATAGAAGAGTTGCTGATAATCAACAGTCATTTAAATGACTAAATTAAGAAGCACATCAAATGTAATGCCAGTTTTCACACTATGATGTATTTGTTGTTTTAATTTTACAAGCAATGCCTATGGTACTATGCAGATTTTAGAAATGTTTGAGCTCAGACCTCATTAGTGTGATCTCCAAGCCACAAAAAGAGTCTCTTTAAAATATCACATATTTACAATTTAAGAATTGTTGAACACCTGTGTTTATTGTATTTCTATGCTTTTGAAATGTTTGTTCTATCTACTATACTTCTCAATAGGTTACAGTACCCAAAACTTTGTAGGAAGGTTAGCGTCAGAGTGCAGTGAAATGTTGGTTTGCAGCAGTGATGGCTTAGCTACCACCCGGACCCCTAGGCTGCACTTTAGTAAGGCCCCCTTGACCTTGCCCCCTGCCCCATCCTTCACTGAATGGAATAAAGTGACGTTAAGTGACTTTAGATAACTTATATCGTTGTACTGTGTATAATGTACTACATGTATAATATCATAAAGTTATATGAATCAATTACATCCCTTTTATTCATTTTATTTTTCATTTTCTTTACATTAGTACTTTAAAAAGCTTTCATGTTTTTTGGTTTATAAAAGTGTTGCTAGCAGCATGTAAATCAACAGATCGAAGCATGTCTGATTCACTGTGCATGAGTGCCAGATGACTAAGTTTCTCATCACTCATTGTTGCATAAATAGATTTTGATCCTCTTCAGTGCCAAAAATGAAAGCTCACCTGAAGAGTTAGTGATCATTAAGGACAGATAAATCCTAAAGTAAATGTATGTATTTGGATATACCTTGTGCAGTCGATCTCTAATACGAAAATTTATTTACCCTTAAAAGGATTAAACCAATTTTTTTTCCACTCTTGGGCCCCCGCATCCCCCTTCCGGGCCTCTAGGCTTAAGCCTACTCAGCCTAATGGTTAGTCTGCCTCTGGGATACAGATTTGATTGCTCCCGAATCAGATCACTTTCTGATCTTTGGGCAGCTTCATCTTTCTTTCTTCAGAACCAAACAGTGCTATCATGGGTAGCCATAAAGGCTACTTGGGTGTGATCAGCAATTGTACACCTAAATTTAACCAAAACAGATCTTATAATATGGTTGAGCTAGTGATGCAGCTCAGTGACATATTTTGGGAGCTTAACTGTTGTAATTTAACTGTTGTAATTTCTCCCTAAATTGTCTCAAATTTGGTTTTTAATCCGTAGATCTATAAACATAGACAGGGATCACAGGTAGAGGTGGGAACATCGGGGTGGCGGCATGGCTTGTTGGGCCGAAGGGCTTATTTCCCATGCTGTTTTGTTCTTTGTTCTTTAACACCAGGTTAAAGTTGGAAAAGCTGTTTCTTGATCAGGTGTGTGGAAAGAACTTTTCACACCTGACGAAGGGGCAAACCCTGAAAGCTTATGGGTTTTCTATCAGGTAAACTGATTGGACTTTAATCTGGTGTTCTGAGACTTCTTACCATGTTTGCATACACCAGTGACTACATTTCAAACATACAAGATTGGTGATGAATCAGTTGAGGATATTCTGAGATAGTGAAAGGCATCATATGAATCAATTTGAATTATTTACTCCAGCATTTTCTGCAGCAGCATTTGATAAGATCTAAAATCCAATATTTGGGGCTCACTGGACCATACCATTTGTGGACATAGAACATAGAACATTACAGCACAGAACAGGCCCTTCGGCCTTCGATGTTGTGCCGACCAAAATAAAAAGCAATGCCCCTCCAAACCATAGGACTAGTTATTATTAATGCACTGTACACTTCTTTGAGAATATAAATAAAACTTTTGGATCCTCCTGACATTTATCATTATCTTGCTTCTTGAAGTTAAAAAAATCTATTTTTAAGTATTTGTATTTTAATTCCCTTAAGTATTAGCTTTGCTATTTTCCTCAAAGCAATACTTAGTACATTCATTAAAGTTCTGAAGTATTAATTATCTGGATCCTTTTCCCAAAAATAATCTAAAAAGAATAATCGGTTCCAGTTAGTCCTTCTGAAGTCCTGTCCAATTTATTGTCTTTCTCCTGCCTTAGCCTTTTCTAAATTTCAAATCTAATTATATTGAGTATTGATTTTAAACATGGTATGAATTTTGCGTTCCTTTTCTCTATCTTGGCTGCAGAGAGAGTGGCGATAATAAAGAAAATAATCTGTGGCAACACAAGAATACAAATCATCTTTGGAAATGTGCAGAACTGTGCTATTTTCTTGCCCAGGCTGCAGTAAGTGAAGTTGCTAGACTATAGTTTAACCTGAAACAGAAGGCTGTCATATCTCTCTGATTCAAGGGGAATTGGATGCTTAGCTCTTTGATGTTTTTAATTTTTGAGCTTTGGTAAAACAAACAGTACATTTAGAGTGAAGAGTTCACAAAAATATAGTTGGAGGCTTTCTGGTTATGATTAAGTTGTCTAATTTAATCTTACAGAAAAAACTAAGCCAGTTAGAATTTCATTGAAAGGGGATATAATACATTTCTAAAATGCTGTAAGCTTTCAGTTACTTCTCATCACTTTTTGAATAGGAAGTCTCTATTCTAGTTGTATCTTTTTATTTTCTTTTAGATTAATATTTTGATTAATTTTTCAATCAAGTCTATTTTGATTATTGACCTAAAAACATATATACAGTTTGGTTTTTTACACTAATATCCAGGTTGTTAATTTTTTCCTGGCTTTTTTTTAAACTTTTTTTTGCTTCATTTAATCTCTTGCTTTTCTTCACCTTCAAAAAATGCATTCTGGAGCACTAAAGGTCGATTTCAAATGTGTGCTCTGAGTTTCTTTGATTTGCTGAGCGACCACTATCTTTGTTGATTTTGGAGCATTGAATGTTGGGTACAACTGACCTTTTCTCAAATGAGCCATGGGCTAAAAGAAAGCTCTAAATTTGATTTGGTTGATTTTTTTTTTACATGGGCTGATGATTCTCTTCAAAATCAGAAATTGTGTCTGACATTCTTGTTTAATAAATATGGAGGGAAATTACTATTCTTTTCAGTAACTCTGAAACCTACCCATATGCCACAGATTAAATATTCTATTGTGCCCCAAGAGAATGGCTTGACTGATATGCATTTACCAGTATTCTGTTTCCATTTCTATACCAGTCTGTACTCGGTGACATTGCCAATTTAGTGTTAAATTTGCACAGTTTCATGCCCATACAAACTTGCTGGGACTAGTTGAGATTACCTAAGTTCATTTATCCAACCCTTGCTTTTCAACCAGCTGGGTGTCTGACACTGAAGGAATCAATCACGACGCGTTAAGATTCACTTGAAACTTAAAACTTGAAAAATCCACAGAAGTATACTTCTGTTTGGCTGATGTAGTCTACACTCATTATTCTTGTAAGGACATTGCTGACTTCTTTAAGTAAAGTTAGGAATTGGTTGTATGAACAAGATTTGGGGACTGCTGGTTTATAACCATCAGGAATCACAGAGCTCACAATTAAGTTCCACTGGTTTATAACAACTAGGACCAGCATATTCAGTTAGGGTATTAGCTATACAGGAAATCTACAAGTTCCTAGAGACAAGACCTGGAAGATGGATCGAATAAACAATCCTCAAAGATCAGGATCAGTTCTGTTCAGATTTCCCATCACTAGATTTATCAACTTACGTCAGTTTCTGGCCCCTAACAGACACCACCAACTTCTGAGGAACAAACGGTAATGCAAACCATGATAAAATATGCAAGTGCATTTACAAAACTTCAAAATTACAGCATTGGCTTAGAGCCTCAACTTTTTGAAGGTCTAGAATTTAAATGAAATTCAGATAAAGTAGGCATCTAATTCTAGTCCCACTTCCAGGTAATGTTTGCCAGCAGTTTCTTCCAGATTGGTTTTCTCATAGATACGGCACACGGTAAAAAAAAATGCACCAAACAGCTTCTAACACAGAAACTAAAAGTAGGAGTAGGGAAATTGGCACTTTGAGCCTTCTGTCATTCAGTTTGATAATGGTTGATCATCAAATTCAATATCCCAATCTTCCCTTCCACCTCATATCCCTTGATCACTTTATCCCTAAGAGCTATATCTAATTTCTTGAAATCACACAACATTTTGGCCTCAACTACATTTTGTGATAGTGAATTCTACACATTCACCACTCTCTAGTGAAAAAGATTTCTCCCCACCTCAGTCCTAAAAGGTTTACCCCTTAACTGCAAACTAGGACTCCTTATCCTGGACTTGTGTACCATTGGGAACATTCTTTCTGAATCTACCCTGTCTAACTCTGTTAGAATTTTATAAGTTTCTATGAGAGCCCCTCTAATGAATATAATCCTAACTTTCTCTCCTCATATGACAGACATGCTATTCCAGGAATCAGCCTGATAAACCTTTGCTGTACTCTCTCTAATAGCAAGGATATCCTTCTCTGGATAAGAACACCAAAACTGCAAACAATACTTCGTTGTGGCCTCACCAATGCCCTATACAATTGTAGCAAAACATCTGCATCTCTTTATTCAAATCCTATTGCTATGAAGACCAGCATACTATTTGCCTTCTTTACTGCGTGATCTACCTATGTGCTTACTTGCAGCAACTGATGCACGAAGTTACCAAGGTCTCCCTTAGTGTCCACCTCTCTCAATTTACACCAATTCAATTAATAATGAGTTCTTTATCCACATTGTACTGCATCTGCCATGCATATGGCCACATGTTCAGCCTGTCCAAATCATGCTGAAGCATCTCTGTATCCTCCTCAAGTCATTTTCCCATGCAACTTTGTACCATCCGCAGATTTGGAGGTAATACATTCAGTTCCCTTTCCATGCCTTCCTAACTTAATGAAAGAGACACAAGTTTCAATTCATTAATAAGGGATATAATTGATATTCACACATGTGGATGGACAGAAAAGAAAATTTGGTGTGAGAAGGTCATCCAGTGAAATATCCTAATTTTCCTTTCCCATTAACTTTCAAGCACACTGTAAATGTGATTAACTCAGTTTCAGCATTTGCTGACTATTCTTGGTATATGGAGAGAGGAATCCTTCAGACCTCCCTCTCTTACATTTCAGGCAGACTTTTAATTAGTAATGGGCTGAAAGGTCATAGGGAGAAGGCATGAAAATGGGGATAAAGAGCGTATCAGCCATGATCAAATGGCAGTGCAGACGCAATGTACCGAATGGCCTGGTTCTGCTCCTATATTTTATGAATTTTTGTCACTGAGAGAAGTAGGACTGTTTCGAGATGGGAGGGGTGGTGGGAACCAATACCAGCTATCTGTGATCGTACCTACTTCTAGGGCAAGGTGAGTCTAAGTCAGGTGAACCAGGGCTTGAATACCCAAGCAGCATTAAGAACAGGAGTTGTTAAGTGCATTCCCAGCACTGCTTGTAGCCCAGGAAGTACAGGAGTGTTTCTCTATCTTTTCCAAGTAAGTTTTTTGCCCCACCACCTTATTCTTTCACCTCAGCCATCTGGTCAATCCATTCCTCTGCTCTGCCAGACTTGAGTCCCACCAGCCAACTACCCTTGATTTCTGAGGGCTTTAAGCAGTCCCTCTTGGCTGCTGCAACCTACAAGTTTTCCATGCTTAATAACCAGCTGCCGGGTAGAGATGGAGTGAAATAATTCTAATGAGGTCCTTCCCCTTAAATTCAGCAAGGCAACTGTATTTCTGGTTTTGCACATTTCCTGACTGCTGAGGGATACTCTGCTCCCTTTCTTGCCTTCCTATAAAAAGCTAGTCCTGTTTTCCAGTATTTACATGCAAACCCTTTAATAATTTTTAATACTTAATTCCCTTGAGACTTCTGCTCCTGTCACTATGCTTTTCGAAAAGACATTTAACACACTGTGCCATGCCTTTCAAACACATTCAAATTTTTGATTCAGGCAATGCATAAACATTTTCCATTGGTATATGGACAAAAATATGTGCTGGATTGCATGAGTTTCATTAGTCTACCCTTGCATTATTTTGTATTTTCTGTGTTTATTTTCCATTTATTGATGCTAAAATACTTTTTGTTATGTAACTTAAGGGTATCCAAAATACACATTTCTTTTTCCATGTAAGTTTCATTGTATAAGTTAACCTGTGGCTGTTTAATATTGCTATAACTTGTTCAGTCTACAATACATATTATGTGAAATTTTCCCATCCTTTTCGCCAGTGGGATCTTCTTTTCCTGCTGACAGTACATCCACTTTCTGATAGAGGAGGGGATTTAATGAGAATTCCCATTGACAGAGGTAGGATCAGAAGATCGCATCACCAGCCAACGGTGGGCTGTCTCCCACCACCAAGAAATACACCATGGAGAGAGGTAGAGAATCTCACCTGTTTTAAACGTGAAATAACTTAATATGAAACAATTTTTACAACAGGTCAACAACATTGGATTTTCCTACTCAGTACAGTAATTCCTGACATCCACCTCTGAAGGATGTACATAGATCCAAAGAATCTCTGTAGTGCCGGAAGAGGCCAGTTGGCCCATTGCGCTTGCACAGACTCTCCAAAAGTGTATCCCTGTCTGGCCCCCTTCCTGCCATATCTACATAAACCTGCACATTTATGATGGCTAATTCACCCAACCTACATATCTTTGGACATGCAGACAGGGGGAGAATGTGCAAGCTCTACACCGTCACCCAAGATCGGTATCTCTTCGTTGTGTAGCTTTCCGTAGTATGATTTAAACTTTCTATTAGATTATAAAAACAGCATTTTATTTGGCTAACTGACATCCTTTCAGAGGCTGTTTGTGATAACTTTTGCTCCATTCTCACATCTGCTTGAGGGCAATGAGAACATGTGGTTTGAGAACAAGCTAGTAAGCTGTACTTAAATGACAGACTGTGTATTTACTAAGCAACCTCTAAAGAAGGAATAGAGGTGGTGGTTAATGCAATTTCAAGGTGATTAAAGCAAAGGGATAAACTCCCAAGTCTCCGCCCACGTTTTGAACTTAATCTGTTGTGGTTCTTCCAAACTGCTGTGCAAGGAAGTAATTTTCTAATTGCTGATGTACAGTGTTTGCAGTCAGAGAATGGAGAAGTATCTGATGTTCTATTTTGCAATGTTGTTGATGAAACTTGCACTAGAAACTAAGCTTTCTTGTGTTTTGGATGATCTTCTAGTTCATATTAAAAGCTGCGTTTCTACTAAGCCATTCTGCAGGGTACGTGCGAACCACATAGCATTACTAATGCTGAATCATGCCTAGTCGAATTTGTTTTACAAAGAGCCACTGGCTAGCAGGTTTTCTGTTAATAGATTTTGTTTAAAGTTTGTTTAGAATTGTCCTGCCAATATGCTCAGCACTGCTGCTTGGTACTATATGGTTTATCAATTGTGCATAATGTTTCTTGCTAAGTGAGCTTGTTTGATATCCAATAATTTACTTTGAGATATGGCCATTGATTTTTTTGTTGAACAAATGTTGCATTTCATGTACAAGCAGAATTTTTTTGGCTTTTTACCAAAGTTCTCTTGAGTATCAATACTTTTGAAAGGCGAGATGCTCCTTAACTTGAGTTGTAAGACTATTTTTTATATAACATTTCTTCCTAGGATTTATGGGTAAAGCATTTGTTTGCTGTGCTATTTAATGTTAAAAATATAAATTGACTCTTGAAGCTTTTGTTAAAATGAATATTTTTACATTGGCTATTCATAATTATGGTTGCATTGCAAAGGCTGGAATTTTGGTGATTAATAAGCAAAGCCTATTATGTAGTATGGAAATTAATACAATTGTGCTGATTGACAAATTATGCATGTTTCTATGTGAAAACCTTACACAAATCATGGTTCAATCCATTGTAATGCAAGAATTTGGTACGAATGCATTTTCAAATACATTGGATGTGGGCTTTGCTGGTTAGGCTAACTTATTGCCAATCCTTAGTTGCCCTTAAGAAGGTGGTGGTGAGCTGTCTTCTTGACTGCTGCATTCCATATGGTATAAGTACACTCACGGTACTGTTAGGAGGGAATTTTGACCCAGTTATAATGTAGAAACAGTGATATATTTCCAAGTTAAGATGGTGTGTGGTTGGAGAAGAAATTTGGGTGCAGGCATTCCCATATATTTGTTGCTCTTGTCTTTTGTGCAACACCAGGTTAAAGTCGAACAGTTTTATCCAGAATCATGAGCTTTTGGAAAGAGGAAGGAGCAGTGCTCCGAACGTTTGTGATTCCAAATAAACCTATTGGTTGTTGTGAGTCTTCTTATTGTGCCCACATCAGTCAATCGCCGGCATCTCCATATCTTGTCTTTCTTGATGGTATTTCTGGGTTTGGAAGGTGCTGTCTAAGGAGCCTTGTTGAGTTCCTGCAGTGCAAGTACTGCTGCTACTGTGTGTTTGTGATGGAAGGTGTGAATGTTTGAGGATAGGATCCCATGCAAGCAGACTGTTTTGACTGGATTGATGTCAAATTTCTTGAATGTTGTTGGAGCAGAACTCATTCAGGCAAAAAAGAGTTTTCTGTCAGATTCCTGACTTGTGTTTGTGGTTTGTGGAGAGGCATTGGGTAATCCCGAGGATGTCGTTAGTAGGAATTTTAGCAATGGTAATGTCTTTGAATGTCAAGGAACGATAATTAGGTTTTCTCTTATTGGAGAAAGTCATTGCCTGGCACTTATGTGGCATGGCGGTTGCTTGCCATTGCCACTAGAATCATAGAATCATACACTGCAGAAAGAGGCCCTTTGGCCCATAAAGGATCTTCATAAGACCCTTGTCAGACCGCACTTAGAGTACTGTGTGCAGTTCTGGTCGCCTCACTACAGGAAGGATGTGGAAGCTATTGAGAGGGTGCAGAGGAGATTTACAAGGATGTTGCCTGGATTGGGAGGCAGGCCTTATGAAGATAGGTTGAGGGAGCTTGGTCTCTTCTCCCTGGAGAGACGAAGGTTAAAAGGCGACCTGATAGAGATTTCTAAGATGTTGAGAGGTATAGATAGGGTGGATTCTCGGAGGCTATTTCCCAGGGCTGAAATGGTCGCTATGAGAGGACACAGGTTTAAGGTGCTGGGGGGAAAAGTACAGAGGAGATATTAGGGGTAAGTTTTTCACTCAGAGGGTGGCGAGCGAATGGAATCGGCTGCCGTCAGTGGTGGTGGAGGCGAACTCGCTGGGGTCTTTTAAGAGACTTCTGGAAGAGTACATGGGATTTAATAGGATTGGGAGTTACAGATAGTTCTGTGGCCTGGTAGATACTGATATGATCGGCACAACTTGTAGCCCGAAGGGCCTGTTTGTGCTGTAGTGTTCTATGAGTCTGCACCAACCATATCCCACCCAGGCCTTTCCCCATATCCCTACATACTTTGCCCACTAATCCCTCTAACCTACGCATTCCAGGACACTAAAGGGCAATTTTAGCATGGTCAATCAACCTAACCCACACATCTTTGGACTATGGGAGGAAACCGGAGCACATGGAAGAAACCCATGCAAACACGAGGAGAATGTGCAGACTCCATACAGATAGTGACTCGAGCCGGGAATCGAATCCAGGTCCCTGAAGCTGTGAAGCAGCAGTGCCAACCAATGTGTTACCCTGCCCGCGCATCCCTCATCCCTTCCCCCCCCCACCACCACCACCACCACCACCACCCCATTTCCCATTGATTCCAGTTTTGCCAAGGGCTCTGTGATGCCCCACTTGGTCAGTAATAGTCTTGATGACAAGGGCCGTCACTTTCACCTCCCCTCTAGAGTTTAGCTCTTTGGTCCAAATTTGAACCAAGGCTGTAATGAACCCAGGAGCTAATTGGCCCTACTAGAACTGAATATGAGTGTAGTGAGCAAGTTATTGTTAAGCAAATGTTGCTTGTTCATGCTGCTGATGACCTCTTCTGTCATTTTACTGATGGTCAAGAATAGACCGAGGTGGGGGGGATGGTGGGGAGAGATTCAATAATACTAGTCATCCCAGAAAAGTTCCTTCAGAATCTTTTTCAAATTTCTGTTGTTTTGTGCTATGTTATCAACACTTCCAAAGGCAGTGACTGGCGGCCACTGATTTTCTTGCTCTTGACTGTTTTTCATGGGCATTTTATGCTAGGCAATTTGAGATCTGTACATTTAAAAACATAATGTGCTCTGACACGGTTATCAGTACGATTTTGTATTCATTTACTATTCAGTTGCTATAATTCATTGTTAATTGCTTTTCTTCCATGAAATGCTAAATTGGATTTTAGGATTATGCTTACCAACCTAAGAATGATGAAGACGTTTAGAGGAAGGCTGACTTTGTCAGAAGAAAATTGCAAATGACATTTATCAATTAGTAGGGTCAAAAGACTAATTTGTTGGAAAAATGGGAAGGACTAGTGTGCATGGGTTTTATTAAGGAACATCTGCGTCATTGTCTACCTCTAACTCTCAGCCCAATTTGTAAAGCTATTTAAGCAACTTCAAACTCAGAAGCACCAAGGCCTGTAGTATAAGACATGAAGATTGAAAACAATACAATAGAAAATGTTGTGAATGAAAAAGTCGTAATTATATGACTCCCAACTTTCAGTTTAAGAGGTCTGTAGATTGTACAGGGAATGTGTGATTGTGAAAATTAAGGGATTTTATCGTTTTTGAATCCCTGGGAATGAAGAAAATCAGGGAGGAGTAACTCGTAAACTCATAGTTGTAAAATGTCCTATATTTCAATCGGAGCTGCAGAATATAATCGGAGTTGCAGTTGTATACAACTTTGGTTAGGCCTCACTTGGAATACTGCGCCCAGTTCTGGTCTCCGTACTATCGGAAGGATGTGGAGACCTTGGAGAGAGTGCAGAGGAGGTTTACCAGGATGCTGCCTGGTATGGAAGGACTGTCCTATGAGGAACGATTAGATAGACTGGGGTTGTTTTCACTTGAAAGACGTCGGCTTAGAGGGGATCTCATAGAGGTGTATAAGATTATAAGGGGTATAGATAGAGTAAATGGAGGTAAACTTTTTCCACCTTTAGAAATGGATAGGACGAGAGGTCATGGCCATAGGGTGAGGGGGGCTATGTATAGGACGAATATTAGAGGGCAGGTTTTCACACAAAGGGTAGTGGGGGTGTGGAATGCACTGCCGAGTAAGGTGGGGGAGCAGGCACGCTGGGGCTGTTTAAGGGTCTCTTGGACAGCCACATGAGCGGTATGCAGATAGAGGGATATATTAGGACTGTTTAACTACGGCTTTTTCCCACAGGTAATTCGGTCCATAATTTGAGCACGCATTCGGCAGGTGGTGCGGGTACAGCTCTTGGATGTTGATTCATGGGTTGCCTGGTACCTCATGTCGTAAATGAATGCTTTATGTGGACCATCTGAAGGGCACCATGACAGCTCAGAGACTATCGATGTGGCTGTGCAGGCACTTGGTATTGGGCCGGTGTCTGCGGGAGTTTGCGCGTTCTCCCCGTGGTTGCATGGGTTTTCTCCGGGCACTCCGGTTTCCTCCCACAACCCAAAAATTCGCTCTTAGGCTGATTGGGTAACAAATTGTCCCTATGGTGAAAATTTTCCATATTAGGAATAATATATATATTATTATATAGGAATATTAAAATAGGATAATGTATTTGCTACTATATAGTATGACGGTGGCGCGGGCTCGTTGGGCCGAAGGGCCTGTTTCCCGTGCTGTGTTGCTTAAAAAAAAAATAAAAAAATAGTCATAATTAATTAAAAGCATCCAGATTATAGAATCCATAGAAGGCCCATTCGATCCATCACGTCTACACTGACTCTCTGACAGAGCTCCTTACCTATGTCTATGAATCCATGTATTTATCCCACTAATCCCCCAACCTACACATCTTGGGACTCTAAGGGGCAATTTAGCATGGCCAGTACACCTAACCTCTACATCTTTGGACTGTGGGAGGGAGCCGGAGCACCCAGAGGAAATCCCCACAGACATGGAGAGAATGTAAACTCCGACACAGTCACCAAAGGCTAGAATCGAACTGCGTCCCTGATGCTGTGAAGCAGCAGCACCAACCACTACACCACCTTTTGTGAAATAAAGATCAGCAGTGATTATTTTCTAAAGCCAAATGTTAAAAGAGTAGCTAAAATTACATTGCAAATCTTATTGATAGGGGATCATAAACCTATCTATCGAAATGGTTAATGAGTAAACATATTAAAAGAGGTCAGTCTACCTTAATGCATATCTTCTTCCACAACTTAATTCTTTGTGCTCACCTCCAGAGTCTGACAGGGGAATCTGACAGGTAGTTAAAGTGATTAGGAACACAGGCTGGGTACTCGAGTTTATTAGCCATATCATAGAATGTAACAGCAGGAAAGCAATGCTACTTGTGTACCAAACATTGGTGCACAGTGCACAGCTTTGGTCACGGCTTTGCAGAAAATGCGTGATCGCACAGGAGCATGTATAAAGGAGATTTAAGAGACTATTGCCAAAAATAAAGGTTTTTAACTTTGTAAAGATTAGAAACTGTTGGGTGGTTGTTTTGGAATAAAGGAGGCTAAATGGAAACTGAAGTGTATATGTTGTGACAGGCCA
The DNA here is from genome assembly GCA_024679065.1 of Sphyrna mokarran. NCBI lineage: Eukaryota > Metazoa > Chordata > Chondrichthyes > Carcharhiniformes > Carcharhinidae > Sphyrna > Sphyrna mokarran. The sequence goes on along the minus strand of JAGIQG010000012.1, from coordinate 35,049,486 downwards.
AGAGTTGGATTTTTTTTAGGAAATGGCAATAACGACAGATTTAAAAGAGAGAGGGCAAACACCGGAGAGAGCTGTTTACAATATCAGTTAACAGTGGGAATGTGGGTGATCAGCAGTAGTAGAGGTTTAAAGCATCAGAGTGTAGCAGAGTGTCTAATGGCATTTACCATTGATTGCCCTCGCATGTTTAGGTATCTGCATTTTTTGAGTGGCAAGTTGCCTAATAACTGGTAATTGAGGGAAACCTGGCAGTGAGGCACACTATGAAATGCTGCTTTCGTAAAGGTAATGGTGGGTTAGCACATCTCAGACAACAACCATTAGATATTGGTATTAATTGCACATCTGTTCTTGCCATTTATGCTTAAATAACAAAGTACCATTAGCCTCACCGTTATTTTGACATAAAATCTGACATAATGACAAAACTTGTCTCTTAACAGCTGAAATACTGCTACAGTGTTTAATCTAGTGCAAATTAGATTGGATTTTGGAATCAGCTGGTTGCATTTTCCAAATTTCACATAGAATTCTGATTTGTAGTTGTAAATGATGAGGTTTTCATTGTAACATTGATCTCGAAAAGTGGTGTAGTATCCAGTTATATATCTTTAACCAGATGTTCTGAATTGATAATTTTATGGCTCTAAATATTAAATGAATATGTAATTGATATTGATCGTGCAAATAATAATCAGGGACCTCACATCCCAGTCCCTCCCATCTTTTTTCAGGAGAAAGTTACAAAAGTTTGAGGTCATGAATTCAAGAATAGCTTCGCCGCTGCCATCAGACTTTTGAATGGACTTAGTTGTTCTTTCTCTACACCCTAGTTATGACTGCACCCTCTCTTTTCCTTCTCTATGTATGGTATACTTTGTCTGTTTAACACGCAAGTAATAATACTTTTCATTGTATACCAATACATGTGACAATAATAAATCAAATCAAAATAATATGACTACTATACAATCTTGTGTAAAAGCAAGGCTGCAATTTTTTGTTTGCAGCAAAAAGGAATTTATGTTACCATTCCTTTTCCAACACCGAGTACCATTTTCCAACAAATGAGTAGACTAGTATCATCAACCCTGGTTTGATGTATTCCTGGGAGTTTCATTATATGAACCCGTATCTCTCACCGCACACCACCTCCCACCCTCCACACTCCTCCCCTCATCCCATCACCACTACCATGCTTATAATACTAAGTGTTGGATAGCTTAGCAGCAGTGTAGGAAACAAGTAAGGTTCTGGTAAGATCAGCTGGGTGTTGTCAACATAATGTGAAAACCTGATGCTGGCCACTTAATATATCAGCACAAAGCACACTGCCTTCCATGGCAAATGGAAATTGAAAAAAATTAAAGACATGTAATAGATCTGCTGTCTCCAAAAGTAGCACACAATCTTTAACCCGTCTGTTCATATGCGTTTTACTTCCGATGTGTAAGACATAGCTGTGTTGGTTCTTCTGTTGGCCTATGTACCTGGGATTGCACCAGCACTGCAATTTACACATGAATAGGATGGCACAGTAGTTTGCACTGCTGTGTCACAATGCCAGGGATTCAGTTTCAATTCCAGCCCCTTGGATGGAGTGAGCATATTCTTCCCATGTCCGGGTGGTTTTCCTCCAGGTGCTCTGGTTTCCTCCCGTGGTCCTAAAATGTGGATTGGCCATGCCAAATTGCCCCTTGGTGTAGGTTGTGCAGGTTAAGGGGATTAGCTAGGTAAATGAGCTTATGGTGATAGGACAGGAGGTGGGACAGGTTATGAAGCTTGTTGGGGAGTCAGTGCAGACATATGGGCCAAATGGCCTCTGTCTGCGCTGTAGGGATTCTCTGATTCTGTGACATTGCTCAGTTAAATGGTAGGCAGATCTTTGGATTGACCATAGTATCCTTTAAAATACCATTGGCATAGCCATTGTATGGTAGTAACGTGAAAAGGCTTACTTAATCTGTTGTTCAAATTTTTTTGTTGTCTTTGAGGTAATCTTCAGCTCTTTGCCCGGGTTTCGGACTTGCATCGGCTATTTTTTCCAATCTGTGTCCAGCTTCTCTATAACCCTTTCCAAGCTAACTGTTCAAGCTAATTGCTTTCTGCCACAAGGCTCTGTGAGGAGTACTGTAGATCTATTCCACTAGCTGCAAACTGCACAAGTCTTCCACCTGCTTTCCCTCATGAAACCTAAACAGATTTGCTGTTCTGTCACCAAACACACAAAAATTAAACAAAATAGCCTTCTAACCCCACACCCTGTTTTCTTGACAACCTGACATGCTTTGGGCTGATTCAATCAGAAATGCAAATAAATTATTTTACCTTTGACATAATTCCTGGGTTCTGTAACCTATAAGATAATTCTTTACCTTGATTATTCCCAGAATTGCTAGCTCTTCATTTACTTTGTTGAGAAAATGACAGACACCCTGGTTCTATCAAGATGTCTAGAAATAGGTCATCTGTTGTTGAACTTTTTTCAACATTAACTCTGACATTCCATGACAAACACAGGCTACCTTTTTAAGAGTAATAAACCTACGTCAGTTTGAATTGCACTTGCACCAGTTTCTCTACCAGATGATCCAGTTTTCTAGTTATAACTCTAATTCCTCCATCTAAAAGTTAAATTTTAAAACATATTAATTATGAACTAGATTTTCACAACATTTTTTCCACTGGCTGGAGTCACTCAAAGAAAAATAGTTGTGGTAGTTCTCATCGTCTATCATCTCAGCTCAGGGACAGTGCTACAGGAGCTCCTCAGGAGAGTGCTCAACCACTTCTAGCTGTTTCATAAATGAGCTTCCCTCACAACAAGGTCATAGTGGGTGGATTCATTATATTGCACACAATCTTGCGCAATGTTCAGTGTATCTTCAGATAATGCAGTAAGATTTAAGCAACATTCAGGCTTGTGTTGATAAATGGCTATAACATTTGTGCTACAGGAATACCAGGCAACAGCCCTTCCAATAGGAGATATTTTAACCATGTCTCCTTGAAATTCAATGGCATTTAGATCATTATGTTCTTTGCCATCACTGTTGACCAGGTGTAAATGCTGTTGTTACAAAAGCAGACTAAGTACTGGCAAGCAAGTAGCTCCCTTCTGTTAATAGAAACCAAGCCAGTTGGTGAAGTCAAAACCAAGAAAGCTGTTTTGTACCAAGAGAATTTATTGACTTTGTTTAGCCTCATAGGTCTACAGACACACTGTCCCGGTTGTCCCCTATTTATTCAATGTATTTAGTTAAACAGTAACCTTTACTGGTATAATCTAACAATATAATTGTCATACCATTAACGCCTTCCTGATTCACCAAAGCTCGTCCATCTACAAGGCACAAATCAGCAACATTATGCAATAGTCATCATATGTCTTGATTAGTGCAGCTCCGGCAACACACTGAGTAAAGTAGCATTAAGGGCGAAGCTGTCCCTTTATTTGCACTCCATCTACCATCTTAAATTCACTTCCTTCACCACCAGCTCAGTGTGCTTTTCCTGTGCACCACTAAATCTGTATACTTCAAAGATTCTCCTGACAGCCTCTCTCAAATCTGTATCTCTACTAACCAGAAGGACAAGATGCATGGAAACATTGGCACGTTCTCCTCCAAGACACACATGATCCTGACCTGGGAATATATTGCCATTTTTTTTCATCATTACTATGTTGAAACTTTGAAGCCTCCTACCTGGACTGTATTGTAGAGGCACCTTCATCACATGGACTGTAGCTGCTCAAATTGGGGCAACCACCACCTTTCGAAGGACAATTAGGAATCACATTTGTTATATTACAGTAGGAGGCCACTTGGCCTGTCATGTCAGTGCCAGCTCTCTGTAGGAACAATTATTTGGTTCTGCTTTCACACTTGCTCCCACAGCCTTACATATTCTTTCAGATGACAATTCAATTCCCTCTTGAATTCCTCAATTGCACTTCACTCCACCTTATTCCAGATTTAACCACTTGCTGCATTAAAATGTTTTTCTTCTGTCATCATTGCTTCTTTTGCCAGTTACCTTTACCTAGTGCCCTCTGGTTCTTTCACCAGTGGAAATATGTTTTCTCCATCTATTCTGTCCAGACCTGTCATGATATTGAATAATCTCTATCAGATCCCCTCTCAAACTTTTTTCTTCAAGGAAAAAGTCTCAACTTCTCCAGTCAATCTATTTAGCTGAAGTTTTTCATCTATGGGTGAATCTTTTCAATAAGTATTGCTTTGCCAATGGATCTCACATCTTGCGAATGGATTTTAAAAAATTCAGAGCTGTCTGTCTCTGATTTCAAGTCAGAGTTAGTTCGTGGTGTCCTTATGGCAATACATGATCATAAATTTTTTTCTGAAATCTTGTTGAACTTGTACAGAACACTCAATTCTGGGCATGACACTTTATAAGAATCTGGCAACACCAATTTTAAATCCAACTGATTTATTTGATAGTAAATCTGTTGGATTTAATCTGTTGGATCAAATCGGTTGGATTTAAAATTGGTGTTGCCAGATTCTTACTGAGTTTACCCCAGTCCAACGCCAGCATCTCTACATCATGACACTTTAGGCAGGATGCAAAAGCATTACAGAGAATGCAGAAAAAAGTCACGAGAATGGTTCCATGGATGGGGAATTTCAATTCTGAAGATTGATTGGAGGAAAGAGAGGAGATTTGATAGAGCTATTCAGAATCATGAGGATTCCAAACAAAATGGATAAAGAGAAACTGTTTCCACTCCTGAGAGGACAGAGAACAGAAGGGAACAAGTTCAAAGTAATTAGCAGCAACATGAGAGAGAATTTTTTCACACGGTAGGTGCTTAGGGTTTGGAATGTACTGCCTGAATGCAGGTTCAGGCAAGACATTCTAAAGAAAAGTTGACTATTTGACTGAAGAGGAAAAATGTACAGGGTTACAGAGAGAAGACAGGAGAATGGCCAGCGTTTGAAGAGCTGGTGCTGACATGATGAGCCAAATGGCCTCCTCCTGCACTGTAACATTTTGTGATGGGCTCCACAATAGTTTCTTGCGAGCAGTAACATGTCAAAATGAATGGAGCTCGATTCAGGATTCCACTTCAGTGCAACTACAAATTGTATTAATGGGCAGCACAGGTCTCCAGGAGCCAGAATGCACAGTACAATAATGAGGTACTTCCATAAAGTAGGGGAAACGATGATAGGAAAATAGTTATTTTGGTGTTTCCCTTTCTTAGAACATAAGAAAATAAGAACTAAGAGCAGGAGTAGGCCATCTGGCCTCTCGCGCCTACTCCACCACTCAATAAGATCCTGGCCGATCTTTTTGTGGACTCAGCTCCATTTACCTGCCTGTTCACCGTAACCCTTAATTCCTTTACTGTTCAAAAATGTATCTATCCTTCCTTTAAAAACATTCAACGACGTAGCCTCAACTGCTTCACTGGACAGAGAATTCCACAAATTCACAACCGTTTGGGTGAAGAAGTTCTTCCTCAACTCGCTCCTCAATCTGCTTCCCCTTGTTTTGAGGCCATGCCCCCTAGTTTTAGATTCACCCACCAGTGGAAACAACTTCCCTGCTTCTATCTTATCTATTCCCTTCATAATCTTATATGTACCTATAAGATCTCCCCTCATTCTTCTGAATTCCAATGAAGATAGCCCCAGTCTACTAAGTCTCTCCTGATAAGCCAATCCTTTGAACTCCAGAATCAACCTAGTGAATCTCCTTTGCACCCCCTCCAGTGCCAGTGTATGCTTTCTCAAGTAAGGAGACCAAAATTGTACACAGTACTCTAGCTGTGGCTTCGCCAGCACTTTATATAGCTGCAACTTAACCTCCCTGTTTTTAAACTCCATCCCTGTAACAATGAAGGACAAAATTCTATTTGCCTTCTTAATTATCTGCTGTACCTGCAAATCAACTTTTTGTGATTCATACACAAGGACACCCAGGCCCTTATGCACAGCAACATGCTGCAATTTTTTACAAAGAACAAAAAAAAAACCATTTACCATTTAAATAATAGTGCAATTTGCTGTTATTCCTACCAAGATGGATGACCTTATGTTTATATTGAACTCTTTAGATGTTTATGTTTGAGTGAGATGCTGTTGCTGTATTGGAATTTGGACATCAAATTTATTGTTCTGTTGAAATAATTTTCGAAGCAGCAGCAGCAGCTAGTTAGGATCTGCAGTTTGCCATCCATTGAGCTGCACTTTTGGGGCTTGTTTTTCAGCATCTAGATGAGTACACGAATAAGAAGGAAATAGGGGGATAGAATTGAGTAAGGGCAGAAGATTTTGTTTTAGTTAGGGCATCATAATCAGCATAGGCATGGAGGGCTGAAAGGTCTGTTCCTGTGCTGCACTTTTCTTTATTCTTTGTAGTATTTTTCTCACCTAAAATAAATGCCATTAAATTACCTCTGGTAATCCAAGCACTTATCCTCCCTGTTGGGATTTCTGAAAAATGAATATTGGAATAAAATTTTGTTCCCATTTTTACTTATTTTGCCATGGAAAAAAATTGAATTGAATTTTTTAAAAATATTACAAGAGGGTTATTGGATTGATGCTACTGATTTCATGGAACCTTTTCCTGAACTGTGTTGTGGCGTGCCTTTTAATTATGTTATAAACCAGCTGCAGCCTGTTCTGTAAGATTGTTTCTGCTGCCTAGCATCCCTTCCGAGACAAGTGGTACAGACAAAATTATTGCTGGAATCAACTTTTCTTCCAGGACAAGAGCAGAAAATAGATACGTGCATTAGGTTTATTTTGAAAACTGCCTTTAGCTTTTGAGAGTAATATTTCATTAAGGCTAGATCCTGATGTTTTGTTGGGTGTTTGTGAAATCTGTGAAGTATGCTTGTGAAATGTGTAATTTCATTACATTAATTATAGGACCATTTACCAGTTTAGTGGCTAAGTCAATGAGGTTGTTTTCATTGAAACAATTCTGTCAAGGCTCTGGATGATGGAGTACACTATTTGCAGCTAATTAAGCTTTATTCTTTCCCTCACTTTTTATTTTAAAAGTTTACAGCATAACTTGTGTACATGTTGCAATGTGCTTTTGCTGGTGCTGACTGCTTTACAGCTATACATTGCACAGTGACGGTAACCTCCTCTCTGATATCTCAGACACTGGTTCACTCAACTAGCATCCACGTGCAGCCTGTCATGAGCACTGTCCTACCTAAAGTCTTTCAAACTGCTTAGGAGTTCCATCCCTGTCAGAATACATAGGCAGCTTGTCATCAGTAGTAGTGGGGAGAGACTTTCCAAATGATTTTTAGTAACATCTCCATGAAGGCTGATGTATTTAGAACATAGAACATAGAACATTACAGCACAGAACAGGCCCTTCGGCCTTCGATGTTGCGCCGACCAATATAAAAAGCAATGCCCCTCCAAACTAAACCATTCCCTTCTCTTCCATATACTTATCAACTAACCTCTTAAACGCCACCAAACTTGGCGCATCTACAACTGCTGCAGGCAGGGCATTCCACTCCCGAACCACCCTTTGGGTAAAGAACCTACCTCTGATATCCGTCCTATAACTATCACCCCTTAATTTAAAGCTGTGTCCCCTCGTGCTAGCTTTCTCCATCCTAGGAAAAAGGCTATCACTGTCCACCCTATCTAAACCTCTAATCATCTTATATGCTTCAATAAGATCCCCTCTTAGCCGCCTCCTTTCTAACGAAAACAACCTCAAATCCTTCAACCTCTCTTCATAGGACCTGCCCTCCATACCAGGCACATCCTGGTAAACCTCCTCTGTACCCTCTCCAATGCCTCCACATCTTTCTTATAATGTGGGGACCAGAACTGCACACAATACTCCAAGTGCGGCCGCACTAGAGTTTTGTACAGTTGCAACATGACGTTGCGGCTCCGAAATTCAATCCCTCTACCAATAAAAGCCAAGACTCCATATGCCTTCCTAACAACCTTCTCGACCTGACTGCCTACTTTCAGGGATCTATGCACATACACACCAAGATCCCTCTGTTCATCTAGACTACTAAGAATCCTACCATTTGCCCTATACTCTACACATTTATTATTTCTGCCATAGTGCATTACCTCACACTTTTCCACATTAAACTCCATTTGCCACCTCTCGGCCCAGCTCTGCAACTTGTCCAAGTCCCTCTGTATTTGTATAGTTAAAAACTGTGTGAAACATTCTTTTTAAGTGTCTTGAAGTCATCCAAGTTGGGACACTGCTTTTTTATCGCTGAACCACTTTTCATCCAGATTGAAACTTGTGGAATTTTACCGAATGAAATTCTGATGTTTTTTGTTCTGCAATATTGTGCTGCTGTGCTCAAGCTGCCCAAGGATTAATATCTCTATGCCTGCTTCTAGAAAACAAAAACCTACAGTCAGGAGACTTGCCCTGATTTGTAAATCCAAACAGCAAACAGCAGCAGCTTATGGCTCATTCCATAAGATGTTTTCCATGGTGAGTCCTGAACCTAAAGTACCTCTGTTTTGAAGGACCTCCTCACAGGGTGCTTACTGGAATTAAAGAAAATTATATTTGCCGATGATTGTCCATAAAGGAGACATTGATGTTGTCTGTTGAAGAAAAGTTAATGCCACGGGAGTAATCAACGAAAAGCTTTGTGATTTATTTTTGACCTTCATTACTAGTCCAATGATGGCATTATTGCTATAAAGAATCAGTAGAGGAATTCTTGATGTTTGGTGACTAGGGTATTAATTTTTGACAAGAAGCACTTTACTGTAAAACTGGGAAGCTTTATAGTTAAGCAAGACGATAAGGTTTATAAAACAAATGTCACTTGCTTTCCACATTGCAGAAATCAATCTCTGATAATTAAAAAATACCAAAGGGACTTGAGATGTTTTAAAATGAATACTGTAATTATGTTGGTTTCAATAAATGTGTCTTCAGCAAGCCCAGCATTTAAATGATATGGATGTTTTAGGCGTCATCTGGAGATTTGAAAGTTATGGGTCTTCTCTGGACTCCCTGTAATTACCTTTTGATAAAACTTGCATTTGATATTAATGTTGAGCTTTATTTTTGAGGTTTTGTTATGAATTGTTTTCAAAAAGAGATGCAAGGGTAAAGCTAGCAATTCAAGACCAGTCAGTTTGACTCCAACGTTGGGGAAACTTCTGGAAACGATGGTTTGGAACAAAATCAGTAGTCATTTAGACAAGTGCAGGATGAGTAAGGAAAGCCAATATGGATTCATTAGGGAAAAAAATCATGTTTAACCAACTGGCTGGAGTTTTTTGAGGAGGTAACAGGAAAGGGCAATTCTTGATGTGGTTTATATGGATTTTCAAAAGGCCATAACATCACATAGACTTATGAGCAAAATTCTAGTTCATAGAATAAAAGGGAAAGTCAGCAATTGGTAAGAAATTAGCAGAGTGACAGAAACAAAGAAGTGATAAATGGTTGTTCTTCAGATGGGCAGAAGGTGTACCGTGGAGTTCCCCAGGGGTCAGTGTTGGGAACGTCGCTCTTCCTGATAAATTATTGGTGAGATAAATATTGGTGAAATAGGCATTATTTCAATATTGTAGATGGTATGAAAATTGAAAATATTGTTGGCTATAATGAGAATAATCCTGAACTTCAATAGACTGTAGACATGTTGGGTAGACAAGTGGCAGAGAGAATTTCAAAGCAGAGAAGTGTGAAGTGTTTCATTTTGACTGGACAAATAAGGAGAAACAGTGTAAAATAAATGGAGAAGCTCTAAATGAGGTGCAGGAACAGAGCACCTTAGTGTACGTAATTGATTGAAATGGCAGTTAATAAAGTATATAGTATCTATAGCTTTATTAATAGGAGCACTGAGTACAAGTAAAGAGGCCAAGTTGAATAATGCTGTGTCCATTTCAGTGGGCACCATACTTGAGGAAAGAGTGCAGATAATATTCACAAGAATGATGATGTGGAGATGCCGGCATTGGACTGGGGTAAACACAGTAAGAAGTCTGACAACACCAGGTTTAAATCCAACCGATTTATTTGATAATAAACTCACAAGCTTTCGATCTATGGCCTTCGTCAGATGAATAAGGTGTTCTGGTCTCCAACAGCACACATACCAGCACAGACTGTTTACAGATTACTGATTAGAATGCGAATCTTTACACCTAACCTGCTATTCAAGTCTTAAAGTGGCTAACAATGTGAGTGGAAGGAGCACTGAGCACAGGTTAAAGAGATATGTATTGTCTCCAGACAGCACAGTAAGTGAGGTTTTTTGCTAACCCAGGCAAGTCATGGGGGTTACAGATAGTGTGACGTAAAGCCAAGATCCCTGTTAAGATCGTCCTCATGTGTGCGGAACTTGGCTATCAGTCTCTGCTCAGTGGCTCTGCGCTGTCGTGTGTCGCGAAGGCCCCCTTGAAGAACGTTTACCCAAAGGTCGGAGGCCGAATACCCGTGACCGCTAAAGTGTTCGCCAACAGGAAGGGAACTGTTTTGCCTGGTGATTGTCGAACGATGTTCATTCATCCGCTGTTGTAGTGTCTGCACAGTCTCCCCAATGTACCATGCTTCGGGACATCCTTTCTTGCAACGTATTAGGTAGACAGCATTGGCCAAGTTGCAAGAGTATGTACCGTGTACCTGGTGAATGGTATTCTCATGTATGATGATGTCATCCATCTCAATGATCCGGATGATTCGCATTCTAATCAGTAATCTGTAAACAGTCTGTTCTGGTATGTGTGCTGTTGCCGACCAGAACACCTCATTCACCTGACGAAGGCCATAGGTCAAAAGCTTGTTTACTATCAAATAAATCGGTTGGATTTAAACCTGATGTTGTCAGACTTCTTAGTGTGTTTACCCCAGTCCAACGCCGGCATCTCTACATCATGACTACTGTTGACACCGCATACTGCCGGATCCAAGTGGAGAGGATCTCCAAGAAGGTTGCCCATATCGACACAGACATCAAGTTTCTACAGAGATGCAAAAAAGCAGACAAGATACCAAAGGGACCACAGATCACAAACCACTCAGGTCAACCTATAACACAGACTACGCTGAGAGGCTTTGCCGTCGCACCTCTCTCACACTCCTCAATCACCTCATACATCAGCTTTACAGCAAACGCCGCACCCTGGAAAGTAAAATGGAATACATATTCTGAACTTGTGCTCAGGACACAGACCAGCTGCTAAACTCTGCCAAGCAGATGAGACAAAGAAACTACACCACCTACATGCACACCAAGAACAGGAAACTTGAAAAACTCAGCATCACCACCAGCAACAACCAAGCCTCCCTTGGCACCACAGTTGAAAACAGCACTACCACAGGGAGGTCCATTGTCAGCTTGTTGGACTACGCACTTCAATCAGAGGAAATTGAAGTTCTCAGCCGAGGGCTCAATTTCTGTCCCACCACCAAAATGGAGCCCATCAGTCTTGCAGCGGACACAGAGGAATTCATCAGGCAAATGAAGCCACGGGAGTTTTTCCACAAACCCCAAGAGGCCAATAGTGAACTCAATGAGACAGCTAATGAACCAGAACAGCCAACAGAAGGATCCACAGTGCAGCAACCGAAGGCCGCTGCCCTCGACTGAACACGTATGCCCAAGCCATCAGAAGGTGCGTGAACACCAGATTCATCAACTGCACTTACAAGACAGTCCCGAACATCACCCAAGCACAATGCAACGCCATCCATGCTCTCAAGACCAACTGCAACATTGTCATCAAATCAGCAGACAAAGGAGGCGCCATCATCATACTGAACAGAATGGATTATTGTAAAGAAGTGTACCGACAACTAAACAATGAGAAACACTATAGACAGTTACCAGCAGATCCGACAAAAGAACACACTCGTCAACTCAACACTCTGATCAAAACTTTTGATCCGGACCTTAAAAGCTCCGGGCTCTCATTCCACGTACTCCCCGCATTGGAGACCTCTACTGCCTCCCAAAGATACACAAGGTGAACACACCTGGCCATCCCATCGGATCAGGCAATGGGACCCTGTGAGAGAACCTCTCCAGCTATGTCGAGGGCATCCTGAAACCCATTGTACAAAGAATCCTCAGCTTTTGTCGCAACACTACTGACTTCCTACAGAAACTCAGCACACATGGAGCAATTGAACCAAGAACACTCCTTGTCACAATGGATGTCTTGGTGCTCTACACCAACATCCCCCACGACGCTGGCATTGCTGCAACTGCCTCAATACTCAATGCCAACAACTGCCGGTTTCCGGATGCAATTTTACAACTCATCCGCTTTATCCTGGACCACAATGTCTTCACCTTCAACAACCAGTTTTTCATCCAGACACACAGAACGGCCATGGGGATCAAATTCACACCTCAACATGCCAACATCTTCATGCACAGGTTCGAACAAGACTTCTTCACTGCACGGGATCTTCAACCGAGGCTATACACTAGATACATCAATGACATTTTTTTCCTTTGGACTCATGGTGAACAATCATTGAAACAACTGTATGATGAAGTGAACTAGTCCCATCCCATCAGCAGACTCATCATGGACTATTCTCCAGAATCAGTTGCATTCTTGGATACATGCATCTCCATCAAGCATGGTCACCTCAGCACCTCACTATACCGCAAGCCGACAGACAACCTCACAACGCTCCACTTCTCCAGCTTCCACCCTAAACACGTTAAAGAGGACATCCCCTATGGACAAGCCCTCCGTATACACAGAATTTGCTCAAATGAGGAGGATCGTGACAGACACCTCCAGACACTGAAACATGCACTCATGAGAACAGGATATGGCGCTCGACTCATCGATCGACAGTTCCGACGTGTCACAGCGATAAACCACACTGACCTCCTCAGAAGACGAACATGGGACACAGTGGACAGAGTACCCTTTGTTGTCCAGTACTTCCCCAGAGCGGAGAAGCTACGACACCTTCTCTGGAGTCTTCAACATATCATTGATGACAATGAACATCTCGCTAGGGCCATCTCCACACCCCCATTTCTTGCATTCAGACAACCACGCAACCTCAAACAGACCATTGTTCACAGCAAACTACCCAGCCTTCAGGAGAACAGTGACCACAATACCACACAACCCTGCCACAGCAACCTCTGCAAGACATGCCGGATCATTGACATGGATGACATCATTATACGTGAGAATACCATTCACCAGGTACACGGTACATACTCTTGCAACATTGTCTACCTAATACGTTGCAAGAAAGGATGTCCCGAAGCATGGTACATTGGGGAGACCATGCAGACACTACGACAGCGGATGAATGAACATCACTCGACAATCACCAGGCAAAACTGTTCCCTTCCTGTTGATGAACACTTTAGCGGTCACGGGCATTCGGCCTCCGACCTTCGGGTAAACGTTCTTCAAGGGGGCCTTCACGACACACGATAGCGCAGAGCCACTGAGCAGAGACTGATAGCCAAGTTCTGCACACGAGGATGGTCTTAACAGGGATCTTGGCTTTACGTCACACTATCTGTAACCCCCATGACTTACCTGGGTTAGCAAAAAACCTCACTTACTGTGCTGTCTGGAGACAATACACATCTCTTTAACCTGTGCTCGGTGCTCCTTTCACTCACATTGTTAGCCACTTTAAGACTTGAATAGCAAGTTAGGTGTAAAGATTCACATTCTAATCAGTAATCTGTAAACAGTCTGTGCTGTTATGTGTGCTGTTGGAGACTAGAACACCTCATCCACCTGACGAAGGCCATAGAGTTGAAAGCTTGTGAGGTTACTATCAAATAAATCGATTGGATTTAAACCTGATGTTGTTACACAAGAATGATTCCAGGGATAAAGAACTGTGGCTATGAAGATAGATTGGAGAGGTTGGCACTGTTTTCCTTGGAGAAAAAAAGGCCTGCAGAGGTGTTCAAAATCATGAGGGGTATGGATAGGGTAGATAGAACGTAGAACATAGAACACTACAGCACAAACAGGCCCTTCGGCCCACAAGTTGTGCCGAACACATCAAAACCTACCCAGCCATAGACCTATCTATAACCCCCAATCCCATTGGATCCCATATACTCATCCAGAAGTCTTTTAAAAGACCCCAGCGAGTTCGCCTCGACCACCACCGACGGCAGCCGATTCCATTCACTCACCACCCTCTGAGTGAAAAACTTTCCCCTAGCATCCCCTCTGTACTTGCTTCCCTGCACCTTAAATCTGTGCCCTCTCGTCGCGACCATTTCAGCCCTGGGAAATAGTCTCTGAGAGTCCACCCTATCTATTCCTCTCAACATCTTGTAAACCTCTATCAGGTCGCCTCTCAACCTTCGTCTCTCCAGGGAGAACAGTCCCAGCTCCCTCAACCTGTCTTCATAAGGCATGCCTCCCAATCCAGGCAACATCCTTGTAAATCTCCTCTGCACCCTTTCAATAGCTTCCACGTCCTTCCTATAGTGAGGCGACCAGAACTGCGCACAGTACTCCAAGTGTGGTCTGACAAGGGTCCTATAAAGCTGCAGCATTACCTCCTGACTCCTGAACTCAATCCCTCGATGAATGAAGGCCAGTACACCGTAAGCTTTCTTAACCACATCCTCCACCTGGGAGGCCGATTTGAGAGTCTTATGGACCCGGACCCCAAGATCCCTCTGCTCTTCCACACAGCTAAGACTCCTACCTTTGATAGTGTACTCATTCATCCCGTTGGATCTGCCAAAATGGACCACAACACATTTATCCGCGTTGAAGTCCATCTGCCACTTCTCCGCCCAGTCTTGCATCCTGTCGATGTCATGCTGCAACTTCTGACATCCCTCCAGACCATCCACAACACCACCGACCTTCGTGTCATCGGCGAACTTACTCACCCATCCCTCCACTTCCTCATCCAGGTCATTTATGAAAATGACAAACAGCAAGGGTCCTAGAACAGATCCCTGGGGCACTCCACTGGTGACCGACCTCCATGCAGAAAAAGAGCCATCCGCAACCACCCTCTGCCTTCTGCAGGCAAGCCAGTTCTGGATCCACAAGGCCAAAGCCCCTTGGATCCCATGGCCTCTCACCTTCGAGATAATGAGAAATTGTTAGCACTCTGGAGAGCATCAAGAGATAGAGGGCAGTGACTCATAATGGCCAAAAGGAGAGAAAGTGATGGAAGGGAAAAAGTTATCTAAAGGTTAGACGGAGTTTGGACAAACTTCCTGAGATGGTGATGGAGGAAAGTTCAATCATCACATTCAAAAGGGAGTTGCATTGTTGTCTGCAAATAATGTACAAGGTTACAGGGATAAGGCAAGGGAGTGGGGCTAGGTAGAATGCCTTTTCAGAAAGCTAGTGCAAATTGATGGGCTGAATGGCTTACTTCTGCAGTGTAAAGATTCTGTAAAGTTAGTTCTCATGATTAAGTGGGTAGATGCATTGACTGAAAGGACACAAAATGAAAGACTGCAAATTTGTTCACATTATTGTATTTGATTATGTCAAATTCACTGGCAGTTAGGCTACCAAAATGCCCAAGTTGGGGAAGAGAAGAAATTGAATGAGCTCAGTATACAAACATCATTGATATGTGCAGGTGAAGAAATGGTAAAACTGATAAATAGTTTGCAGATGACTTCAGTTGAAGAGCAGTGAAATTATGGAAAGATGCTGATGCCCATTATATTTACTAGTCAGTATCTTCACTGCTACTTGTGTCTTTTGGGCTACATTTTGCAAGTTAAATCATGTAGCAGAAGAATGTATTCGGACATAGTTGTTCTGACTTGAGATTACCTGTGTTCTAGCACATATTTTCCACCCAAACAACTCTATTTGCTGCAGAATAAGGTTTAGAAAGGAAGATTTATTAAACAACTGAAGTCATTGGGTTGGATGTTTACACCAGTATAGAATACTTCAAAATGCATGTCCATACTTCAGCAGTAGGAGCAGTAAATGTCATTGAAAATTGAGGAAAGAATGGTCCTTGAACTGTGAAAATGTGTTTGTGTGGAAAGTTTGCGAAGTCTTTACATAGCTTCTTTATTACAACTGGAAAAGAGAAAAGAAAGACTTGGATTTATATAACCCCTTAAGAGATCCCAAAGCATTTACAGCTAATACTGTAGTCACTGTTGCAATGTAGAAAAACTTCACAGGGATACCTTCACAGGTATTTTTGTGACTGAGTTCAGTGTTAATCTTTGGCTTTCATAGTTATAATAAAGATCGTAACAAAATAACCTCATTAAAATTGTTTCGTTTTATTTCCCACCCAACAGCCAGTCAAATAGAAAGACTGGTCAGTGGGTGCAAAATAATGTCAGCAGCAGGGTAGACCCAATAATCAGGAAACCAGAGAGGCTTGCAATCAGGAGGCCTACAGGGAAGGCTGAGTGAGGCACTCA
Source organism: Sphyrna mokarran (assembly GCA_024679065.1). Lineage (NCBI taxonomy): Eukaryota > Metazoa > Chordata > Chondrichthyes > Carcharhiniformes > Carcharhinidae > Sphyrna > Sphyrna mokarran. The sequence continues at coordinate 35,033,096 of JAGIQG010000012.1, read as the reverse complement.
TGGAGCCATCAAGTCTGCACTAACTCTCTAACACAGCATCTTACCCAGCCCTAACCCCACCCCTATCCCCATAATCCCATATATTTACCCTGTAATTCCTCCTAATTTATACATCTTGGGACACAATTTAGCATGGCCAATCCACCCAGCCTGTATCTCTTTCATAGGTGAATTTCCCAGCTCTTGGGAAACTTGTATAGACTCACAATTACATCTTAGGTGCTGGATTTTAATCATATTAATGAATTTTTCTTATCTCTGTGGTACAGTCTGATTCCTTGATATCTGCTGCTATTTTTATGAGGGTGGGCATGTGCATGGTGGTTTAGACAGTGGAGATCATGTGAGTGCAGGGATCAGGGCAAGTTACCCATATTTCAGATGTATTGTGGGAAAAACTTGCTTTGTAATTTTGGACTAAAAAAATCATTTCTTGAATGGAGCAACTTATGTTAATCTTTCCACATTTTACTTTTGGGGCATGAAATTTTTAGTTGCCGCTGAGATGAATCCTTGTACAAACAATCTATTTTATCTTTATAGTTCTTAAGTTGAACTTATTGGTTGAAAGAAGGGCCCTATCAATGCTGGTTGCTTACAGTGCTCTGTGATATTGGCCAATGGCTTTTTTAATCTGTGCTTTCAAGATTTATCACAAAGCAATGACCTTTTATTTGTTAAAACCATGATACAATTACTTGAAGTTTGCTGATCCGGTGACATTCATTCTCGCTGTTTTAACATGGATAATCTTGAGCATGCATGTCAGAAACCTAAAATTAAAGCGAAGGAAGAAATGTGTTAACCTTTACTCTAACTGAAAGCCAGCACCGATAGCAATTATGTTGTACAATTGATGTGTTGTTATGGTGTTTCTGTGTAGGCACATCCATCTTTTGTAATTGCCATTTATGAACTAACAGAAACGCAGTAGGTGTTAATGTAGACAGAACTAACTACAAAACCAGTGGATATCTTGCCCTCTATTTTATTTTTGTTTTGTAAGTCATTGGCAACCTGTTGACATTTGGTAATGTGCTTTGATATACATGAGCAAAACAGTGGCACAGTGGTTAGCAGTGCTGCCTCACAAGGCAGTTTGAATCCTGCTTTGAATGACTCTGTGTGGAGTTTGGTCATTCTCCCCATGTCTGTGTGGGTTTCTTCTGGGTGCTTCAGTTTCCTCCCACGGCCCCAAGATGTGCAGGCTGGGTGGATTGGCCATGCTAATTGCCCCATTTTGTCCCAAGATATGCAAATTAGGAGGATTACTAGGGTAAATGTATGGAGATAGGGCTGGGGTTGATACTGGGTAAGATGCGCTGTCAGAGAGTTGGTGCAGACTTGATGGGCTGAGTGGCCTCCTTCTACCCTGTAGGGATTCTAAATTGCAATATATTTAGCCACAAATATGGCAACCACTTGCACTTAGTCCCCAGCTAGAAGCTTTATTCAAGGCTTCTTTCTATGCTACTTTTCATCTTTTCTTTACTATCTTTCCTATCTTTCACTAACTGCTTCTTGGACTTTATCCCCAATAAACTGCTAACTTTCAATTTCCGCTCATCGAGAAACATATCCTTGATTCCCCTTCTCCAATACCCCTCTCCTTTCCAAACCTGTTGCCTCCCAAATTCTTGTCCTTTTATCCTGCAACATCATATTTTAATGGACTTTTACTCTCACCATGGTACTGAGGCAGCTCTACTCACAAAAGTCAAATATAATATCCTTGGTAACTGTCGAAGCTGCACTATCCCTATTTATTCTTATTGATTTGTCTGCAATTTTTGACATGTTTGGTCACATCCTCCTTCTATAACACTTTCTTCTCTGGTGTCCCACTGAATAGGACTGCACCCCATTCTTAACTATCCAGACAAAGCTAGAGAAGCTGTTCTTGTACCTCTCATACTGCTGCCTCTGGTGCCCCTTGACAAAGATCCATCCTTGGCCCTACCCCTCCCTTACTCTACATGCTGCCTCCCCCAGTAACATCATTCAGTCATGTTCCACATGTACACAATGATACCCAACTCTATCTCTCTCTCGACCCACACACTTTAGCAAGGCCTTTGACAAGGTACAGCTTGGTAGGTTGTTGCATAAACTTAAAATCTCATGGGATCCAGGGTGAGGTATCTAAATGCATACAAAATTGCTTCTCGACAAACTTCTTTCTCTGGAGTGTAGGAGACTGGGGGGTGACCTGATAGAGGTCTATTAAAATAATGAAGGGCTTAGACAAGGTAGATAGCCAATATCTTTTCCCAAAGGTCGGGGAGTCTAAAATTAGAGACCATAGTTTAAGGTGAGGGGAGAGATACACAGTGTCCAGAGGGGCAATTTCTTCACATTGAGGATGGTAAGTGCTTGGAACAAGCTGCCAGAGGTAGTAGTAGTAGTAGGCGGGTACAATTTTATCTTTTAAAAAGCATTTAGATAGTTGCATGGGTATGAAGGGTATAGAGGGTTGTGGGCCAAATCTGGACAATTGGGATTAACTAGGAGTTCTAAAAAACAGGGCAGCGTGAGAAGTTGGGCCAAAGGGCCTGTTTCTATGCTGCAAATCTCTATGACTCTCTGAGTGCATCTTTTGTCAGATTTCCAAGAGTGGGTGAGTCATATTTTCCTCCAGTTAAACATTAGGAAATGAAAGCCATTGTCTTCAGTCCCTGCCAGAAATACATTCCTTTCACTACTCATTTTATCTTATTTCCAGGTCACAGTCTTAGGCTAAACAGGACTGATTGAATCTCCAATACCATGAGTTTCCAACCCCATATGCTCTCTATGGCAAAGACTGCCTACTTCCACTATCATTATCCATCTCTACCCTGTCTCAGATCAGCTGGGATGCAAATCTCGTCCACATTCTTATTACATCCCAATTCGCAATTCCAATCTTCCACCCTTCGTAAACATTAGTTCATCCAAAATTCTTTCCTAATCAGCAAAAAGTCACATTCATTATCCCAGTGCTTGCAGACTTACTTCAACTTTTGATTGATCAATCGCTGAATTTTACTGTCCTGTACTTAAACCTCTCTATGTCCCTGCCACTCTCTCTAACCTCTTCCAGCTCTTCAAAACCTCTGCATTCCTCCAACATTGTTGTCTATTCCTGTTTTTTGTCAGCATTGATATCCATCCTTAAAACTATTTTGACCCTAATACATGGGTTTTCCTTCCTAAACCACTCCACCCCCATGCTCCTTAAAACCTGCCTTCCCGGCCAAGATTTTAGCCCTCCTGGAATCTCACCTCCCTGTTGATACAGTGTCAATTTCAGTCTTACCACATTTCTGTAACATTTTCTCTAACAAAAAAATACTAGCTAAATGCAAGACATTTTCTGGTGGAGTCCAAATATTGGATAGAGTATGGCACAAGGAATTGCCAAAACACACAAAGGTGTTTTCAAGCACAAATATTTCTGAATTGATTTCCATGCTTCGATAAATAAGTGGACTGGTTTATTCATTAATAAATAAATGGAATGATTTATTCATTGTTTTTGCCATGTTAATTCAACATGTTAATTTTGGCCTTAATATTGACAATAATGCATTAAAAATGGCCCTGAAATTTATGGTGGGGTGAGCAGAGATGATCTAGTGATCAGGTATGTGCAGTCTTACTGAATTTAATAGAAGATTTTGTTTGTTTCTGTTTTATCTCTCAATTTCCTGCCCGGCAGCCATCCAGATTGAGATATTGTAGGTTGGTTAGCCACCCGATCCACAAACAGTGCTAGAAAAGCATTTCAGCTGATTCTGGTAATATGGCTATCAATTCTTATGTATACCGGAAAACCCAGTCTGCAGATCTTAAATTCAAGTAGTTACTAAAATCTGACGCACATAGACCTGGTAGAAAATAACTTTATCTTTTGAGCATTTTCTGCCTTGCCAACCTTCCCTAATTAAACTGGAAGTAGGTATCTTTGTGGACATTTAAGGTCAACTTATACAGTTTTAAGATTTTAAATCTTCTTTACCTGTCCAGAGATGTTTAGATTTCCCTATTGGTTTTAACTTTTCACAGCCATATAGTTGCAGTGGCTTAATATTTAACAAATGCAAGAAGCAATTCACAGCAGAAGAGGTTTCCCATATAAGACTGTGTTTGTGTTAATTTGACTTGCTACCTATTGGCATGTGAGGTCTCCTTGCTAGAATCAACACCCATCCCCCACTGGAATATCCAGGCATGTCAGCGTGTAATTAGAACGTTATGTTTTACACAACCAATGTGCACCTGGTGACCTGCACTTCACTCGTGAGTTCAAGGTTTTTTTGCTTACCCTACATTACTTGTGGAATTAGCGCCAGGTGTCACAGACAACACAGCATTTTCAGAGGTTTGTCACTGGCTCTATCTACCAGACCAGTGGCAAGGCTTTTCTTGGCTGCAGGGCGAGGGCTGTACTGGGGAAAAAGGGCAGCTGACTTGAGACAAGAGAAAGGGATACAGGGCTAGGGCTGTACTAGAGAATGGTGGGGAGGAACTGGCCTCAGACAGGAGAAGTGCGCAAGGGCAAAGATCTGTACTTGGAAAGTGGGACAAGCAGTCTCGGACAGGAAAGGAACTGCAAGGCTAGGCTTGTATTAGAGCTTTCAATTGGAAAAAGTTGCACTTTAACACATGACTGGAGGAATGGGTATGTATTAAACAGTGTAAGTGGCCTCAAGATGGGGATGTTCAGAATGTTCAAGGATTAGCAAATGGACGTGCTCCAGAAGCAATTTGGAATTGAGGAAAACACATAGTGGTTGGGAATGTCTGTGAGGGAGGAAACTTTAAATATGAAAATCCTCTGAGACAAGAACAGAGACACAGGAAAAACTCAACAGGTCTGGCAGCATCTGAGTTAACATTTTGAGTTTATGACTTTTCTCCAGAGCTGGAGGGAGGGAAAAAAGTGTTGGATTATATACAATGTAAGAGGGGAGGAACAGGGTCAAAGAACAGGAGCTAGGAGGGATTGCAACAAAGATTAACAAACTTAAGAACAAGTGATAAGTGGCTCATTGTGGGAGGGAGAGCTTTGCACTGGGACAAAAATGTTGGCATATACAAACAGAGTTAGAATAGAGGAGAAAGGGCACAGTTTAAAGTTTCGGAACTCAATGTTGAGTTCTGAGGATTGTAACATGCCGAATCAGAAGATGAGATGTTGCTTCTCCAGTTTGTATTGAGCTTCACGGAGCTGGCCAAGAACTAACATGTGGCCATGAGAGCAAGATGCTGAGTTAAAACACCAAGTGACAGGAAGGTTGGGGTCAGTTATGCTTATGTGCTTAGCACAGGTGCTCTGCAAAGCATCCATCCAATCTGTGTTTAGTCTCTCCAATATAGAGAAAGCTGCATATGGAGTAACAAATACATTAACCATACTGAAGAATTTGCAAGTAAAATGTTGCTTCAACTGAAAGGAGTTTTTGGGGCATTGAATGGTGAGGAGGGAGGAGGTAAAGGTTTGCAATGGCATGGGAAAGGGATATAGAGTTGGGTGTGATGGAAGAGTGGACAAAGGTGTCCTGGAGGGAGCAGTCCCTGTGGAACAATGACGACAGTGGTGACAGGATGATGTGTTTCATGGTGGAGTTGGCGGAAATGGCAAAGGATGATCTTTTGAATACAAAGACTGGTGGAGTGGAAAGTGAGGAAAAAATGGAAACAACCATGTTTATGGGAGGGAGAGGAACGGGTAAAAGCCGAGGTGTGGGAGATGGATTGGGCACATTGAGGTCCCTGTCAATCACAGGGGTGGGTTGCAAACCATAGCTAAAGATAAAGGCAAATTTGTCACAAGTGTCATTTTTAAAGGTGGCGTCATCGGAATAGAGGCGGAGAAATCAGGAGATGGGACGGAATCCTTAGAGGAAGCAGGGTGTGAGGACTGTGGGGAGTGAATGGGTTTATGATAAATTTGGTGATCAGTCTATCACCAGAAATAGCGATTGAGAGGCCAAGGAAGGGAAAGGAAACTGTCAGAGATGACTGTTTGAAGGTGAAATGGGGTGGAAATTGCAAACAAAATTGAGAAACATTTCCAGGTTCAGATGAAAGAACAAAGGGTCATCGATACAGTCATCAATGTAACAAAAAAGTTGTGGGAGAGAGCCTGAGTAGGCCTGAAACAAAATGCTCCACATAAACCACAAAAAGACAGGCATGACTGTGGTCATTCAGTTACCCATTGCCATATTTTTATTTGTAGGAAGTGAGATAAGTTAAAGGGGAAATTGTTGAATGACACAAATTCAGCTAGGCATAGAAGAATGGTGCTGAATGTGGATTAATTGCTCCAGAAAGAAGTAGCGATACTTCTGAACATCCTGGCCGGGAATGGAGGAGTAGAGGGATTGGATATCCATAGTGAAGAGGAGACTGTTAAGGCTAGAGAATTGGAAATTGTTGGTATAATGTAGGGCATCAGAGGAATGACGAATGTCCTTCTCACCTGCCTGTAAGTGATAACATAAGCAGCAATGAATAGAGCCTCCATTTCCCTGATGGTCTCCTCTTTGCAATATCAGTGAGAAAAGTACAAGTGTCAGCATCAGTCCCCATAGGTTTTTTTGTTAATTTAATCACTCCTCAGTGAACAATCAGCTTTATGTGTTCCAGACCACATTGAACAAGTGGTGGCATTTCCGATTTATATATTACAGTGCCTGTTGCCTGGGAGGTTTTACAGTCATGGGTGCAGTGGGCCAACATGAGCACTGGTGCTGAGGGTAGGACAAGTCACCAGGACCCGATGAACTGTGCACTAGGGAAATGGCTGCGGAGATGGTGGATCCATTGGTTGAAATTTTTCATAATTCACTAAATTCCCAGTACTAGAAGTTTAGAAAATAGTCAATGTGACCCACTTGTTCAAAAAGGGAGAAAGATAAATGTTAGGGAACTATAGGCTAGTTGGTTTAACATCAATTATTGGTAAGATGCTGGAGTCAATAATCAAACAACAAAGAGCTCTTTCCTGTAGCACACCATTAATTACATTCTCCAACCAGAAAAATTCTCTTGTTTCTTGTTAGCTAATCAGCCTTCTATCCGTGTCAATACGTTGATATTGATGCTTCTACTTTCTCAGGTGGCTAAGGAAATTTGGCATGCCTGCTACGACTCTCAGACACTTCTTTCTGCCTTCCCTGGACATGATCCCATGAGCAAACATCAAACTTTTGCATCATAGAAATGCATCCTTTCTGGTTGTACCATAGCTTGGTAGGGCTCCTGCTCTGTCCAAGACTGTAAGAAACTACAAAGGCTCGTAAACAAAGCCCAGTCTATCATTTAAACCAACCTCTCATAATGACTCAGTTTGCTGCCTTGGAAAAGCAGACAACATAATCATGGAACTTACACACATAGTCTCTTCCATCTTCTTCCGTTGGGAAAAAGGGACAAAAGTCTGAGGTCACGTACCGACTGACTCAAGAACAGTTTTTCCCTGCTGCCATCAGACTTTTGAATGGACCTATCTTATATTCTGTTGTCCTGTCTCTACATCCTAGCTATTATTGTAACATTACGTTTTACAACTTCTCTTTCTCTATGTATGCATGCTTTATGTAGCGCACAAGAAAGATACTTTTCATTGTATATTAATACGTGATAAAAAAAATCCAATTTATACCGTGAGCAAAAACCCATGTTGCGCTTATCAAATGCTTTTTGGACATATAAGTACAATACATCAAACTGTTCCCCTTTATCAACAGCACATGTGATTCTTTCAAAGACCTTCAATAAATTAGTTAAGCATGATTTCCCTTTCACAAAGCCATATTCACTATGCCTGTTTGTCTTCAATTTTTCTAAATGCACTGTCATAACATCTTAAAAAAACTTCCAGCATTTTCCCAGTGACAGTTGTTAAGCTAACTGGACTGTAATTTCCTACTTGCTGTCTCGATCTATTTCTGGGATGTTACTTGTATCATCAATAGTGAAGTTCAACGCAAAATACCGGTTCAATTCATCTGTCATCTCCTCAGTTTCCGTTATTAATCTTCTTGCCCCACTTTCTATAGGACTACTGCTCACTTTGTTAACTCCCTCATTTATTTATAGAAACTCTTGGGGGCAATCTTACCAAAACAATTGAGTCCTGGAGGGGCATGAAAACAGGAGAGTTTCAGATTTGTTTTAGGATGTGTTCAAACCTGCTATCTTATACACTCAAGTGCATAAAAACCCAGCAGAAACGGTTTCTCACCAATAAAGGAAGCGGGTGAGTCTTAAGTTGCCTAAACACTTCCTGAAAGCAGCAGAGGGCGTCATTCCACGTGTGCAGTCTCTGGCAGTGGAGACTTGTTGTTTGGCCTCTGCTGCTCTTAGCTTGCCTCCTCCATTGCCTCCACAAACCCAACCAGGCGAAATCACACAGCACATGAGCCTGGACTATTCCATCCTGAGCTCGTTAAATCAATGTAAAATCAGATTAAAATAAATAAAAATAATTTATCCAGCCATACGTGGAAATGGAAGCGAGGCTAATTGCACTGGATATCCAGTGCTGGTAAGAGAATCTGATTTCTCAGCTCTCTCAATCTGACTGACTCACTCCATCTATCGGCCAGCAGTGCACAAAGGTAAAATCGTCCCCTCACTAATATTTCAAGTTAGTTTTCCTTTGTAATCTAATTTTCCCCTCCTTAGTAATCATTTTGTAATTCTTTGTTGTCCTTTATATTCATCCAACCATCTAACCTGTCACCCATCTTTATGCTTTTTCTTTAATTTTGATAACGTCTTTATGTTTTGGTATGTCCTTTCCTTGGATCTTTTCTTTGTTAGAGCATAAGAATTCTGTATTCAGAAATATCCTTGTAAATGTCTGTCACTGCATCTCGATTGTCCTATCTTTCAATTGATCACTTTAGCTAGCTCTGCTTTCATTCACACATCATTGCCTTTATTTAAGTTTAAAATACTAGTCTTGGAGCCATTCAACTCTCCCTCAAACTCAATGTAAAATTCAATCATATGATCACTACTACCCCAGAGATCACAAAATCAAATTAACCCAGCTCTTGCACAACACCAGGTCTAGTGTGTATCCACTCCATGGCCTAGGCCTTAGCTCCTCTCTCTGCAACTGACATAGCTTTAAATTAAGGGGTGGTAGTTATAGGACGGACGTCAGAGGTAGGTTATTTACTCAGAGAGTAGTAACAGCGTGGAATGCCCTGCCTGCAGCAGTTTTGGACTTGCCAACTTTAAGGGGTTCAAATGGTCAGTGGATAGGCATATGGATAGCATTGGAATAGTTTAGGTTAGAGGGTCATTAGATTGGTTCCATTGGTCGGTGCAACATCGAGGGTCGATGTTGTTCTATGTTCTATGTAACTGGATCCTGAACTTCCTAACCCACAGACCACAATCAGAGGAAACAGCAGCTCCTCAATATCGGTGCCCCACAAGGCAGTGTATTCAGCTCCCTACTATACTCCTTATACATCTATGACTGTACGGATAAATTCCCTTACAACTCGATTTTCAAGTTTGCTGATGATGTCAGTTTAGTGAGTCAGATCTTAAACAATGATGAGACAGAGTACAGGAATGAGATAGAGAATTTAGTGAATTGATGCGATGACAATAATATCTCCCTCAATGTCAACAAAATGAAAGAGATTGTCATCAACTTTAGGAAGCGTAGCGCAGAATATGCCCCTATCTCTGTCTACAGGGACAAAATAGAAATGGTCAAGAGTTTCAAGTTTTTAGGTGTCCAGATCACCAACAACCTGTCCTGATCTCCCCATGCTGACATTATAGTTAAGAAAGTTCAGCAAGATCTCTACTTTCTCAAAAGATTAAGGAAATTTGGCATGTCAATTACAACATTACCAACTTCTACAGATACATCATAGAAAGCATTCTTTCTGATTGTACCACAGTTTGGTACAGTTTCTGCTTTGCCCAAGATCGCAAAGAACTACAAAAGGTCGGGAATGAAGTCTAATCCATTATGCAAACCAGCCTCCAAATAATTGACTCTGTCTACACTTCCCACTACCTTGGAAAAGAGCCAGCGTAATTAAGTACTACATGTAAACTGGACATCTGTCTTTCACCTTTTTCTGTTGGAAAAAGCTACAGAAGTCTGAGGTCATGTATCAACTGACTCGAGAACAACTTCTTCCCTGCTGCTCACAGACTTTTGAATGGACCTACTTCGCACTAGATCTTTCTTTACACCCCAGCAATGACTGTAATACTGCATTCTGCCCTCTCTCCTTTCCTTTTCTATGAACAGTATGCTTTGTATAGCGCACAAGAAACAATACTTTTCACTGTATACTAATACATGTGACAATAATAAATCAAATCAATATTCTGCTCTATGATTGGCTCCAGCATACACTGTCCTAAAAAACCCCCAAAACACTGTGTACTCCTTGTTTGGGTCACATTTGTCAATCTGATTTCTCCAGTCTATACATAGATTGAAATTCCTTACGTTTATTGCTGCATCTTTTTGACAAGCTTCATTATTATCTTCCTTTATATTCTGTCCGACATGTGGATACAGTTTAAACTTATGCAGAAGCAGAATTAGAAAGAAAACAATAATCATGATTTCTCCATTATACTTAAACCTACAACACAGAAGAAATGTGTTAATTTCTTAGATATCATAGTATTTAAATCAGAATGAGGAAGCAATAGATATAAATTAGCAACGTAAAATGTTTTTGAAATAATTGACACCTTGTTTATCTCCAGGAATATACCTTTTGTGGACTGGTAAGGTTGTAACTAATGGCCAGTCTTTGAAAGCTCCTCCTGTCTGGTGAGATGTTATGGTCCTACAAACTAAATGGAGATTTAAATGGCTTGCTGTATCTACTGGGAGAGACACTCTGTGGCAAGGTCGTAACATTCTGGCTAATGCGTTTATGCTGTATATGCATAAAGCTGGAACATATTAATTGGGCAGTTACTACCCATTTTACTGCATCTCAGATTCAAATTTAGCAATTGATTCAGCATTATTATTCATCTAGTGTTGTTATTTATTTAATTTTAATGAAAATAATTGAAATGAATGGCAAGTTTATTTTATCACTTTTCTGCCTGGCGTACAATGGACTCTTTCTGCTAATAGTTCAATTGCTGTTTGGAGAAGAGTGTTCCAAATTTTTGTAACTCTTTTCTTTACCTTTTGAATGTAGAAGTGTTTCCCAATTTCAGTTCGGAAAGATTTGGGATTATTTATGATATTTAAAATATATTAAAATTAGCATTTAAATAATTCTGGCACTCATTTCTGGCGTGGGGCTGACGGCACCATAAGTCCAACTGCTGGAGATGCATGGAGACTGCATCACCCAGCAGGGAGCCTGCAAAACAGCCTCTGCTCGTATCTTACCCAGTAGTCCCAAATTGACCATTAACCTTCATTACAACAGTGACTACATTTGAAAGCATTTCATTGACTGTAAACCTCTTTGGAATATCCTGAAATTAAAAGCACTATAAAAATGGAAGTTGTTCATTACTGTTAGAGATCTTAGAATAAGTAAAATGGTTGCATGTTTGTCCTGTAACGCAGCCACTACACATCAATTCATCACAATATTCAAATATTTATTTTAAAATAAAATTGTTTCAGTATTATCCAATTAACAGTGTTCATTACAATAGTATCCACTACATTTTTTTCTCACTTACTCCTAAGCTTGTACAACTGTACTTTTGAGTCTACACATTTATTTCCAAAGAATTCATTACCTTAGTGACTTCATAGAAACATTGAAAATAGGAGCAGGAATAGAACATACAGCCCTTGGAGCCTATTCCACAATTCAAAATGATCATCTCTGATCTTCTCTCAACATTGCATTTTCCCCATACCCTCTGACACTTTTAGAATCAAGAAATATATCAATTTCTTTCTTAAAACTGACTTGACTTTCGAGCCTTCTTTGGTAGAAAGTTTCTCCTCATAGGAAGTTTCTCCTCATGTTGGTCGTAAATAACCTAGCCCATGTCCTGAGATTTCATCTTTTTGCCAGGAAAAAGTTGAGTACTGCTTTGTTGACCGGTTAAAACTGTTCTCTTGCCCTCTCCTCTCTTTCGCGGCCTCTCTTTTCTGTAACTGTTCCCTAGACTGAGTGCTGCAATTCAGATTCCCGCTATCCCTCAACTCACAGGCTGCTGAGCAGGAAAATGGGAAACAAGCAGCCTATCAACAGCAAGACTGGAAAGGAAACAAATTGTGATTGGATGAGCAGCACTTTACAGAGTGCCAGTTCCATGTATTGTGGGGGGTGCAGGGCGGTGAGGGGGACTTTTGTCTGATTGGTTGCCTTTTGATTGAATTTTCCTGTGCATTTTGGGGCCTTTTGTAGGCAAATGCACCCACCATCCCCATGTATTTGATTACCAACTATTTGAGTTTTAAAAGGAGCTAGAGCACATGCTGTGCATCAACAAGAGAAAAGAGGTGAAAATAGTAAGGCAAAATGGAGGAACATAGTAGACCATAGGGCAATAAACAATTAAATTCAGGATAACTGGCCTTAATTAGATTCTAATTATTATGGCTGAACTTCTTTTCTTTTGAAGAATATTGTTTCTTGCTGTTCCTTTCTGTAATTGTTACTGAAGATTTGTGTCAGAAATTTAATTGAGTTCTGTAATGAACATCTGCCATTCTAATACTATTCTTCAGATGGGAAAGACTTGTAATGCTACAGGGAGTAGTGATCAAATTTTGTCTGTTAGTTGTATGTTCCAGAGAATGTAACATATTCTTCATACTCTGTTTATAGAGGAAATCACCCCACACCCCATAATACTTAACTCACTTGGCTTTGATTCATAAATTTTTCATGTTACATCTGCTAGGTTATTGGATATTCAGTAGAACACGCACCTTGATTTGATGTACAAAAGACTCAACTCCCAAGGGTACTATTTACTCAGGGTGTGGTGTGGAACTGTTAGTTTCTCTCCACACAGCACTGAATGAATTTCATTGCCTTTGTCTATGAACTACTGATCAGGACAGTGACAAACTAATGTGGATATTCAGAGGCTGGGGTCCAATTCTCACCCAGGTATTTATGTGCCTTCATCGTATTAAGTATTCAGTGGGTTCAGGGTACAAAGAAACAGAAATCGTTTCAGCTTTGTGAAAAGGAATTAAAGGTAAAGAGAATGTAATGGGGATTGATTGTTGCAACTCACCTATGTTTTGATTTCGGAAGTTTTAAGATCACCTTTACATTTTGCACATAGTCTCAGTTTTAAAACTACGCAGTAATTTCAGTACGCTAATTCAGAGAAAATATGGAAAACTATTTCATTCATTGAAGAATTTTTTTTGAGCAATGGATTTTCACTGAAATTAAACTGAGAAGGTCCAAAGCAGAAGACTTTGTTCCTTTATTCTCTCTTTTGCATTCTCTGCTAAAGATATTGACTTTCTGCTGATTGCACTTCTTTACGTAATGCATTCACTATTTATGCATTAATTTTAAATGGAGTGTTGGTAAGATTTTCCATGCATAACAGTTGTGCAGCTGGGTGGGTATCTGGCTCACCTTCACTTTCAGCAGAGCTTTTTGAATAATAGGAATTACAACTATTGCTGTTTTGTTTTGAATACACATGGGCTAGTATTACCTAACTTAGCAAAGTTCAGGCATCAAACCTCTGCATTCTAAGAATTTATTTAAGCTATTCTTCTTCTTTTGCCATGAAATCAAATAATAAATTTTTCCTCAGTAATTCCAATTTTCTTTATTGTTTTCAAATGGTCTAATACAAAACTAGAATCTGAAATGATGGAAGTTCAGTTAACTAGTCAATTAGTTGGTTTTGTTTACCATCTCTTTTCTCCTTTTCTCTAGAGTGCAGAACAGGTTTCTACATTCTGTCGGAGTTTATATGAACTGCAACCACCTGATATGGATGGGCAGAAAGGGAATCTTGATCAGCATTTGAGGCCACTAGCACGACACCTCTCTGATGCAGAGAGACTTCGGAAAGTTATCCATGAACTTATAGATACAGAGAAGTCCTATGTGAAGGTACGTCTGAAGATTAAGTTGATAGCATGTATCTTGTTAATTAAGTTAAAATGAGTAACCCATATTTTGCCATCAAATAAAATATTTGTCAATTTCTTAATATATCTCCTTCATCTTATTCTGCCATTGACTCATGCTGAGGAATGATTCCACCGCTACAGAAACCTTTGAACATCTCATCCATATTCATATACTTCTACATACAGTCAGTAACAATCGAGCTGATACTTTTCTTATCCAACTTCGGCCTGTTCTGTGCTGTATTGTTCTATGTTCTATGTAATTTTTCGAGCAAGAGTTCCTTGATGATAATTGGGAATTTCTAGCAAGAATTCCCAGATGATAATCAGGAATGGAAACCATAGCTGTTATTTTCAAACCTAATCCAGGTGATCTGAATTTGATACCCCAAGTAGATATAGACTTGCATCTGAACACTGTTGTCTGTAGTTCTTAGTGTAACACTCTTTAAAGCAGTGATAGGCAACCTTGGCTAATCAGAGGGCCTATTTCAATCCTGCAAGATTGAAGTTAGGCCTGTTCACTAATCATAACCCCATGAATAATGTTAAATACATTTCTTAATTTCACAGTAACTTCAACTATATGACAAGTATTTCATAATGAGTTCTAGAAAATATTTAATCATTCAAATGTTAATAAAACTATCAACTTCAAATTTTAAACAAAATAAATATTTACACTTTGGATGTAAAGTGAGCACACCACTCTGAAGGTCAATGTTTTGTGCAATCAGCATACATCTCACTTCAGTTGCTTTGCTTTATGTGCATATCACTTCAGTCAAACTGGTAGGAAAAAACTACTTGGACAGAAATCTACAGGATGTGTTGACCCCGCACATTGACAATGGCCAACAAAATTGTCTCATGAGCCACACTCAGAACCCAGATACGTGGCTCTGGGCTGCAGGTTGCCCATCATTACACTAAACCATCAGGCAGTCTCAAAATTGTACTCCAATCCCAACAAATGCCACTATTTTACTACAGTGCTACAATTTATAGTATTTGCTCGTAGTCATCTTTCCTAACATTAATTACATTTATTCTGTGCATATCCTGACTTTTGAAAGCTAAGACCATAAAGGCAGAATAACTTATTCATTGTTTCCTCCTCTGATGTTCAGTCTACCATCTTGAGGGAGAAGGGGACCTGATCTAATACAGCGTAATTGATGGTTCAAGGAATTATAATTTGGTGCCTTTTTATGCTGCAAATACTTTGGAAGCTATATAATTATGTGCCAGCTGAAAGTTGTTGAGTATTTACATTTACAAAATGAATTGTAGTTTTAGTATGCTATTTCTCCATTTCCCAAGGCAGTTACGGTGTGTTCTCTGTGAGATGACAATTTTGTGTTTAATTAGGGCATTTTGTGTTGTGAGAACTTCACTGATCGGCCAGGCTGACTGATTTACTAAACCCGTGATATTCCAAACAGAAAACACATACACACTTCTGTCTGGGAGTACACCACACAGCATACTGGAAAGGAAAGAATAGATGCTTTTAACCACACCTGAAGCTGACATTGGATTCTTTGCATATGCAAATAAACCTTTCCAAAATTGACTTGCCCTGAGGCAGTCAGCATGTTACACTCAGGTTAACAACCCAAGGGATTGCCTGCAACAAAGAATAAGTAATTTATCTGAAAGTGGTGTTGGGAGGAGCAAAGCATGAGTATCTTCCCAACCTCACATTAAATGAACCATCTGTTGTAAATGTGACCGTTCGTTCATGATCTCTGCTGTTTCTAAACTTCAATGCTTCCCTTCCCAGCTAGCGTTTCACTCATCCTGGCTTTTTCTGCCAATCACTTCTCTTCCAAACTCCCGATTAGCCTCCCTCCCCATGATTTATTAACCTATGAACTATTTGCTACAAGGCCTCTGTGACTTTTGCAGTAGCCTGATATAACACAGTTCTCCACTGGCTGACTTTGATGCCACATCAACTTCTTTATAATGAAGTTCAGTATCTGAGGCATCCTAGATTTCGTTATTTAGGTGCAGGGAATATGCTCTGCGTCACCACCCACCCAAATTTCTGGGCCCCAGTCTATTCATTGCACCTTTTTTTGTTTGATGGGATTTCCCTTTAATGTTCTATTATTCTACGGCCTATCTTTCCACCTGAACACTCAATTGGTATATGAAATATCAGCTGACTGTAGAAATCAGTTCATCTCACAAAAACTTCCCAAATCCGCAAAAAGGCACAGATGATGTGGGGTCATGAGATCTGGACAAATGCTGAGGAAACTGCTGGCACCATTTCTAACTGCTCAGTGGCAGATATTTAGGGAAGAGGTGTGCATGGAGATGCTTCATTTTTGGGAATAACACTGGTCCGGTCACCTCTGCTACCTCATGTAACCTCACTGTGTCTCTTTCTCCATAACATTCAGATCAATTTAGTCAAGTCTACTTTTGTGCTCTCTGATCTCTGCTTTAGGTTACTAATTTTCCACAGATTCAGATCTTGTACTGCGTACCCGTTATATTTGTACAACTGAGGACATTATTTCATGGCGTCATCTAATAGTTAGTCTGTTTGGATTATGGTTGTATTAATCACAACATTGTTGTTGGTTTGAACAGCATGCATTAACTCTGAAACAGTAATAGCCCAGGTAAAAAAAAATCCAGTGCCTTCCTGAAATTGACACAGGAGCTACAAAATCAGCCAGTAGGATCCATGATGTTAATCTCCTGCGGATTCAAGACATCATTGAAAAAGCAGCATATCTAGTGAAGTTATTTAATTGCATCAACAGGCGACCTGAATTGGGACAGCCCTCTTTGTAAACCTTGAGGGGATTACATTAAGTTAGTCAATGGGTTATACTGATCTCTGCGGGGCTGAGCTATAAAAAGACATGAAATCCTCTCTCACTTGTAAAACTGTCAATAATGCAAAATTGAGCCAAACAATCTATTGCTTGTTGTTATAAAGCATTTATTAGAGACTGTCTGTCGGTGTCCTGAGCACTGGAAAGAGAAATCCTGGAGTCCTTAGGTATAAACTCCATTGGCTACAGTGAAGCAGTTCTTCAATCCAGGATAATCCTACTATCACTAAACTTTGGGGGCCGAAACTCCATGGGGTTGGAAGCATTAAGAACAAATCCACTCCTGCTTGGCCTGCTCACCCTGCACCATTTAATGGCTGTCACACCATTTGGCTTGAGAGGGATTATTGTGTCCATTGGGAGAAGAAAGTCCCACTTCCCTGAGCTATTGGCTAGTCAGATGGTCAGCAGTTCTCCAGTCCCAATAGAGTCATGGGGAGTGGTGGTCATTGCTGGGACTGCAGCCTGAATTGGGACAGAATAATGGAACATTAAAAGGAAAGTCCATCAAAAAAAGAAGATAGAGGGCTGCAGTGGACAGGACAAGGGGGTAGTGAAACCACCAGCTATATGCTATAAGTATCAATATTGACATGTATATGATGGCACAGTAGTTAGCACTGCAGCTCACAGCACGAGGGACTCGCGTTTAATTCTGATGATAGATGACTTTCCGTATAGAGTTTACACGTTCTTCCTGTGTCTGCATGGGTTTTCTGTGGGTGCTCCAGTTTCCTCCCATACTCCAAAGATGTGTGGATTAGGATGATTGAACAAGCAAAATTGACCCTTCGTGTCAGGAGACTAGCAGGGTAAATACGCAGGGTTACAGGGATAGGCCCTGGGTAGGATTGTTGCTGATGCAGGTTTCACGGGTTGAAAGTCCTCCTCCAGTACTGTAGAGATCCTGTGACTTGAGATTTAAAGACAAATAGGAAGTGTTCTGAAGAGCAATTTTGCAGGCATCATGAAAGAAAAAAATTAATAAGTAATGCATTTATACATGGAGCCATAAGAGTGCAATAAAGACCAACTTAATCAAGTTTTTATTAAATCCTATTGATCTTAGAGCTTCCTCCATCAGCTCAATTAAAGGTTGCTTCAACATCTAAGAAGTGAAGCAAATATGCATTGAGCAAAACGATGGTAATGAATAATATGATTAACCATGCATCTCGGCATTAGAATGCATATGTTATAGCTTTACTATATTCAAGAATCCCAGGACTTTTTTTACTTTTCAAGCAGATGTCCGGTATTATACAAGTTCTACATCAACCTATTGAAATTAAATCACTTTTTTGCAATAAAATTTGCAGTGTCATGAACTGGGTATAAAAGCTGGTGCATGCAGTGTGTATAAATATTTGCTTTCTGTTTCCCAATGATCAGCTGTGATTGAATCACATTGGTTAATCATCAGCACAGATATAATCACTTACCAACTATGTGGGACAGTTTGTATCTTCCATCACCCTTGCTTATCCTCAAATAGCAGATATTTAAAAACATCTGGGCGTAGTTATATGGCTGAATCCTGATAGCAGGTTTCAGACAATGGTTGCCAACAACTTGAGTTTACTGTTGCGGTTTGACATCTACATCCCATAATGAGATCAACAACTATCCATAGTTCTAATGTCACCCTGCTCAGTAATCCAGTTTTCTGCACCTTACATCTTGTGGATAGTTCCACTATCATTTTCCTTCAATATTTTAAATATTTGTTTTCTCTTAATATTTTTTCCCCCTTTTCCTATTTGTTTTATGTTGTGTCTATCTCTAGCTGTAGCTGCATTTTCTCATCTGTTATCCTGGTTCATTCATTTTTCTAGTAATTTTCTTATTTTCTCTTTGCCTCTTATATTACATTTTCAATCTTTATATTTTGTTTTGCTTCTCATATTTCATAATTCAGAGCTATCTATATTCATATTTCTTAAAATTCAGTAGTCTGTGCCTAATTTGTTTTTCCACTCAATCCCTCACAGCAGGATTTTCCTTCCCCTGTGAGTCATCACCATGACGACCTTCTGCTCCCTAGACCTCTGAGTCTCAACTCATTGCCTTAGATTTTTAAACTAGGGCTCTAGGAAGAATATAGTATATCCTCTGTATTTTAACCTGTATTTCATTGATCTACTAACTTCCTGCCATCAGTGAAAATAAAGTTACTGTAGAATTGCTCTTTTTGTTTTATTCTGTGCAAAACTTTTCTCTTGTCTAACATTTCAATACGATAAAAATAAGGCAGTCTATTGCCTACCTTTGCTCTTCACCAGTGCTTTGTAAATTAATATTTAAGCATTGGCATGTGTTTGACTTGTCCTGAAATCTTCACTCTTTCCCTCTGCAAAGTTTTCACTCTCTCTCCTGACCAAATAGGCCAAAAATCCACAGCTTTACTGAGTAAATGCAGAAATTACCAACTACTTTAATAGACAATGTATTAGTACAGTAATACACAAAATAGTTGCACAGAGCCACCATTAGTTTTTAATAATTAATGCATGAGTGTCTAGAACAAACAAATTAGCTTTTTGACTTTTTATAAGTGAGCTCATAAAAGTGATGAATGTTAATATTAAATAGAACTTCATGTATCCTCTGTTAGCATCAACAACCTGAATGTGTGTAGCAGTTAGATGTGGAATCAAACTTCATCTGCTCAATAAAAAAAAGTTCAGTTCCAATTTCAAAAGAGCATTATTACTACACTAGCCTAGCATTTTCTACAGCAGTCATTATATGGGCTCATGAGTGAGATTGCAAAATTAGAACATCTTTGTGTTTTGGGTCCAATCCAGATAAGACCCTTACAGCCAGCACACAAAGGAGTCTTACATCCCTCAATCTGGACTAGATTTGAACCCACTGTTCTAACTTACAATTCTGTTTGATTCTGTACTGAAAACTTGACTGTATTTAGTTAGTTGTTGAAAAATGTAAAATCCAAAGGCTTTTGAAAATGTTTTACCTTTTCAGTTTATGTCTTTTTCTCAGGTTTTGTGCTACTAAAGTATCTTTACTAGGTTGTATTTTCCAATTAAAGGGAATGATATAATTAAATTTTCTAGCTATCTCTCATCTGCATAGCTGTTTTGATAATTTTTTGTTGTCATTATTGTCATCAATGAAGATAGTAAGCACTCTTTGTTAAGTCAACATGAACAAATGCAAAGCATTCTCTATTCTACCCTAACAACATGTTATCAAACATTAAATGAGTCCCCCAGTTATATCAGTGTCCTCCTTATTCCATATGCACTTTCAACCATCCTACATCTTCTGTGAGTGAGACTGTCAATTTGTGCCAAATTTGGAACACTGTTATATGGAGACGCTTCTCTGGGAGGAACTGAATTAATTCTACCGAACCTCAGCTCACACTGGATCCTCATATCCAGAGGACAGAGACTTCCTTTCTTTCAAATTGAACTGGTCCTGAATCCAGATCCCAGAGATATCAAAGCTGGTTTCCTGTTTTATATTAATATATAGAGATGGAATATTTACAGATGACAGCACCCTTTGAAAATTAAAGTGGTATTTCAGCGACCAAAGTCAACTAGCTAGTTTATATTTTTCTTGTTTGAGTTGCAATTAATTGTGGATTATACTGTAGAATTCTCTAATGTCACTTTTTAAATACATTTTCTATAATGATCACGAGTGGAAATGTTTTTTTACAGCAAAATTAGGCAGTTTTGGCATTGAGGATTAAACAGTTATGTTTCAATTCTACATAGTAAATAAAATACTAATCCCCAGAGCCTGTTTAAGATGGTTAAAAGGATGATGCAGTGAAGTACTTAGTAATGCTGGAACAAATGAATATAATACAAATCAGTTAACTTCTGTATTCCTGGATAATGGTATCTATCTTTTGCAGGATCTAAGCTGTCTGTTTGAAGTATATCTGGATCCCCTACATAATGAGACATTCCTAACACAGGATGAGGTATGGTGCCTGCATGTTATCTTATTTTCAGAACCCTTGTTGTAATGTAGTTTAAGGCCAATGCTTCTCACATTCACTGCATCTATTTATTATCTGGTGTAATGATTAGCACTGTTGCCTCAGAATGCAGGAAGCTGAGTTTGATTCCCAGCTTGAGTCACTGCCTACACAGTCTGCATGTTCTCCTGTGTCTGCATGGTTTTCCTTTGGGTGCTCTGGTTTCCTCCCACAGTCTGAAAGACATGCTGGTTAGGTACATTGACCCTAACAGATGCCAGAATGTGGCAACTGGGGAATTTCACAGTAACTTAATTGCAGTGTTAATGTAAGCTTTACTTGTGACTAATAAATAAACTTTTCTTTTAGAAGAGGCATACAAACTTGAAACATTAATTTTACTTTCTCTAACCACAAATGCTGCAAGACCTACTAAGTTTTTCTAGCATTTTCTGTTTTTGTTTCAATGTTTTCCCTTTATTAATATGTGAATATTTCTGTCTGTGAGGTGCAGTCCTCTCTGCTTCAAATCCACTGTCATTGCCCCTCATGTCAAAAAATCAATCATTGACCCCATTTACCTTACTGACTACTGCCCCATTTCCAAAATCCCTTTCCTCTCAAATCCTTAATCTTGGGAATTGCCATCCAAATTCATGCCCATCTTTCCTGGAACTCCTGGAACTAGTATCTTTGGTCCCTGATACGAGTTCTGTTCCTATGTTACTGACTCTATTATTCTCCGTCCGAACCATCTGTGACTAAATCAGAATTATCACAACCATAGTCTTATAATTGACCCCAAGATGAGGCTCTGACCACATATTTCATGTGATCACTAAGATCGGAATTTCTGATATTCCCACCGCCACTATTTAGCCCATCTGCTGCTGAAACTTCATCCAAACTTTTATTACCTATAGACTTGACTACTCCAAAGCACTTCAGGCTGGCTACATACTTTCCACCCTATGTAAACTTGAGGATATCCAAATCTCTGCTTGCCCCAACCCCCATTCACCCATCACATCCTGTATTTGCTGATCTATCTTCGCTGTTGAAGCAAACGTCAATTTTAAGTTTCTCATCCTTGTTTTCAAATATCTCCATGATCTCTCCCTATATCTCTAATCTCCTTCAGTCCTTCAACCTGCTGAAGTCATCTGCAATTCTGGCCTCCCTAGTATTCTCGACTCTTACATTGGTGGCCATGCTATCAACTTCCCTAAGCTCTGGAGTTCTCTCCTTCATGCTCTCTCTAACTCTCTTTCCCCACTTTAAGATGCTCCTTTGTGGCTAGCATTGCTGCCTCCCATTCCCGGTTTGGGTCACTGTGGAATCTGCATGTTCTCCAATGTTTGTGTGGGTTTCCCAGTTTCCTTCAACAGTCTGAAAGATGTGCTGGTTAGATGCATTGGCCATGCTAAATTCTCCTTTAGTGTATCCGAACAGGTGCTGGAGTGTGACATAGAACATAGAACATTACAGCGCAGTACAGGCCCTTTGGCCCTCGATGTTGCGCCGGCCAGTGGACCCTCTAACCTAAACTATTCCAATATCATCCATATGCCTATCCACCGAACATTTGAATGCCCCCAAAGTAGGCGAGTCCACAACTGCTGCAGGCAGGGCATTCCACGCCCTCACCACCCTCTGTGTAAAGAACCTGCCTCTGACATCCGTCCTATAACTACCACCTCTTAATTTAAAGTTATGTCCCCTCGTGTTGGTCATCACCATCCGAGGAAAAAGGCTCTCACTATCCACCCTATCCAATCCCTTGATCATCTTATACGCTTCAATTAGGTCACCGCGTAACCTTCTTCTCTCTAATGAAAATAACCTCAGGTCCCTCAGCCTTTCCTCATAAGGCCTTCCCACCATACCAGGCAACATCCTGGTAAACCTCCTCTGCACCCTTTCCAATGCTTCCACATCTTTCTTATAATGCGGCGACCAGAACTGTACGCAATACTCCAAGTGTGGCCGCACCAGAGTTTTGTACAGTTGTAACATAACCTCACGGCTCCTAAATTCAATCCCTCTACCAATAAAAGCTAACACACCGTACGCCTTCTTAACAACTTTATCAACCTGGGTGCCAACTTTCAAAGAGCTATGTACTTGTACCCCAAGATCCCTCTGCTCGACAACACTATTAAAGGTCCTTCCATTAGCCCTATATTTCATATGCCTGCTATTCCTACCAAAGTGAATCACCTCACGCTTATCCGTATTGAATTCCATTTGCCACCTCACGGCCCAACTCTGCAACCTATCTATGTCCCTCTGCAAACTGTAACGTCCATCCTCGCTGTCTACAACTCCCCCCACTTTGGTATCGTCAGCAAATTTACTAATCCAACCCTCTACACCTTCATCGAGGTCATTTATAAAAATGACAAACAGCAGTGGCTCCAAAACAGATCCTTGAGGTACACCACTTGTAACTGCACTCCAGGTTGAATATTTCCCATCAACCACCACCCTCTGTCTTCTATCAGCTAGCCAATTCCTGATCCAAACTGCTAAATCACCTTCACTTTGGCAGGAATAACAAATGTGTAGAGTATAGGGCTAATGGCAGGACTCTTAATAGTGTTGATGAACAGAGGGATCTTGGTGTATGTGTGCATAGATCCCTGAAAGTTGGCAATCAAGTCGATAAGGTTGTTAAGAAGGCATATGGAGTCTTAGCTTTTATTGGTAGGGGATTGAATTTCGGAGCCGCAACGTCATGTTGCAACTGTACAAAACTCTAGTGCGGCCGCACTTGGAGTATTGTGTGCAGTTCTGGTCCCCTCATTATAAGAAAGATGTGGAGGCATTGGAGTGGGTACAGAGGAGGTTTACCAGGATGTTGCCTGGTATGGAAGGCAGGTCTTATGAAGAGAGGCTGAGAGATTTGAGGTTGTTTTTGTTAGAAAGAAGGTGGCTAAGAGGAGACCTTATTGAAACATATAAGATGATTAGAAGTTTAGATAGCGTGGACAGTGATAGTCTTTTCCCTAGGATAGAGAAAGCTAGCACGAAGGGATGTAGCTTTAAATTAAGGTGTGGTGGTTTTAGGACAGATGTCAGAGGTAGGTTCTTTACCCAGAGGGTGGTAAGGGTATGGAATGACTTGCCTGTGTCAGTTGTAGATGCGCCAAGTTTGGTGGCGTTTAAGAGGTTAGTAGATAAGTTTATGGATGAAAGGGGAATGGTTTAGGTTAGAGGGTCACTGCTTGTTCCTAATTGGTCGGCGCAACATCGAAGGCCAAAGGGCCTGTTCTGCACTGTAATGTTCTATGTTCTATGTTCAATCCCATGCATCTGCACTTTCTGCAGTAGCCTACCATGGGGAACCTTATCAAACGCTTTGCTAAAATCCATATACACTACATCAACTGCCTTACCCTTATCCCCCTCTTTGGTCACCTCCTCAAAAAACTCAATAAGGTTTGTGAGGCACGACCTACCCCTCACAAAACCGTGCTGACTCTCCCTAATCAATTTATTTCTCTCTAGATGCTTATAAATCCTATCCCTTATAATTCTTTCCAAGACTTTGCCCACAACAGAAGTCAGGCTCACCGGTCTATAATTTCCAGGATGGTCCCTACTCCCCTTTTTGAACAAAGGGACAACATTTGCCATCCTCCAGTCTTCCGGCACTATACCTGTAGCCAACGACGACATGAAGATCAAAGCCAAAGGCTCTGCAATCTCCTCTCTAGCCTCCCAGAGAATCCTAGGGTAAATCCCATCTGGCCCAGGGGACTTATCAATTTTCATACCCTCAAGATTTGCTAACACCTCCTCCTTATGAACCTCAATCCTACCCAGTCTACAACCTGGTATCGCAGTATTCTCCCCGACAACACTGTCTTTCTCCTGCGTGAATACTGATGAAAAATACTCATTCAGTGTCTCTCCTATCTCCTCAGGCTCCACGCACAACTTCCCACTGCTATCTCTGACTGGCCCTAATCTTGCCCTAACCAATCTTTTATTATTTATATACCTGTAAAAAGCTTTAGGATTCTCCTTAATCCTATCCACCAAATCTTCTCGTGTCCTCTTCTAGCTCTTCTCAACTCCCTCTTTCGCTCCTTCCTGACTGATTTATAGCTCTCCATTGCCCTAACTGAGCCTTCACGTCTCATCATTATATAAGCATCCTTCTTCCTCTTTACCAGAGATTCAACTTCCCTAGTACACCATGGTTCCCTCACTCGACCACTTCCTCCCTGCCTGGCAGGTACATATTCATTAAGGACATGCAGAAGCTGTTCCTTAAATATGCTCCACATTTCAGATGTCCCCAGCCCCTGCAATTTCCTGCTCCATCCTATGCATCCTAAATCTCTCCTAATAGCCTCATAATTACCTTTCCCCCAGCTATAACTACTGTTATTCGGTATGTGCCCATCCCTTTCCATCACTAAGGTAAACATAACCGAATTGTGGTCACTATCACCAAAGTGCTCACCCACCTCCAAGTCTAACACCTGGTCTGGTTCATTACCCAATACCAAATCCAATATAGCCTCACCTCTTGTTGGCCTATCTACATACTGAGTCATGAAACCTTCCTGCACACATTGAACAAAAACTGACCCCTCTAACGTGCTTGAACTATAGCTTTTCCAATCAATATTAGAAAAGTTAAAGTCCCCCATTACAACTACCCTGTTACTTTCACACCTATCCAGGATCAACTTTGCAATCCCTTCCTCTACTTCTCTGGAACTTTTTGGAGGCCTATAAAAAACTCCCAACAGTGTGACCTCTCCTTTCTTGTTTCTAATCTCAGCCCACACTACCTCAGCAGACAAGTCCACATCAAACGTCTTTTCTGCCACCGTAATGCTGTCCTTAACTAACAATGCTACTCCTCCCCCTCTCCTACCACCACCTCTGCTCTGACTGAAACATCTGAACCCCGGAACCTGCAACAACCATTCCTGCTCTATCCACGTCTCTGAAATGGCCACAACATCGAAGTCCCAAGCACCAATCCAGGCTGCAAGTTCATCCACCTTGTTGCGTATGCTCCTTGCATTAAAGTATACACACTTCAAACCACCCTCCCGTTTGCCACTATACTGCTGTGACCTAGAAACCTTATTCGTGACCTCCCTATTCACATCCTCCTGTATACTGGCTCAACAATTCAGGTTCCCATCCCCCCTGAATCAGTTTAAAACCCCCCGAATAGCACTGGTAAATTTACCCCCCAAGATATTGGTACCTCTCCGGTTCAGGTGCAGACCATCCCTCTTGTAGAGGTCCCACCTTCCCTAGAATGAGCCCCAATTATCCAAATACCTGAACCCTTCCCTCCTGCACCATCCCTTTAGCCACGAGTTCAAATGTTGTCTCTCCCTATTCTTTTCTATGTTATCCCTCGGCACAGGTAACAAACCAGAGATAACCACTCCGTTTGTTTTAGCCCTAAGTTTGCACCCTAACTCTCTGAATTTCTGTTTTATATCCCCATCCCTTTTCCTACCTACGTCATGGGTACCTACATGCACCTTGGGGCTGGTTCCCCTCCCCCTTAAGGATCCCGAACACTCGGTCAGAGATATCACTGACCCCAGCACCCGGGAGGCAACATACCAACTGCGAGTCCCGCTCCTTCCCACAGACCCTCCTATCTATCCCCTTAACTAGTGAGTCCCCAATCACTAATCCAGATCTTTTCTTCCCCCTTCCCACCTGAGCATCAAGGACAGGCTCAACTCCCGAGACCTGTACTCCATGGCTTACCCCGGTTGTATCTTCATCCCCAACAGCATCCAGAGTATTTATTATGTAGAGGAACAGCTTCAGGGGAACTCTGCACTGACTGCTTCTTACCCCTTCTAACAGTCACCCATGTATCACATTTAGGAGTAACTATCTCCCTGTAGCTTTTTTCAATAGCCATCTCTGCTTCCCTAATAATTCTTAGTTCCTCCAGTTCCAGCTCCAGGTCCCTAACATGCTCCTCAAGGAGGTGGAACTGGATGCACCTCTGGCAGGTGTAATCAGCTGGGACACTACCAGTGTCCCTCACCTCAAACATCCTACAGGAGATACATCGCACTGCCTGCACTGCCATCCCTATTACTTCCTATACACAGGAATTTGTATTCCTGTGTCAATTTGTATTGACGGCTAGGGAATTTTCACAATAACTTCATTGCCATTTTTACGTAAGCCTACTTGTGACACCAGTAAGTAAACTTTAAAACAAGCTTAAAATTCATTTCTTTCATCATCATCATGTGGAGTTACATATGGGTTTCTATGTAACCCTATCAAATCTTACGTTATAATGCTGTTCTGAAGCACCTTGGAATGTTTTATTTCCTTAAAGGTGCTATATAATACAAGTTGTTGTTGTAATATAAATTAATCGAGCTCTTGTAAAGAGAACAGCACAGAGTTTATGGACTCATGTTTTGTTGCTGGCTATCAGTTGTCACCGTGTGAAGGAGCAATGGACTTTTATTCAGTGGTGTTTGCAAACTATACAGAATGATGGAGTACATGTTGGAAAGAAACCAAATTACATCCGATCTCAAAATTTAACATGTTCAAAAATTTCATAAAAATGTATTAGAGGAACTCTTGGGATTATTTTAATTGAGTTCACATGGGCTCCAGTTGTAAAACATTGGCCCTGAAGCCAAAACAGGATGCAGAAGAAGGTAACTTTGCTTGAATTTGTTTTGGTGACATTTTGTTCACATTGCATCACATGTCTTTCTATTATTGCAAAGATGAACTCATCAAGTATCACCAAATCTTTTGCATTATAACTGGAGTTGAATCCATAGCCAAGTTGAGATAACCTCGATGGTGGTTTACTAACCAACAGTGATGTGATATATAACATAGAACATAGAACACTACAGCACAAACAGGCCCTTCGGCCCACATGTTGTGCCGATCATATCTATACTTACCAGGCCATAGAACTATCTGTAACTCCCAATCCCATTAAATCCCATGTACTCATCCATAAATCAAATCCCCTATTGGCAAGTTTATCAATACTTAACCTAGTGTGCAAAGCAAAAGCATTTTGACCACAGATTAAAAATTGTAAATGACACTATATGCAAATCTAATTTCATATCAGTTCCTCTGGTGTCACTTTCACTTCTTGCTACACTACAAATCTGACCTTATGAAACTAATATCAATACCAATGTAGAATAGCTTTGGAGATTGACCCAGAACAAGATGGAATGATATAAAAATGCCCTTAACATAGAACATAGAACATTACAGCACAGAACAGGCCCTTCGGCCTTCGATGTTGCGCCGACCAATATAAAAAGCAATGCCCCTCCAAACTAAACCATTCCCTTCTCTTCCATATACTTATCAACTAACCTCTTAAACGCCACCAAACTTGGCGCATCTACAACTGCTGCAGGCAGGGCATTCCACTCCCGAACCACCCTTTGGGTAAAGAACCTACCTCTGATATCCGTCCTATAACTATCACCCCTTAATTTAAAGCTGTGTCCCCTCGTGCTAGCTTTTTCCATCCTAGGAAAAAGGCTATCACTGTCCACCCTATCTAAACCTCTAATCATCTTATATGTTTCGATCAGGTCCCCTCTTAGCCTCCTCCTTTCTAACGAAAACAACCTCAAATCCCTCAGCCTCTCCTCATAAGACCTGCCCTCCATACCAGGCAACATCCTGGTAAACCTCCTCTGTACCCTCTCCAATGCCTCCACATCTTTCTTATAATGTGGGGACCAGAACTGCACACAATACTCCAAGTGCGGCCGCACTAGAGTTTTGTACAGTTGCAACATGACGTTGCGGCTCCGAAATTCAATCCCTCTACCAATAAAAGCCAAGACTCCATATGCCTTCCTAACAACCTTCTCGACCTGACTGCCTACTTTCAGGGATCTATGCACATACACACCAAGATCCCTCTGTTCATCTAGACTACTAAGAATCCTACCATTTGCCCTATACTCTACACATTTATTATTTCTGCCATAGTGCATTACCTCACACTTTTCCACATTAAACTCCATTTGCCACCTCTCGGCCCAGCTCTGCAACTTGTCCAAGTCCCTCTGCAAACTATAACACCCCTCTTCACTATCTACCACTCCACCGACTTTAGTGTCATCTGCAAATTTACTAATCCATCCTTCAATACCCTCATCCAGATCATTTATAAAAATTACAAACAGCAGGGGCCCCAAAACAGACCCCTGAGGTACACCACTTGTCACCGAACTCCACGATGAATATCTCCCATCAACCACCACCCTCTGTCTTCTATCTGCTAGCCAATTCCTAACCCAATTAGCTAAATCACCCTCTATCCCATACATCTGCATTTTCTGCAGAAGTCTTCCATGGGCCACCTTATCAAACGCCTTACTAAAGTCCATATATACCACATCAACCGCCTTACCCCCATCCACCTCCTTAGTCACTTTTTCAAAAAACTCAATGAGGTTAGTAAGGCACGACCTACCCTTCACAAAACCATGCTGACTATCTCCAATCAATTCATTACTCTCTAAATAACTATAAATCCTATCCCTAATTATTCTCTCCAATACTTTGCCCACCACAGAAGTAAGACTCACTGGCCTATAATTCCCTGGAAGGTCTCTCTTCCCCTTCTTGAACAGCGGGACCACATTCGCTATCCTCCTGTTCTCCGGAACCACACCCGTAACCAACATTTTCTTAACAGAAAATGAGCCTGCTGTTGAGACTCAAGCAAGATGCCTGGATTATAATAGTTGAAGAAATTGGCACTGATAGTACATTTTAAGATAAGCCACTAGACCAACAGAATGAAACCTAAGGGTTCATATTTCTGCAACTCTGTTGAAGTAACTAAATATTCTTGCCCATAAAATATTGATGTAATATTTCAGGTTATCTCTTTAGCTATTTTTTAAACAAGTCACTGTGCTGTTATCATTTCTTTTTTATATCCAAAAACAACAATGTATTTGATTGCTTTTAGCATAGAAGTTCAGATTTCTAGTGAAAGTTTTAATAGAGTTGTGCATAGTGTGGCCCAGCATATCAATCCCATTGTTTGTGTTTGTAGGCTTTAATGTTGGTTGCAAATTTACTTCTAATTTTAATTATTGTAGGTTATTGCTGGTGGCTATTATGCTCACGAGCTAAATTCTGCTGTTGATTTGAAATTGAATTCAAGTCCCATATTTAACCTGAATGAAGCATTCGTACATCCTATAGTTGGATTTGTGATTCCTGTGCCCAAGATGCACAGACAGATGATTTGAGTTTCTTCTGCAACAGAATGCTAGACTTCTGTTTCCATGTTCTCACAGATGGAGTCATTGTTTGGGAGCCTGCCAGAAATGCTCCAGTTTCAGAAAATGTTTCTGCAGACACTTGATGATGGGATTGCCTTATCACCTGATTTCAGCAAGCTTGAAACTCCATCACAATTTAAAGTAAGTTTATGTATTTATTTATTGGCTAAGATATAGCACCAGATCAAACCCAAAATCAAGTGCCATGTCTTTTCTTGTCATCTGGATCTTGAATGTCTCTTGTAGGAATCATGAATTGGATTCACTTTGAATTTTAATTGATTTTTGGAGCAAGCAAGAGATGGATTAAAAGAGGGCTGCTCTTGGATTTTTTTCGAGAGTATTCTAGTGCTTCACGTCGTTAGTGTACGCTTGACCTGGACCATTTGACGGGCAACACGACAGCTCAGAGACTATCGCTGTTGCTGTGCAGACACATAGGTTTGGGCCTGTGTCTGCGGGAGTTTGCACATTCTCCCCGTGCTTGTGTGGGTTTTCTCCAGGTGCTCCGGTTTCCTCCCACATTCCAAAAATGTGCTCTTAGGCTGATTGGGTAACAAATTGTCCCTATATTGGTCCCTATATGGGAATCTTCCACAATAGGCATAGCCTAAAGTCATGGATATGTCGTTAAGATGTTGGGACGGCGGCGCGGGCTCGTTGGGCCAAAGGGCCTGTTTCCCGTGCTGTGTTGCTCTTTGTTTTTTGTTCTTTGTATCATTGACCTACGGTATGCAGATGATGCTTGTGTCTGTGCACGCTTGGAGGCCGAAATGCAAGCCGTTGTCAACACCTTCACTGAGGTGTACAGAACATGGCTCTTAAAACAACCTGTCCCTATCATAAAGCACTGACAGAATCCTTGACAAGTTCTTTTTCTGTATCTTAGGACCCACATATCAACGAGGGTAAATATCAATAATAAGGTTCAACATTACCTTCAGTATATTAGTGCAGCCTTCACTCACCTAAAAGACAATGTTTGAAGATCAGGATCTGGCACCTAGCACCAAATTCATAATCTGCTGGGCTGTTATAATACCCACCTTCTTTTATGGCTGACAGACATGGGCCACATCATCCACGTGCCTTGTATAACACTCCTGAAACAAATGCTCTACTCAGAGCTTTGACATGACAAGCGAGGCCCAAGAGGGCAGAAGGAATGCTTCCAGGACACCCTGAAAGCTTCCTTGAAGAAGTGCAACATTCCCACCAACATCTGGGAATCGTTGGCTGAAGACCATCCAAAGTGGAAGAAAAACATCCGGGAAGGAGCTGAACACTTTGGGTTTCATCACCAAGATTAAGCTGAAGCCAAGTGCCAACAGTGAAAGGAATGCGTGACAAACTGGGCACCCCACCCACCCACTCCTCCAACTATCCTCTACCCCATCTGCATATTGTTTTATTTCATAGATTTTGGAGACATTGGGACCGGTTTTAGAGCAGATGGGACCTGAACAAAGACAAGGTTAATCTTAACAGGACTGGAACTAATATCCTCATAAGGCAGTTGGGATGGTTGAAAATAAATTGACAGGGAGTTGAGGAAATTCAGAGTGGAGAGAATTTGCAATGGGAAATGGTGAAATATTAACTGATAAGGAGGATATATCAGAAAGTAATATCAAGGTAAATAGAATATTTAGACAGTTTGATTGAATTAGAGCAGACAATAAGTCATCAGATAGAGTCTGAATGAGGAAGAAAGTGAAAAAAGGCGTAAATCAGGGTTGATATGCATAATGTGAATGCATGAGTGTGATTAGTAGGTTTGGCGAACTGTAGGCACAGGTTGACAAGTGCACTTACGATATTATTACTATGGTTAGATTCCCAGCTTGGGGCCACCATCTGTGCGGAGTCTCACGTTCGCCCTGTGTCTGTGTGCCTTTCCTCCTGTTTCCTCCCATAGTCCAAAAGACATGCTGGTTAGGTGCATAGGCTATGCTAAATTGTTTCTCAGTATCCCTGAATAGGTGCTGGAGTGTGGCGACTAGGGGATTTTCACGGTAACTTCATTGCAGTATTAATGTAAGCTTACTTGTGACACTAATAAATAAACATTGAGTCAAAAATGTTTTCACAAACTGAGTGATTAGCGTCTGGAATGAACTTCCTGAGAGAGTGGTTGAGGCAGGTTTGATTGAGGTATTCAAAAGAGAGTTGGACTGCTATCTGAAAAGAAAGAACGTGCAAGGTTTCAGTAATAAGACAGTGGAATGGGACTCATCGGAATGTTCTTTCAGAGGGTTAGTTCAGACTTGATGAGTTGAATTGCCTCCTATATTGTAAAAATTCTGTGATTCACAGAACGTGAGTGTCACTGGCATAGCTAGGATTTATTGTCCATCCCTAATGATCAATGAGCAGGTGATGATAAACCGCTTTTTTAGCTGCGGTCTATCTTGTATTTATACAGCCATAGTGCTGTTAGGAAGGGAGTTTCAAGTTTTTGACCTAGTGATGACATAGTTCCAAGTCAAAAAAGTGAATAGATTGGAGGGGCATCTTGCAGGTGTTAATGTTTCTATGTGTCTGATATTCACAACTTTCTAGCTGATGAAGGCTGCAGGCTTAGAAGGTGCTGTCGAAGAAGGTGTGGCGAGCTGTTGCAGTCTATTTTGTAGGTAGTACAGACTTTTATAACTGTGTGTCACTGGTGGAGTTAATGCATATTTAAGTTGATAGATAGGGTAGCGATCAGTCAGCCGGCTTTCTCCAGAATGCTGTTGTGCTTGTGTGTTGCTGGATTATCCAGGTAAGTGACAGTATTCCGTCATACTCTTAACTTGTGTCCTGAAGGTGGTGAACAGGCTTTGCAAAGTCAAGAGGTGAATGAATTGCCAAACAATTCCTAGTCTTCCACTTTTAGTGCTGATTTATGGGGTTGTTTTGAATGATAAATTGGAACCTGGATTGAAACTACCCAAACACATTTTATATAACACTCAGAAAACAAGCTTCTCAGCCCATCAATGTTTTTATTTCTTCACTTCACAACTAACAGAGCTGCATTCTAAATCAATCTTGGCATGTTACCAGCTTTTCAAACTATTTATATGTGATGCTTGTGGATAAAATTAGTATAAATGTACAGTATCAGACCTATAGCTAAGTGTGTGTTCAGGCTGAGTTCACATAGCATTGCATTTTTTTGATATATCTATTTCAGAAACTCTTGTTTTCCCTGGGTGGATCATTCCTGTATTATGCTGACCACTTCAAACTTTATAGTGGCTTTTGTGCAAACCACAGAAAGGCCCAGAAAGTTTTGGAAAGAGGTAAGATAGCGTAAAGATATTTTAAATCTTAATTAGATTGAATTATTTTTGTGCATGGCAAGCATATGTTATTTTACTTATCTTCATTACAGAATTGAAAAGTGTTAAGTTCATGGTATACAATCTCTGTGCTGCTCTCATTTGGCCAGAAGTAGTAATTGACAGGAATAAAAGTGGAACTGGTTTTTGTCTGGGAGGGAAACTCCAGGGAGTTTGATCCAACAGCAGTGAAGGAATAGTTCCAAGTCAAGATGGTGTATGGCTTGGAGGAGAACTTGCAGTTAGTGGTATTTTCATGCATCTGCTGCCCTTATCCTTCGAGGTGTTGGAGGTCAGGAGTTTAGAAGGTGCTGGTAAAGGAGCTTGCTGAGTTGTGAAGTGGATCTTGTACATGCTACACAATGGTGCAACTATGCAATGGTGGTGGAGAGAATCCAATGATGGATGAGGTGACAATGAGCAGATTGCATTGTCCTAGACAGTATTAAACTTCTTGCGTGATATTGAAACTGTACTCATCCAAGCAAGTGGAGAGTATTCGATCACAGTCCTCGCTTGTGCCTTGTAGATTTATAGACTGATTGTGGGGCATCAGGAGTTGACTTACTTGCCACAGAATTCCAAGCTTCTTTGTCTGTTGTAACTGTAGCACTTGGATGACTGGTCCAAATCAATTTCTGGTCAGTGATAAACTGCAGAATATTAAATTGGGGGATTAATTCATTGATGATAAAGCCATTGAATGCCAAGAAGAAATGGTTGGATTCTCTCTTGTTAGAAATGGTTATTGCTTGGAAATAGTGTGGAGTGAATGCTACTTGCCATTTTTCAGTCCAAGCCTGAATGTGGTCCTGATCTTGCTGCATATTACAAAGAATAAACAACAATACAGCACAGGAACAGGTCCTCCGGCCCACCAAGTCTATGCAGACACAGATGCCTCTCTAATTTAATATTTTCTTGCCTCTACATTGCCCATATTTCTCTGTCCCCTGCCTATTCATGTATCTATCCGGATGCCTCTTGAATGTTGTTATAAAAGCTGCCTTCATCTCCTCCAGTAGCACATACCAGACATTCATCACCCTGTAGGTGAAAATTTTTTCCCTTACATTTCTTTTAAACTTTATTTCACACTCATTCTCAACCTATACTCCTGAATAATTGATCCTTTGACCCTGGGAAAAAGACTCTGACTATCCACTCTAGCCTCTATCAGGTCCCCCCTCATCCTCCAGTGCTCCGATGAAAACAATCCAAATTTGTTCAACCTTTCTTCATAGTCCATATCCTCTGAACCAGGCAACATCCTGATAAATCTCTTCCGCATTTTTTCCAATGCATCAACATCCTTCTGGTGGTATGGAGACTAGAATTGTACACAATACTCTAAATGCTGTCTAATCAAAGTCAAATACAGCTGCAACATGATTTTCCAATTCCTATACTCAACATCCCAACTAATGAAGATCAGCATATCATGTGCCTTTTGTCATTTACTATGGACTGCTTTGGTGCCTGAGTGGTGCATAGTGCTGAACATTGCACAATCATAAGTGAACATTCCCACTTCTGACCTTTATGGCCTTATGATGGAAGGAGAGTAATTGATGAAGCAGCTGAAGATGGTGGGGCCTTGAGCAGTGCACTGAGGAATTTCTGCAGTGATGTTCTGGGACTGAGATGATTGATCTCCAACCATCACAACTATGTACCAGGTATGACTCCAACAGATGTTCATTCCAATTGACTCCAGCTTTGCTAGGACTTCTTGATGCCACACTCAGATGCCACCTTGATATTGAGGGCAATCACTCTCTCCTCACCTCTGGAGTCCAGCTCCATGTTTGAGCCAAAGCTGTGATGAGATCAAGAGCTGACTACCTAAACTGAGAGTGTAAGTGTACAGGTTATTACTGTGTAAATGCTCTTTGATAGCACTGTTGACAACCCCTTTCATCTAATCGAGAGTAGAATAATGGGATATGGTAATTGACCGGGTTGGATTTGCCTTGTTCTTTGTGTACAGAACAGACCTGGGCAATTTTTCACATTGCTGGGTTCATCCCAGTAGCTGTATAGGAGCCACTTGGCTAGCACAGCACCTCAGGAAGAAGTGAAGATGGATCATCCATTCGACACTTTTGGTGAAGATTACTGAAAATGCTTTTTCCTTATCTTTTGCACTGATATGCTGGGCTCCATCTATCATTGAGGAGAATTTGTGGATATTCCTTTTTCAGTTAGTTGTTTAATTGTCCATTCATATCAGATGTGGCAGGATAGCAGAGCTTACGTTTGATCTGCTGTTTGTGGAACTCTGTCTATTAGTTCTACTTCTGCTGCTTGGCATGCAAGTAATCCTTTGTTGTAGCTTCGCCAGGTTGACATCTCATCTTTAGGTATACCTTTGAAGTGTCCTCCTGCATTTGCCATTGAACCTGGGTTGATTCCCTGGCTTTACAGTAATGGTAGAGTGGGGGATATGCTGGGCCATAAGGTTATAGATTGTGGTTGAGTACAGTTCTGCTGCTGAGGATGACCCACAGTACCTTGTAGTTGCCCAGTCTTAAGTTGCTAAATCTATTTGAGATCAATTGCATTTGGCATGTTGATAGTGCCATGCAATACAATGGAGAATATCCTCAGTGAGAAGATGGGACTTTCTCTCCACAATTTCTGTGTGGTAATCTTAGAACATAGAACATTACAGCGCAGAACAGGCCCTTCGGCCTTCGATGTTGCGCTGACCAATTAGGAAAAAGCCATGACCCTCCAAACTAAACCATTCCCTTTTCGTCCATAAACTTATCTACTAACCTCTTAAACGCCACCAAACTTGGCGCATCTACAACTGCAGCAGGCAGGGCATTCCATACCTAACCACCCTCTGGGTAAAGAACCTACCTCTGATATCCGTCCTATAACTACCACCCCTTAATTTAAAGCTGTGTCCCGTCGTGCTAGCTTTCTCCATCCTAGGAAAAAGGCTATCACTGTCCACCCTATCTAAACTCTAATCATCTTATATGTTTCAATAAGGTCTCCTCTTAGCCGCCTTCTTTCTAACGAAAACAACCTCAAATCCCTCAGCCTCTCTTCATAAGACCTGCCCCTCCATACCAGGCAACATCCTGGTAAACCTCCTCTGTACCCTCTCCAATGCCTCCACATCTTTCTTATAATGCGGGACCAGAACTGTACACAATACTCCAAGTGCGGCCGCACTAGAGTTTTGTACAGTTTGCAACATGACGTTGCGGCTCCGAAATTCAATCCCCCTACCAATAAAAGCTAAGACTCCGTATGCCTTCTTAACAACCTTATCGACTTGATTGCCAACTTTCAGGGATCTATGCACATATACCCCAAGATCCCTCTGTTCGTCAACACTATTAAGAGTCCTACCATTAGCCCTATACTCTACACATTTGTTATTCCTGCCAAAGTGAATTACCTCACACTTTTCCACATTAATCTCCATTTGCCACCTCTCGGCCCAGCTCTGCAACTTGTCCAAGTCACTCTGTAAACTAAACCACCCCTCTTCACTATCTACCACTCCACCAACTTTAGTGTCATCTGCAAATTTACTGATCCATCCCTCAATACCCTCATCCAGATCATTTATAAAAATTACAAACAGCAGGGTCCCCAAAACAGACCCCTGAGGTACACCACTTGTCACCGAACTCCACGATGAATATCTCCCATCCACCACCACCCTCTGTCTTCTATCTGCTAGCCAATTCCTAATCCAATTAGCTAAATCACCCTCTATCCCATACATCTGCATTTTCTGCAGAAGCCTTCCATGGGTCACCTTATCGAACACCTTACTAAAGTCCATATATACCACATCAACTGCCTTACCCCCATCCACCTCTTTGGTCACTTTTTCCAAAAACTCAATAAGGTTAGTAAGGCACGACCTACCCTTCACAAAACCATGCTGACTATCCCCAATCAATTCATTTCTCTCTAAATAACTATAAATCCTATCCCTAATAATTCTCTCCAATACTTTGCCCACAACCGAAGTAAGACTCACTGGCCTATAATTCCCTGGAAGGTCTCTCTTCCCCTTCTTGAACAATGGGACCACATTCGCTATCCTCCAGTCCTCCGGAACCACACCCGTAACCAACGACGACCTTAAGATCAGAGCCAGAGGCTCTGCAATCGCCTCTCTTGCCTCCCAGAGAATCCTAGGGTAAATCCCGTCCGGCCCAGGGGACTTATCTAACTTCAAACCCTCAAGAATATCTAGCACATCTTCCTTATCTACTTCAATACTTTCCAGTTTGCAACCCTGTATCCCAGTGTTCTCCACAACTACATTTACATCTCCCTGCGTGAATACCGAAGAGAAATATTTATTCAGTGCCTCTCCAATCTCTGCAGGCTCCACGCACAACTTCCCACTGCTGTCTCTGACTGGCCCTAATCTTGCCCTAACCAATCTTCTATTCTTAACATATCTAAAGAAAGCTTTAGGATTCTCCTTGATCCTATCAGCCAAAGTCTTCTCGTGTCCCTTTTTAGCTCTCCTCAACTCACTCTTTAGCTCACTCCTGGCTAATCTATAGCTATCCATTGCACTAACTGAGCCTTCAAGCCTCATCCTGACATAAGCCTCCTTTTTCCTTTTAACCAGCGAATTAACTTTTTAGTACACCATGGTTCCCTTACTCGACCATTTCCTCCTTGCCTGACAGGGACATACTTATCAAGGACTCGCAGTAGCTGCTCCTTGAATAAGCTCCACATTTCAGATGTTCCCAGTCCCTGTATTTTCCTAGTCCAACCTATGCACCCTAATTCCCTCCTTATGGCCTCATAATTACCATTCACCCAGCTATAACTACTGCCCCCAGCTTCATGCCTATCCCTATCCATCACTAAGGTGAACGTAACCGAATTGTGGTCACTATCACCAAAATGTTCACCAACTTCCAAGCCTAACACCTGGTCTGGCTCATTGACCAGCACCAAATCCAATGTAGCCTCACCTCTAGTTGGCCTATCTACATACTGAGTCAAAAACCTTCCTGCACACTTTGTACAAAAACTGACCCCTCTAACGAGCTAGAGCTATAGCTATTCCAATCAATATTAGTAAAGTTAAAGTCCCCCATAACAATTACTCCTAACAATACTATCATGGAGAGATGCAAGCCTGGCAGGTGCATTAGTAGGGTGAGGTCAAATAGGTTTTTCCATCTTTTTGGTTCTGTTACCACCTGCCGCAGACCCAGCTGTGTTATGCTAGCAGCTATGTCCTTTTGGACTCAGCCAGCTCAGTTAGTGGTGGTACTACTGAGCCACACTTGATGATGAATGATGAAGTTTCCTACCCAGAGTACTTTCTGTGTCCATATCCCACCCCTGCCCCCCCAGTGCTTCCTCCTAAATGGTGTTCAACATGGAAGAATGCCAGTTTGTCAGCTGAGAGGGCATGATAGGTGGCAATCAGGTTTCCTTGCCGTATGTTTGATCTGATTCCGTGAGACATCATAGAATCCAGAGTCAATGTTGAAGACACTCAGGGCAGCTCTGAGTATGACTCTCAGTTTTGCTCAATGAGTCTGTAGGACAACTCTCCCAATTTTGGCATGTACCATATTCGATTCAGTGTAAACTTGAGAATATTGAAAATTCTGCCTCTCTGTACTTGCTTCCATCAAATCTCATCTTATCATCACTGAACTTACTGACCTACATTGGCTCACAGTTAATCAAGACCTAGATTTTATAATATTTATCTTTGTTTTCAAATATTCTCCCTGGCCGCAATCTCTCTTTATTTCTGTAATGTTCCTCAAAATCCATAACACACTCAAATGTCTACACTCCTTTAATTCTGGCCTTCTGCACCTTCCAGGGTTTAATTGTTCCACCATTGGGAACCGCTCCTTGTCTGCCTAGATCCAAAACTCTGAAAATCTCTCCCTGCACCTGTCTACTTCACTACACCTCCTACCCTTCACTCTTTAAACTTACCTCTCTCATCAAGCTTTGGGCCTTCTGTCCTAAGTATTGCTTTCTCTGGCTCAGTGTCAGATTTTGCTTGAAATACTCTTGTGAAGATTCTTGGGATTCAACTACGTTAAAGGCACTATATAAACACATGTTGTTATAATCACATTTCCAATACTTTGAAACTGTTAAATTTTCACTTGATTGACTGAAATATTAATCTCTCAGAAGCAACAACAGACAACCTAACACACAGAAATCCCACCAGAAAGTAGGTATTAAAATATCTCCAATCAAAAATCACAATTCAGAAACTAACTAATAATTGGCAAGGAGCATTTTGAAAAAACTCATTTGTAGCTACCTTGCATTTTTAGTAACCCAAAGGTAGTATGTGTTTAAAAATGAGGTTTCTTGATGTAAACAAAAAATTTTCTGTATGACAATATAGAAGACTGGGTCTTGCATTTTTTAAACTGTTTCCTCAAATGTGGTTCTTTCAACATGTTTGAACAATATTACAATGAAGTCTTTTTAATTGCAGCAAAAACTGACAAAGCCTTCAAAGAATTTTTGGATGCCCGGAATCCCACAAAACAGCACTCTTTCACTCTAGAATCCTATCTGATCAAGCCTGTGCAGCGTGTTTTGAAGTATCCATTACTGCTGAAAGAGCTAGTGTCTCTAACTGATCCAGAGAGTGAGGAGCATTATCATCTAACAGGTCAGTGCTAAATGAGAAGCCAAAGATCAAGACATAATTATCCTCCATAATATTATCTGGATTCCTTTCACCCAAAAGCAATATTTCCTAGTGGGGGGAGATGAGAGGTGCTCAGTTAGCTGACTTGAGGTGTGTGCTGCAAGAAAGACCCCGGCGGTGGGAGATGCATTGAAGAAGTGAAAAAGAGTGGAAATTGCTTCTGAGCCTCATTGTAGGGCAGGAAGATGTGGGTGAAAAACCTTCAGCAGCGCCTTCAGCTCTTCACAGTGTTAGATATGCAATCTTTAATAAATTTGCAGGGGAACATTCAAGTATTCTTAGAGTCCAGGTCCTTAGGAATTCTTAATCAGTGTAATTTACACGAAAACCCTTGATAAGATTATCATTCAGAAATTTATGAACTAACATTTACCAGATATCCTTGATCTTGTCACTTTATGCAATTATTTTTACCAACCCTCTGTATTTTTTTCTCCCCTACATTTTTACATGTGGATGAAGCATTTTTTTTAAATACTCTCTGAAGTTTTATTACCCTTTATCTGTAGGTAATAATTTTTGCAAGCTTGTGCTTTGCTGACAGCACCGGGTATTTGCCAGTTCCCATCTCAAATCACAGCTCTTCTCATTTTACTGTAAGGGATTGCTTTGGAAATGGAGATTGGGAGCTGCAGCATACAAAGAACAAAAAAACAAAGAAAATCACAGCGCAGGAACAGGTCTTCGGCCTTCCAAGCCTGCACTGACTATGCAGCCCCACTTAATTAAAGAACTTCTGGGAACCATATCCCTCTGTTCCCATCCTATTCATGCACTTGTCAAGACACTCTTAAAAGTCATTGCCATATCCATTTCCACTATCTCCCCCGGTAGCGAGTTCTGGACATCCACTATTCTCTGTGTAAAAAAATCTGCCTCATATATCTCCTTTAAAACTTGCCCCTTAAACCTATGCCCCCTATTAATTGACTCTACCACCCTTGGGAAAAAGCTTCTGACTATCCACTGTGTCCATGCCTCTCATAATCTTGTAGACTCCTATCAGGTCTCCCCTCAACCACTGTCGCTCCAGTAAGAACAAACCAAGTTTCTCCAACTCTCCTCATAACTAACATAACAGTGCCCTTCATACCAGGCAACATCCTGGTAAATCTTTTCTGTACCCCCTCCAAAGTCTTCATGTCCTTCTGGTAGTGCCATCACCAGAATTGAACTCTATACTCCAAGTGCAGCCTAACTAAGGTTCTATAAAACAGCAATACAACTTGCCAATTTTTAAACTCAGTACCCTGGCCAATGAAGACAAGCACACCACATGCCTTTTTGACTACCTTCTCCCCTAACATTGTCACTTTCAGTGACTTGTGTACCTCTACGCCCAGATCCCTTTGCCTATTAATACACTTAAGGCACCTTAATAGTAGAGGAGAAAGAAGTATTGCAGTAAAGTTCACTAGCAGAAGTTACCAGGAAGTGACTAAGTGCAGTAATTTCAACCACCTGACAATGAAGCATCCCAATGGTGCTTTTCTTTCACTTCAGCCTAGAACAGACTGCACACCTTGTGGAACTACTGGTGAATTTTGTAAACTGAACATTAACATCAAATACATAAATATTTCACAAGAAAGTCAAGAACTTTATTGAGCTTGCAACAAGCTCAAATGTTATGAAAGATCTCACTCTTAGTGATATACTTTTATTAAATATTACATTCCAAATGTTAAGATTTTGTGGTTTCTCAGTTTATTAAAGTGGCCTGGATTTCCCTGGGAGGTTGATGGTGAACAGTGAGCTTTCACCTTCTTTATCCCTCTGAAACTGACTTCAGATTATCGGGCATGTGCAGTTTAGTATGGAAATTCACTTTACTGTAGATCTCCCTGCCCCCTCCCCCCTCCCCCCTGTACACACACACACACACATCTCTCTCCCACATTGCTGTTGAAGCAAGGTGTAGTGTTTTATGGTGCTTCTATCAAATGCAACTGGGGTCTTAAAGAGTTAAGTGATTAATTAAATTTGCTGAAGAATAGAGAAGTGTTCTCTCTTCATTGGGTGCTGTTAATTTGTAAAATATTAGCCTTTAAAAATTATCTTAATTTTAAATGTTTAAATATTTTAAGCTTTGGCTTTCACATCACGTGTATTTTAATCTTTAATTGCTCTTTGCATTATTTGTTTGGAGAGGATTCTATGAAAATGTAATTGGTGATGATGTCACTGCAGCTTCAGGCTGCACATGTCCAGCAGTTCAGTTAGTTACAGTAGCAATGTAGTACCATTGCATCAAAATAGATTTTTGTCTGAGATTACATAATCTCTGCAGATCCGAACACCCTTACTTTGCCACTGACCACAAACTCTGGGCCATTATACTCCTCACTTGCTGGGATGGATGCAACTTCAACAACATTCAAGAAGCTTGACACCTCTCAGGACAACCACTCCCTCCACCACTCATGCTCAATAGCAGCAATATATACAATGCAACAATTCATCAAAGAACCTTAAGACAACACCTTCCAAACCCATGACCACTTCCATCTAGAAGGACAATGACAGCAGATACATCAGAACACCATCACCTGCAAGTTCCCCTCCAAAAGCCACTCACCATCCTGAATGAGAAATATTTCGCCATTCCTTTACAGTCGCTGGCTCAAAATCCTGGAATTCCCTTTCTAATAGCATTGTGATCAACATTGTGGACTACAGTGATTCAAGAAGGCGACTCACCACCATCTTCTCAAGGGCAAAAAGGGATGGGCAATAAATATTGGCCAGCTAGCGATGCCCATGCCCCATGAATAAATGTTAAAAATTAACCTTTAAAAGAATTACTTGCATTTATATAGCACCTTTCACAATCGACAAATCCTCCAAAGTGCTTTACAATCATTGAAGCACATTTGAAGTTTAGTTACTTGTATAATGAAGGAAACAAGGCAGCCAGTTTGCAGTTGGCAAGCTCCCGCAAACTACAGTTTAACAATGAACAGTTAATCTGTTTTTGAGATGTTGGCTGAGGGATAAATATTGGCAAGGATACATTGATCTTCTCTTAGAAATAGTATAGTACTGTGATCTTTTATATCTACCCAAGAAGACAGACAGGGCCATAATTTAATGTTTAATCAAAATGGTGACCTCTCCAGTACTCCTTCAGTACTGCACTGGAATGTTGGCCTTCATTGTTATGGTCAGGTCTTGGAGTGGGGTTTGAAACCATAACTGTCTGAATTGGAGGTGAGAGTATTTACCAACTGAGCCACATTATAAGTGTTAATTTAAGTCATAAATTAAGTGGATTCTTCTCATTCTAATATTATGCAGACCCAGATTGGAAGTGCTATTCACTTATTGGCTTGTGGCTCATTCAAAATGAAACACTTGTTTAATTTTTTTACTTCACAAAGTGAGGCAGAAGTGAGGGTGATACACTGACAGGTTGGTCTTCAGCAAATGAGTAATAATGAATTAGCAGCCTATTTTGTATTGCTCCTGATTTTGTAGTCCATTGAATGTAATAGAAAAGCATAGAAAGCTTGGTGTAGGCAGGGTTTTTATTTGCTGTATCTTGTTCTATGATTTCTCCAGACAAATTTCACTCTTTCAAACTCTCCTCCTCCTCTTCATAGATCATGATGATGCAATGTGCACATGTAATTTTTACAATACTTCTTCCACTCCTGCCCGTCACTGGAATTGTCCCAGGTGGGATGGATCATTTAATGGACAAGCAAAAGTCTGTCAACGTTGGGTGGAATTTTCCTGTCCTGGGGTGGCAGGACTGGAAAATCCCACCCAATGTCATGTGCACAAAACTTCTTGTCTGATCTCTGGAGATGAGCCAGCTTTGCAGAGTTTACGTGTTGAAATTGTTTAAAGTCTGTTAAACCAGCTTTTCATTTACTGCTTATGTAACAAAAAAGCAGCTGAGAACAGAAGCAAAATATTATCTTTGAGATTTCTATTAGCTGATGTGTGAATGATTTGATCAAAAGTTTGATCAAAAGAATGCAATGCAAGGAATGACAGAAGCCATAAGGTGAAGATGGCAAGATATAGGAACAGAATTAGACCATTTGGCCCATCCTATCTGCTCTGCCATTCAGTCATGGCTGATATGTTTCTCGACCCTATTCTCTCACCTTTTGCCCGT
Organism: Sphyrna mokarran; assembly: GCA_024679065.1. Taxonomy (NCBI): domain Eukaryota; kingdom Metazoa; phylum Chordata; class Chondrichthyes; order Carcharhiniformes; family Carcharhinidae; genus Sphyrna; species Sphyrna mokarran. Next base: position 34,988,725 of record JAGIQG010000012.1, on the reverse strand, counting down.
AACCTTTGATCCCCTTATCATTCAAGAAGCTACCTATCTCTGTCTTAAATACACACAATGATCCGGCCTCCACAGCCTTCTGTGGCAGTGAATTCTATAGGTTAACCATCGTCTGGCTGAATAAATTCTTCTTCTAATGAAGAAGCAAATTTATTTTAAAATACTCATAATCACCACAGTTTAGAGCCTGCAAGAACCTTCTTAGTGTCGTATAGAATCATAGAAATCCTACATTACAGAAAGAGGCCATTCAGCCAATCGAGTCTGCATGAGCCACAATGCCACCCAAGCCCTACCTCCATATCTCTACATATTTTACCCAGTAATCTCTCTAATCTACATATCTCAGGCCACTAAAGAACAATTTTAGTATAGCCAATCAACCTCACCCACACATCTTTGGACTGTGGGAGGAAACTGGAGCACCCGGAGGAAACCCCTGCAGACACGAGGAGAATGTGCAAACTCCACACACACAGCGACCCAAGCTGGGAATCGAACCCAGGCCCCTAAAGCTGTGAAGCAGCAGTGCTAACCAATATGATACTGCGCCGCCATCATCTTCATCTTGAGATTGTGTGATGTTCAAAATAAAAGCAGTTTTTACTTTTTCTAAATCTACCTTGTTATTTCACCCATTTTCCATTCTGATTTTTGCTTTTGAAAATAAAAGCATAAAGACAATCTCTAAAAATTGTTTTTTTTTTAAACGGTAATGAAATAATTCTATGTAATATGAACCCATAACACAAAATGGCTCAAATTCAGTATGCAATTGACAACAAAATGAAAAATACTGGAAATGCTGAGCAAGTCAGGCAACATCTGTGGAGAGAGAAACAGACATTTCATCAGAACTGGGAAAAATTGGAGGTTTTGATCAAGGAATGAATGAAGCAAGGGCAAAGAAAGGTCTTTTAGGGTGAAAGACAGGAGAGATTGTATAACAGAAGAATTTTATGGGACCAAATGGGGCAAGAAAATAAATAAATGATGTGATGTGTCTTGAGTTGACATAATGTTGTCTGAAAGCAAAAATGAGAGAAAAACTGAAAACATGCAAACAAAAGGACAAAAAATAAGTTAACAGAGTTTATGGTCTGAAATAGTTGAGCTCTTGTGTTGAGCATCTGAGGCCAAATCAAAACTTGAGGTGCTGTTCCTCATTCTTACATTGAACTTCACCAGAACAGGACAGCAGGCCAAGGACACAGATGTCAACATGAGAGCAAGATGGCGAATTAAAACGACAGGCTACCAGAAGCTCAAACTCATGCCTGAATGGAAAACTTCCAAAATATGCTCACCTCATCTGTACTGGTCTCACCAAAGTAGAAAATACTACATAGTGAACAAAGAGTATAGTTGACTTTTGATTAGGTACTTTATATATAGCCTTCTACTCATTTCCCCCATACTCCTTTTCTTTTAAACAGTTTCTTTTTTTCTTCTTATTTTTGCTTTTTAAGCAGGCCTGCTGGAGGCACACCATTTGTTTCTTTTCTTGCCCCATTACCATTCCCTCCAGCCCCTTCTGTCTCATAACTGTTCCACCCTACCACTGACCTTCCTTTTGTTCTTGTTCTTGCCACCCCTTGATCAAACCCTGTTACAACTTTAATTTTTCCCAGTTCTGATGAAAGATCATTGACCTGAAATATCAACACTGTTTCTCTCTCTATAGATGCTGCCTGATGTATTTCCAGCATTTTATATTTTTGTTTCAGAATTCCAGCATCTGCATATTCTTCTTATTTGACACTAATGTGGCAATCTCACACATAGTGACATAAAGGCGATGTAATTTGAGTTATTATTGTCACGTGTTGATACACAGCAAAAAGTATTGTTTCTTGAATGCTATACAGACAAAGCATACCATTTATAGAGGAGAGGAGAGAGTGCAGAATGTAGTGTTACAATTGTAGCTAGCGTGTAGAGAAAGATCAACTTAGTGTGAGGTAGGTCCATTCAAAAGTCTGGTGGCAGCAGGGAAGAAACTGTTCTTGAGTTGATTGGTACATAATGTCAGACTTTTGTATCTTTTTTCTGGCAGAAGAAGGTAAGAGAGAGTATGCCTGGCATGTATGGGGTCCTTAATTATGCTGGCTGCTTTTCTGAGGCAGCGGGAAGTGCAGAGTCAATATAGAAAATGTTACACTGATGCAGTGGCTAATGCTTTCTTGAAGCTGAGACTAAATAATGTTGTTAGAGAGTGTGACTTTTACTACACACCTGGAGATTGAAATGGGAATATATACCTTCTATCAACACTTAGCATCCTTCACTTCAATCTCTGCAAGTTGCACCAAATTGTCAAACCAGGTGGCCATGTGTAAAAATGTGGTGAAAAGCAGTCAAACTATTTTACTTGCATGTTTGAAAAACCATAACAGACAATTGTGACTTTTTGATGTATGTATTATTTTGCAATCCCAGAAGCACTAAAGGCAATGGAGAAAGTGGCCAGTCATATCAATGAGATGCAGACAATCTATGAGGATTATGGGACTGTCTTCGATCAGTTGGTTGCAGAACAGCCTGGAAATAAGAAAGAGGTAAATCTCTTTGCATGAGCTAACCTTTTTTGCTCCCTCTTTTTGCCTTCTCATATATGCTTCAAACAATATTGCTGCCTCACAATAGTAGCCATTCTTTGCAATTAAGCTGAGACTGAGTATCTGCACACTATAAAGGCATCACAGCCAAACCTGATTTTGCCCTCCAGAATTTACTACCTAGTTAAGGGTTATGGTTAACAATCAGGAATGCGAATATTGCCTGATTCTTTTTTTCCTTTTCCACCTTCGAGAACCTGTGACCAAGTCTCACACCTTTATAAAAGATTGGCTGGGACCAGGAAACTGCATGGATTGGACATCAAACTTGGAGTATTCCAGCTCTGAATGGCTTATTTTAGGCAATGACTTATAAACTTGGCCTTTGTAGAGACGTCTGACTTTTGAATTGATTTGTTAATACTCTTGGATATTAGTGTTACAGTAAATAGTTGCTTTCTATCCAACTATTAATTGATTGTCATTAGAAGGGACTTTTATTTTTAAAGAGTTTAAGATATTAAACTCAGGCACTGCTATGATTAGCACAGCTGTATCACATCTTCAGAGAACTGCATTCAATTCCAGCCTTGGGTCACTATCTGTAATATGTTTGCACGTTCTCCCCATGTTTGCATGGGTTTCCTCTGATTTCCTCCCATAGTCCAAAGGTGTGCGCGTTAGATTGATTGGCCATGCTAAATTGACCCTACTGTCAGGAGATTAGCAGGATAAATATCTGGGGTTATGGGGATAGGGCCTGGGTGGGATTGTTGGTGCAGACTCGATGGGCCGAATGACCTCCTTCTGCACTGCGGGGATTCAATGATTCAGTTCAATGATATTGTACACTGTTGAGTACTTTGTGAATGCCCATTGAATTCCAGGACATTGGAAGTGTTCTTGCATTTTGTCAGTTTAGTTTGCTCTAGAAAATTTTCAGAAGCTACACGTTGAAAATGAATGATAGCCAATTTTGTAATTCTGTCCTTAACAGTCTAAGTATTTGACGTATATTCTTCACGTAGTACTTACTTAAAATGATTGGTACATTTAAGTACCTTGATTATTTTCTGTTTAGGAAAGCAAGCACATGAGGAATGTAGCCGCATGTTTCCGTCTTCCTATTGGAGAGATGTTAAATTTGCTGGGCTGTATTCATTTACTTTTATACATGAAGGCTGGCAGGACAGGCAGATGATCAGTAACAACACATATAAACGTATAGATTTATTTTGATACATGCTGTTTCATCTTTCCGTTATAAATTGTTTTTTATTTGCAAATTGAATGCACCTTCTATCCTGATCTTTGTTTTGGCAGTTTTTTTTTATTATTCATTATTTAGAGGGATTAGTTTTTGTTCTGCAACTTAAATTTCTCAATTAAATTTTAGGTCACAGAGCTTTCAATGGGAGAGCTTTTACTGTACTCTTCAGTTACTTGGTTGAACCCTTTCCCACCTCTAAGTCGAATAAGAAAAGATCCTGAACTCACTGTCTTTGGTAAGTGTTGAATATGGGGAATGATGGAAGGCTTTCTAACTTTACTAGACTAAGGAGTAAATAACATCTCCGGGTTCTCATTTAGTGATGACAGAAACATGGATTCCCATTCCAACAGGGGACTGAGTCCATGAGAATCAGTTCTTCTCAGCTCTCTGAAATTAAGATTTTGGAATTGGCAGTGCAGTACAAGGAAAGATTTCTTCATTATTCCCCACCCCCAGCCCACACCCTGACCTCTCTTGTCCTAAGGTAGTAAAAAAATATAAGATATCAACAGCTGTTGGGCACAAGTTACCTTTTCATATATAATCGTGGACAGAGAATAGTATGAACTGCTTGATTGTAGAAAGTCATTGCAGCCAACCACTCACTCATGTCCTCATCCAACATACACACTTCCAGATTGAATTGCTGTAGAATGATTTGAGCGCAAACCTCAATTTATTTGTCATACCTTGGCCTGGAAAGATCTGGTGACTGATAACAGCATCTTACCCCCGACACTGCAGCTCAATTTATCCCTAACGCTGCAGCTCAATCACGGTCACCAAATATACAAAAAACTAGGGATGAGACTTTGAATCTTCCTTATTTGGATGCCCAGGTTCCACAATACATTTATCCAAAGAATTGCAAAGTTGCAAGCTAAGTTTTGAGGGAAAAGAGTCAGAAGAGCACTTTTGCTACCGTACAGACAGTCTGTTAGTTTTTTTTAGAAAGTGCATATGCACAGGGTTCTGCACAGGCTATTAATTTATTTTATTTTACAAATCCAACTTGAACAGGAATAACACTAGCTGGGAAATTTTTAGAAAATCTATCCCTCTATTCAAATTGCAATGTTCAAGATTTTGCTTTTGATATTTTTGTTTGTTTTTAAGTAAAGAGATCTGTAACTGCAATCTGTATTTACAACTAATTTCCTGTTTTTTTTCGCTTTATCTAATGGAGCAAATAATATTCAGCCTATTTGTAGATGAGCGTCACTTTTCTTCGACTCCCTTCAGTTCATTAAATCAGCTGCTAGAGTTTTGATTGACAAACGTATCTTTTTCATTCTCCAGTTTTTAAGCGAGCTGTCATTCTTGTTTATAAGGAGATCTGCAAGTTTAAAAAGAAAACTGTAAGTGACACATTTGCACTCTCTGGAGTACACGTGCAGCACTACTTTTTTGACTTTGATTGTATATAAAGTATTTTCTAATTGCTTGAATTTTTGACTTCTCTGACCTATCTTTTCTCTAGGGAACAGTTCCACGCTCTGCCTATATCCATGGTGATATTGAGCAGTTTAAATTCAGATGGCTGATTCCACTGTCAGCTCTTCAGGTCAGGCTGGGAAATGCTGCAGGTAATTCAATTTTAATTTAATGGCTCAAGTTAAATTGCAGCCTTGGCTAAATTGCCCCGTAATAGGCTAATGAATAAGGTTTAGAGAATGTGGAGTCGGGGAGACAAGCAGCAGAATGAATTCCTAGCTGACTTCAAGACAGGAACGATATTTATTCAGAATGGCAGAAGTTAGGAAGCGGTGTTCTGCTGGATCAATGCTGGGACCACTGCTGTGCACAGGTTACATTAATGATTTAGATTTTGGAATTTTTAAGAATTCATTAATGTGATGCAGGCATCTCTGGCTAGGCCAGCATTTATTGTCATTCCTAGTTGTCCTTGCTAAGATGGTAATGTGCTGCCTTCTTGAACCAGTGTGGTCCATGCGGTGTAAGTATGACCACAGTTCATCACATGGTGCCGGGAGGGCATTCCATGATTTTGACCAAACAACAGAGAAGGAATGTGATATGTCTCTATGTCAGGATGATGAGTGACTTGGAGGGGAATTAAAAGCACTATTTTTAAATTTGAAGGTTACACTAAATTAAGGGACAGTGAATATTGAGACTGCAACAAATTACAAGAGGACATTAACTTTCATAATGGGAAAATAATTAGTATAAATCGTTACATGACAGGTATGAAAATAGGTACATTTACATAGAAACATAGAACGTTACAGCACAGTACAGACCCTTCGGCCCTCAATGTTGTGCTGAGCTATGTCCAAACCCATGATCAAGCTATTCCCTCCCTATAATTCTGGAGTGCTCCATGTGCCTATCTAATGATTGCTTGAAAGTTCTTAGTGACCAACTCCACTATCACAGCAGACTGTCTATTCCACACCCGAACTACTCTCTGAGTAAAGAATCTGCCTCAGACATCCCTCCTACATCTCCCACCATGAACCTTACAGTTATGCCCCCTAGTAACAGATACATCCAACTGAGGAAATAGTCTCTGTATGTCCCCGCCATCAATCCCTCTCATCATCTTATAAACCTCTATTAAGTCACCTCTCATCCTCCTCCACTCCAAAGAGAAAAGCCACAGCTCCCTCAACCTTTCCTCATAAAGACCTGCCCTCCAAACCAGGCAGCATCCTGGTAAATCTCCTCTGCACTCTCTCCAATGCTTCCACATTCTTCTTATAGGGAGGTGAATACAACATTCCAAATGTGTCTCACCAACTTTTAGTATAGTTGCAGCATAACCCCACGGCTTTTAAACTCAAACCCCCTGTTAATAAATGCTAACACACTATAAGCCTTCTTCACTTGAGTGGCAACCTTCAGAGATCTGTGGATATGAACCCCAAGATCTCTCTGTTCCTTTGCATTCCTTAGAACCCTGCCATTGACCCTGTAATCTGCATTCAAAATGAATCACCTCACACTTATCAGGGCTAAACTCCATCTGCCATTTTTCAGCCCAGCTTTTCATCCTATCAATGTCTCTTTGCAGCCTTCAAGAGCCCTCCACCTCATCCACTACTCCATCAATCTTGATGTCGTCAGCAAATTTACTAACCCACGCTTCAGGCTCCTTTTCCAAGTCATTGATAAAAATCACAAAAAGCGGAGAAAGAACAGGGAAATCACTTCTTTCTTGGGTGAGATAGAGGAACAAAGGGATCTTGGAATACAAATACATCAGTCACCAAATGATGCTCCACAGCTTAGAAATTTTTTTATATAATGAAGCCATTGAGCGGAAATTTTTTTTGTGCTTTGGTTTACAATTCCTCATCCAGAAATTCCTGACTGCAGGAATTGAGATAGCTACTTTGCAATTGTCTTCATTACTTGTTTCTTTATTGTTCAGGAACAGATACCAACTGCATCTGGGAGTTAATCCATACTAAATCTGAAATAGAAGGACGGCCTGAAACAATTTTTCAGTTGTGTAGCAGGTAACTTAAACAACACCTTTTGGTTTTCATTCATATATAAGACCACCTTCCAGAAGGGTTTTACTTTTTTCTCCTGATTCTGTTTAAATAACTCATTAACTATTCAGCAAAATAACATCTTCAAGAGTTCCATGAGTCTGTTATTGTCTCTTGTCTTCCACTTATCCACATTGCCAAATTTGGGACTGAACAATTTACTAATCTGAGGCATTATGTTACTGTATATGTACAAAGCAGTTAAAATCAGCTGAAAATGCATGTTTTTTCAAAATCAAAATGAAACTATTAATCCATTGTTTTATTCCAATTCAATTCAATCAAATCCAATTCAAAGTCTCAACAATCCAAGCCGACGAGACAGGGCTGTCACCTCCTGTCTTAGGCTTGATCTAGAGATGCCGGTGTTGGACTGGGGTAAACTCAGTAAGAGGTCTGACAACACCAATTTTAAATCCAACCGATTTATTTGATAGCTAACCTGCTATTCAAAGGTGTAAGGATTCACATTCTAATCAGCAATCTGTAAACTGTCTGTGCTGATATGTGTGCTTTTGAAGACCAGAACACCTCATTCGCCTGACGAAGGCACAAACGCCGAAAGCTAACAGATTTACTATCAAATAAATCGGTTGGATTTAAAATTGGTGTTGTCAGACCTCTTATTGGGCTTGATCTACATGATCCAAGCTGATTGGAGTCGGCAGAGCTCCTCCTCCAAGGGTTGACCTCATTTGCATCTTAGTCAAAAGGCCAAGATGCCGCTTTTAAAAATTGCTTCAATGAAGCTAACATGTAACCTAATGACTTCGACCAAGCATAGCATGTCAATACTAAACTTGATTTTAGCCAAAAGTGCAAGACCAAAAACCTTTTTGAGAAGTGAATAATTGATGCAAGTGGTAAATTTTTGCTACAAGTTTATCCAATGGCCTATTTCCTCCCCATGAAAAAAATGACCAGAAATAATTTTACTTTCTGTAATTTTAATGGGAATCAATGTAAATTAAACATAAATTAACAGGAACATAACAGTCATACAAACCATTCATTACACATGGAAGAGCAAATACAACAAAAGCTATCTCACAGCATTATTAGGCAGATCACCTTGGCTGATAGATCTCAGTTTCAGCCAAACAATCCTTCCAGGCAGAATTGAAGTCCTTTTTCTTCAAGGATTTAGCAGATTCTCCACAGGAAGCAGCAGCTGTGCATCTAATTTCAGTTAATTTTTCAACTTTATGTGGTCCATCTCGAACACTTCCCTTACAGTTTTACAGCAAGGAAAGAGACTTTTCAGCCCACCATGACTGCATTGGCCCTGAAACCCAGTTCTAATCCCATTTTACTTGGCCCGTAACTTTATATGCAATGGCATTTCAAGTGTTCATCTAAATAGTTAAATGTTGTGAAGGTCCCTACCTCGAACTGTCTGAAAAAGAGTGGTACAGATTCCCACCTTCCTCAACTATCTCCTATTTCTGGGTTAAGCTGTCTACGAACACCCAGGTATGCCCACTGACTCTCTCAGTCACCTCGAATGCATCTCCTCACACCCTGCCTCCCTCCTGTGAAGACCTCATTCTATCCTCCCAGTTTCTTCATTGCATCTGTCGACATGATGCATCATTCCACAACATTTCAAATATATCTTCCTTTTATCCTCACCCATGGATTTTGCACAGTCTGGTTAACAGAGCCCTCAATGTTCTGTCCAATGAAACCAAGCATGCCGAATCTCTTCTTCACTACTCCGTTCAGCTGTGAACCCACTATCGAATATGAATCTGAACCCCTAGATCTCTTTGTTCTATAACTCTCCCCAGTACCATACTATTAACTGAGTAAGTCTTATTTTGGTTTGGTCTACCAAAATGCATCACTTCGTATTTATCTAAATTAAATTCCATCCGACATTCATCAGCCCACTGGCCAATTGATCAAGATTCCGTTGAAATCCGAGATACCTTTTTCATTGTCCACTATACCACCAATCTTGGTGTCATCTGCAAACGTACTAACTACGCCTACTAAATTCTCAACCAAATCATTAATATAAATGACAAATAAAAGTAGACCCAGCACCGATCCCTGAGGCACACTACCTTAGTTCTTTTACAACTCGGATGTTTTTTAGACAGCACGTAATCAGCTTTGTTTGCTGATTTTCCCTTCACGATTGAAAGCAGCCCCTGATCTTGTTACTATCTGTAATATTTACACGAAAGAGGAACTGAAAGCACTTAGCTGCTTTGAAGTTGCCTGTAGTTCTTGTGATCACAGCTGCAGGTAACTTAAAAAAAAAAGTGGGGATTTTTCCACTCTCACTCTCAGCAGGTATTTCTAGTAGACCGGATCAGAAAATATCACAAGATGAAAAAAAATTAGATCCACGTCAGCAGGAAAACATCTTCCACTTGGGACTTAAATAGTGGGTCGTGTTTCCTGTAGCACAATGTCAGAAACATCATTTGAATGTATTTAAATGTCGTGAGTACTTGTTATAAAGTCTGCTTGCTGGTATCATCCTCCAGATTGGATCAAGAGGTAATGTCAGTGTCTGCTTGGGCTGATATGTTTCAACTGGATATAAATGATGTGCAGCTGGCAACCTGCTTTTTAGGCAATCTCTTGGTGTTGAGAATGACTTGCTTTCACACTAAAAATGATTCTCAGGTGCCTGAGGAGTCTAGTGCATGATCTAAAATCTGTCACAGATGGTGGTTGGAGGAGTGGGTAGATGGAGTGTCTGGTTTGCCACACATTCTTTTTGCTGTGAACATTTGGCTTCAGCTTGCTCTCAGTAATGCAACTCGATGTTCAGCTCCTTCCCAGATACTTTTCCTCCACTTAATAGTGAAGCCAGTGCCATGGAGGCAGCAACTTTCCAGAAGATGTAACCATCATCTTGTTCCTTGAGCTGATTTTCCCCTCCCACGGTGATGATACCTGAGTTCCCTAGCATTGATAATGTTACAATTTGTTGCTTTTGGGATTGCCTATGACTTTCAGATCCTTACCTTCATTTTAAGGAATGGAGGATGTCTGTGCATGAGTTATTTAGTTATTTATTATCCATTGTATGGGCCTTGGATTTTCAAGCAGATAAACTTCTACTGTCTTCCTTTCTCCTTCGCACAGACCTCTCTCCTGGGGTTCAGTGCATTGTCAGGACCATGAGCTCATGAGGGTGTCACTGGACTCTGGCTGTTGGCCACATTTTTTTTCTTTCTGTTAATGGCTTCACCCTTCTCGCTGAGAATGGCCTCGTTGCTCCTCACTCACTCACTCATCTAAGTAGTGGTTACTGCAACTGGGTCCTCTTTTCATCTAGCTACCGGCACTTCATTCATAACTTCGAGGTTTGTTCACTTATCTTTCATTGCAGAGTGTTACTAGCACTTTAACTCAATGCTAGCCTTCACAGACAGCACCACATAAGAGGGGGTATCATGGACAAGGATCTATACATCAGAGCAATGGTAAGGTGGGGATGCTGTGAAAGGGGCTGTAGGGCTATACCTCCATTGTGAGAGGGAATAATGGCAGAAGTACTACTCATAAACAATGACAAGGTAGGGTTTGGGATGGGGGGTGGGGGCAAAGTGAATTCTGCACTACTATGGGAGGAATCTTTTACAAAGGGATGTTAAGCAAGTTGAAGCCAGAATGGTGTGAAAAAGGGCTTCAATTTACATGGCTGACCTTGCAAAACTTCGGCCCTTCCCAATTCCAGGTGGGTGAAGGCATGTTAGTCCATGGTCAGTAGCGCCCAGAATGTTGTGAATAAGTAGTCTTCGTAGCATCATGCATCTCGGTCCTTGAGGATGTCTGGCATTATAGTGGGCCGTAGATAGCACACTCTGTCAGGGAAACCACCTGCAACCTGTAGATGGGGAAAAGATAGTGTCAGGGTATTGCAGAGTTCTGGGGAAAAGCGTGCTTTATGTCTAACTGGGCAGAAGGCTGTAAGGTGGGGATGGGTAGAAAAACGAGATCCACGCTGGCATTTTGTTCTCTCAAGCTCCTCTAAACTGGTGGAAGGGATGTTTATAGTCACATACAGAGGGTTTAAGCTGGCCTGGAAGTGAGAGCTCAGGCACCACAATTTCCAACCAGGGCAGCACAAAGTTCAAATGAGGTGAGGATCCTGAGAGCCAATTGGAGGACCAGGGCTCTGCATGGAAGGCTGATTGATGGGGCACTCAACTCAAATGTATTTTGCTGAATCAAGAAAGATTCACACACCCTTTTGAGTGGCAATGCTGCAAGTCAGTAGAGTTAGGCACCGAGGCATGTTCAGACAAGATGAATCACCATTCCTGGTATGAATGAAATTACTTGGGTGGCACGGGGGGCCTGCCACCATCAGGCTTCCCATTGTTTGCACCCTGTGAGTGGGAACCTGTGTGAGGATTCATCATCAGTGGGACTGGAAGATTCTACTAGTGCGAATGGTTGGAAAATTCGAAATCCTGTATTTTTATTCATAGTGCTGAAAGCTCCAGAACGATAGAAAAGTGTGAGGTAATTGGATAAGTTGGAACTGCAGCATAGATTTGAGACTCAGAATACAATCGTGAGTAGTTGACCAGACAAGAAGTTCCAGCCCCTCATCAAATAATCTCACATCCTCAGTAAAGATTTGCCTAAATGTCTTTTCCAAAGTGTCTAGTTAGCCAGTGCTAAAAAAATGCCAATTTTCACACCCACAAGTACATTTATTGCACAGATGGGAAAAATCCCATTCTTACTATTAATACAGTGACTTCATATCCTTTTGTAAGTTTCAATGACAAGTCTCTCTGTGACATATCATCAAAGGGCAGCTTCAGAAATTTCCTGAACTGTTCATTTAACAGCCCTGGTCTGGTTGCTACGTATTGTTGTCCAGCTGATGCCTTAATAACAATTAGCAGTGTTAAACAGCATTTATTTATATCACAAAATCCACTCAATATCTTTCCTTCAAGTAATAGGATAAGCAGGAATTTACACTAAGTTCTTCAACTAGTTTTAACAAGATTGAAGATCAAGTTGTCTAAAATATTATCTCCATTTAATTTCTCAACGTTTAATATTTATACATTCAATCCAACCTTATGAATTACATAATCATGAGGTAGTATACTATAAAACATTGGCCATTATGTTGTGGGACACGAAGTGATTATATTTCAATTGCTGTGGCCCCCAGTTTGTCTTTTGATTGCTCCAATATTGGTAATCCTTCTGTTAATAAATAAATGAAAGGCATGAAGAAGTGAAATACTTCATTGCGAATTAGGAATGAGTTTCATGAGTATTTGAATGTCAGCACTTAGCATTGTTGTGAATATTTTGATTTGAGTCCAAAATTTTCATCATTAAAGAACATCTTGATTTGATATGGATTCCACTGTGTTTAGTTCTCTGTACTATGCAGCACTACTCTGGCCAAAGTAAATAAAGTGATCTGCTCACAGATGTAGCCGGTCTTATATTTCACTCAGCCACCAGATGGTGTCTGAGACTAATCAAGATTAACCAAGTTCTCTAATTTTCCTTCCATCTCTGACATAAACACTTTGCTTATAATTGTTGTCTTGATTGCCATTAGGCTTGCAAATAAACCCCACATACTGACACTTTGATAAAGTACACAAAAATAAACCAAAGAGTATTAAACTAGCATTATATATTTAATGGTTAATGGTAAAAATTTATTTTGAAAGACACAATTGTCATGTACATCATATGGCAGAAAGTCATTTACTTTTAATGATATTTTGTATGCATTTGTGCAACAACGATTATTTGACTTTATTTCCACTTTTCCAGTGATTCAGAAAGTAAAACAAATATCATTAAAGTGATACGTTCAATTCTGAGAGAGAATGTTCGTCGCCATATGACAAAGTCGGAAGGAGCACTTGAGAAACTAAATAAAGAATATATGATTCCCGTAAGAAACAGGGTACCATCCTCTGCCAAAATTGGTAAGAAAACATACAAAATATTTCCTGCATTAGCAAATCTTGTACTAATGTCTAGCCAATATTTTGACTGTCATGGAAATTAAATTTAGAATTAAAAGCTCACTCATGGAATGCATTTTCTTTGATCAATACTTGGGATTAAAATTTCCCTTGTATCTGCTGCACAGAATAATTAATGGTCAGAGGAAGCTTTGTATGTGTTGGAGAACAAAGAACAAAGAATAAAGAGCAACACAGCACGGGAAACAGGCCCTTCGGCCCAACGAGCCCGCGCTGCCGTCCTAACGTCTTAATGACATATCCATGACTTTAGGCTATGCCTATTGTGGAAGATTCCCATATAGGGACCAATATAGGGACAATTTGTTACCCAATCAGCCTAAGAGCACATTTTTGGGATGTGGGAGGAAACCGGAGCACCCGGAGAAAACCCACGCAACCATGGGGAGAACGCGCAAACTCCCGCAGACACAGGCCCAAATCTATGTGTCTGCACAGCAACAGCGATAGTCTCTGAGCTGTCATGTTGCCCATCAGATGGTCCAGTTTAAGCATACACTAACGACTTGAAGCACTAGGCCACTCCTGAAGCAACATCCAAGAGCAGCCCTCACACGACCTGCCGAATGCATGCACCGTGTTGGTCAACAAGGTGGACCGAATTGCCTGTGGAAACAAATAAGATATTTAGACAGTCCTGCTATATCCCTCTATCTGCAGACCGCTCATGTGGCTGTCCAAGAGACCCTTAAACAACCCTAGCGTGCCTGCTCCCACCACCTTACTCGGCAGTGCATTCCACACCCCCACTACCCTTTGTGTGAAAAACTGCCCTCTAATATTTGTCTTATACATAACCCCCCTCACCCTAAGGCCATGACCCCTCGTTCTATCCATTTCTAATGGTGGAAAAAGCTTACCACCATTTACTCTATCTATACCCCTTATAATCTTATATACTCTAATAGATCCACTCTCAGCCGACGTCTTTCAAGGGAAAACAACCTTAGTGTGTTCAACCTTTCCTCGTAAGACAGCCTTCCATACCAGGCAGCATCCTGGTAAATCTCCTCTGCACTCTCTCCAAGGCCTCCACATCCTTCCGGCAGTACGGCGACCAGAACTGGATGCAGTACTCCAAGTGAGGCCTAACCAACGTTCTATACACTTGCAACATCAGACGCCAACTCTTGTATTCTATACCCCTTCCTATGACGGCTAACATACCATATGCTTTCTTTATCACATTCTCCACCTGTACTGACACCTTCAGAGACTTGTGAACCTGCACCCGCAGGTCTCTCTGCGTCTCTATACTCCGGATAGTTTTACCTTTTATCCTATAATTCCCCTCTACATTATTCCGGCCAAAATGCATCACCTCGCATTTATCCGGATTAAATTCTATTTGCCATCTATCTGCCCAATCTACCAGCCTACCTATGTCCTGTTGTATTGCCTGGCACTGCTCCTCAGTACCCGCCAATCCAAGCATCTTAGTGTCATCAGCAAATTTGCTGATCACACCACCTACCCCCTCTTCCAAGTCATTTATATAAATCAAATAGAAGAGGTCATAGTACTGAGCCCTGTGGCACACCACTAGTGACAGACCTCCAGTTGGAAAAAGAGCCTTCCACTACTACCCACTGTCTCCTCCTCCCAAGCCAGTTCTCAACCCATCTATATATCTGGCCCTGTATCCCATGCGCCTTCACCTTTTCTATCAGCCTACCATGAGGAACCTTGTCAAACGCCTTACTGAAATCCATGTAGACGACATCAACGGCTTGTCCTTCATCAACCGATTTTGTCACCGCTTCAAAAAATTCCCTTAGATTCGTAAGGCACGACCTCCCCTTAACGAAGCTATGCTGTGTATCCCTGATCAGATCGCAGCGCTCCAGATGCTCATACATCCTGTCCCTGAGGATCCTCTCCATTAGCTTACCTATAACTGAAGTCAAGCTCACCGGCCTATAGTTTCCTGGGTTATCCCTCTGACCCTTTTTAAACAACGGTATTACATTTGCAATCCTCCAGTCCTCTGGGACCTCACTTGTGTCCAAAGAAGAGACAAAGATTTGCGTCAGAGGCCCAGAAAGGTCATCTCTCACCTCCCTTAGCAGCATGGGGTAAATGCCATCAGGCCCATTACATTGGAGCGGGAGAGAGATTGGTGACAT